>JAECXD010001466.1:0-43143 GCA_018151445.1 Zaprionus inermis | reverse complement strand
ATAATGACATTTTGTTTATGTTTTGACACCCATAGTCATTCTACATTTCAATAATTAAAAATATGAACATTTTGAAAATTTGGAAATTTTTTAGAATTTGTGTAAGGGTCCCCCTTATCATTTTTCAGACATTTGTTTTTCACCATAACTTTCCTAAAAATCAAGCAGATTTCCAAAAATAATGACATTTTGTTTATGTTTTGACACCCATAGTCATTCTACATTTCAATAATTGGAATATGAACATTTTGAAAATTTGAAAATTTTTGAGAATTTGTGTAAGAGTCCCCCCTTTTATCATTTTTCTCAGACATTTTTTTTTTCACCATAACTTTCCTAAAATTCAAGTGATTTCCCAAAATAATGACATTTTGTTTATGTTTTGACACCCATAGTCATTCTACATTGAAATAACTGTAATATGATTATTTTGAAAATTTAAAAATTTTTAGAATTTGTGCAAGGGACCCTCCCTTATCATTTTTCAGAAATTTTTTTCACCATAACTTTCCTAAAAATTCAAGCGGATTTCCAAAAATAATGACATTTTGTTTATGCTTTGACACCCATAGTCATCCTACATTTCAATAATTGGCATATGAACATTTTGAAAATTTGGAAATTTTTAGAATTTGTGTAGGGGTCCCCCCTTATCATTTTTCAGAAATTTTTTTTCACCATAACTTTCCCTAAAAATTCAAGTGATTTCCAAATATAATGACATTTTGTTTATGTTTTGACACCCATAGTCATTCTACATTTCACTTACATGGCAATTTGAACTTTTGAAAATTTTGGTAAATTTTGTGAATTTGTGTAAGGGTCCCCCCCTTATCATTTTTCAGAAATTTGGTTTTCACCATAACTTTCTCTAAAAATCAAGCGATTTCCAAAATAATGACTATTTTGCTTATGCTTTGACACACATAGTCATTCTACATTTCAATAATTGCAATATGAACATTTTGAAAATTTGGAAATTTTTTAGAATTTGTGTAAGGGTCCCCCCCCTTATCATTTTTTTAGACATTTTTTTTTTCACCATAACTTTCCTAAAATTCATGTGATTTCCAAAAATAATGACATTTTGTTTATGTTTTGACACCCATAGTCATTCTACATTTCAATAATTGCAATATGAACATTTTGAAAATTTGGAAATTTTTAGAATTTGTGTAAGGGTCCCCTTTTATCATTTTTCAGAAATTTTTTTTTCACCATAACTTTCCTAAAAATCAAGTGATTTCCAAAAATAATGACATTTTGTTTATGTTTTGACACCCATAGCATTCTACATTTCAATAATTGCAATATGAACATTTTGAAAATTTGGAAATTTTTAGAATTTGTGTAAGGGTCCCCCCCCTTATCATTTTTCAGAAATTTTTTTTCAATTATAACTTTCCTAAAAAATCAAGTGATTTCCAAAAATAATGACATTTTGTTTATGTTTTGACACCCATAGTTATTCTACATTTCAATAATTGCAATATGAACATTTTGAAAATTTGGAAATTTTTAGAATTTGTGTAAGGGTCCCCCCTTATCATTTTTCAAAAATTTTTTTTTCACCATAACTTTTCTAAAAATATCAAGTGATTTCCAAAAATAATGACATTTTGTTTATGTTTTGACACCCATAGTCATTCTACATTTCAATAATTGCAATATGAACATTTTGAAAATTTGGAAATTTTTAGAATTTGTGTAAGGGTCCCCCCTTATCATTTTTCAGAAATTTTTTTTTCACCATAACTTTCCTAAAAATCAAGCTGATTTCCAAAAATAATGACATTTTGTTTATGTTTTGACACCCATAGTCATTCTACATTTCAATAATTGCAATATGAACATTTTGAAAATTTGGAAATTTTTAGAATTTGTGTAAGGGTCCCCCCTTATCATTTTTCAGACATTTTTTTTTCACCATAACTTTCCTAAAATTCAAGTGATTTCCAAAAATAATGACATTTTGTTTATGTTTTGACACCCATAGTCATTCTACATTTCAATAATTGCAATATGAACATTTTGAAAATTTGGAAATTTTTAGAATTTGTGTAAGGGTCCCCCCTTATCATTTTTCAGAAATTTTTTTTTTCACCATAACTTTCCTAAAATTCAAGCGATTTCCAAAAATAATGACATTTTGTTTATGTTTTGACACCCATAGTCATTCTACATTTCAATAATTGCAATATGAACATTTTGAAAATTTTTAGAATTTGTGTAAGGGTCCCCCCTTATCATTTTTCAGAAATTCTTTTTTTCACCATAACTTTCCTAAAAATCAAGCGATTTCCAAAAATAATGACATTTTGTTTATGTTTTGACACCCATAGTCATTCTACATTTCAATAATTGCAATATGAACATTTTGAAAATTTGGAACTTTTTAGAATTTGTGTAAGGGTCCCCCCTTATCATTTTTCAAAAATTTTTTTTTCACCATAACTTTCCTAAAAATCAAGTGATTTCCAAAAATAATGACATTTTGTTTATGTTTTGACACCCATAGTCATTCTACATTTCAATAATTGCAATATGAACATTTTGAAAATTTGGAAATTTTTTAGAATTTGTGTAAGGGTCCCCCTTATCATTTTTCAAAAATTTTTTTTTCACCATAACTTTCCTAAAATTCAAGCGATTTCCAAAAATAATGACATTTTGTTTATGTTTTGACACCCATAGTCATTCTACATTTCAATAATTGCAATATGAACATTTTGAAAATTTGGAAATTTTTAGAATTTGTGTAAGGGTCCCCCCCCTTATCATTTTTCAGAAATTTTTTTTTTCACCATAACTTTCCTAAAAATCAAGCGATTTCCATAATATTTTCCATAGTCTCTTTATTTAATAATTCAATATTTAAAATTTAAATAACCTCATTTTAAAAAAATAATGACATTTTGTTTTTTATGTTTTGACACCCATAGTCATTCTACATTTCAATAATTGCAATATGAACATTTTGAAAATTTGGAAATTTTTGGAATTTGTGTAAGGGTCCCCCCCTATCATTTTTCAGAAATTTTTTTTCACCATAACTTTCCCTAAAAAATCAAGTGATTTCCAAAAATAATAACAATTTTGTTTATGTTTTGACACCCATAGTCATTCTACATTTCAATAATTGCAATATGAACATTTTGAAAATTTGGAAATTTTTAGAATTTGTGTAAGGGTCCCCCCTTATCATTTTTCAGAAATTTTTTTTCACCATAACTTTCCTAAAAATCAAGCGATTTCCAAAAATAATGACATTTTGTTTATGTTTTGACACCCATAGTCATTCTACATTTCAATAATTGCAATATGAACATTTTGAAAATTTGGAAATTTTTAGAATTTGTGTAAGGGTCCCCCCTTATCATTTTTCAGAAATTTTTTTTTTCACCATAACTTTCCTAAAAATCAAGTGATTTCCAAAAATAATGACATTTTGTTTATGTTTTGACACCCATAGTCATTCTACATTTCAATAATTGCAATATGAACATTTTGAAAATTTGGAAATTTTTAGAATTTGTGTAAGGGTCCCCCCTTATCATTTTTCAGAAATTTTTTTTTTCACCATAACTTTCCTAAAAATCAAGTGATTTCCAAAAATAATGACATTTTGTTTATGTTTTGACACCCATAGTCATTCTACATTTCAATAATTGCAATATGAACATTTTGAAAATTTGGAAATTTTTAGAATTTGTGTAAGGGTCCCCCCTTATCATTTTTCAGAAATTTTTTTTTTCACCATAACTTTCCTAAAAATCAAGCGATTTCCAAAAATAATGACATTTTGTTTATGTTTTGACACCCATAGTCATTCTACATTTCAATAATTGCAATATGAACATTTTGAAAATTTGGAAATTTTTAGAATTTGTGTAAGGGTCCCCCTTATCATTTTTCAGAAATTTTTTTTTCACCATAACTTTCCTAAAAATCAAGTGATTTCCAAAAATAATGACATTTTGTTTATGTTTTGACACCCATAGTCATTCTACATTTCAATAATTGCAATATGAACATTTTGAAAATTTGGAAATTTTTAGAATTTGTGTAAGGGTCCCCCCTTATCATTTTTCAGAAATTTTTTCACCATAACTTTCCTAAAAATCAAGCGATTTCCAAAAATAATGACATTTTGTTTATGTTTTGACACCCATAAATATGAACATTTTGAAAATTTGGAAATTTTTAGAATTTGTGTAAGGGTCCCCCCTTATCATTTTTCAGAAATTTTTTTTCACCATAACTTTCCTAAAAATCAAGTGATTTCCAAAAATAATGACATTTTGTTTATGTTTTGACACCCATAGTCATTCTACATTTCAATAATTGCAATATGAACATTTTGAAAATTTGGAAATTTTTAGAATTTGTGTAAGGGTCCCCCTTATCATTTTTCAGAAATTTTTTTTCACCATAACTTTCCTAAAAATCAAGTGATTTCCAAAAAATAATGACATTTTGTTTATGTTTTGACACCCATAGTCATTCTACATTTCAATAATTGCAATATGAACATTTTGAAAATTTGGAAATTTTTAGAATTTGTAAGGGTCCCCCCTTATCATTTTTCAGAAATTTTTTTTTCACCATAACTTTCCTAAAAATCAAGTGATTTCCAAAAATAATGACATTTTGTTTATGTTTTGACACCCATAGTCATTCTACATTTCAATAATTGCAATATGAACATTTTGAAAATTTGGAAATTTTTAGAATTTGTGTAAGGGTCCCCCCCTTATCATTTTTCAGAAATTTTTTTTTCACCATAACTTTCCTAAAAATCAAGTGATTTCCAAAAATAATGACATTTTGTTTATGTTTTGACACCCATAGTCATTCTACATTTCAATAATTGCAATATGAACATTTTGAAAATTTGGAAATTTTTAGAATTTGTGTAAGGGTCCCCCCTTATCATTTTTCAGAAATTTTTTTTCACCATAACTTTCCTAAAAATCAAGTGATTTCCAAAAATAATGACATTTTGTTTATGTTTTGACACCCATAGTCATTCTACATTTCAATAATTGCAATATGAACATTTTGAAAATTTGGAAATTTTTAGAATTTGTGTAAGGGTCCCCCTTATCATTTTTCAGAAATTTTTTTTCACCATAACTTTCCTAAAAATCAAGTGATTTCCAAAAATAATGACATTTTGTTTATGTTTTGACACCCATAGTCATTCTACATTTCAATAATTGCAATATGAACATTTTGAAAATTTGGAAATTTTTAGAATTTGTGTAAGGGTCCCCCTTATCATTTTTCAGAAATTTTTTTTCACCATAACTTTCCTAAAAATCAAGCGATTTCCAAAAATAATGACATTTTGTTTATGTTTTGACACCCATAGTCATTCTACATTTCAATAATTGCAATATGAACATTTTGAAAATTTGGAAATTTTTAGAATTTGTGTAAGGGTCCCCCTTATCATTTTTCAGAAATTTTTTTTCACCATAACTTTCCTAAAAATCAAGCGATTTCCAAAAATAATGACATTTTGTTTATGTTTTGACACCCATAGTCATTCTACATTTCAATAATTGCAATATGAACATTTTGAAAATTTGAAAATTTTTAGAATTTGTGTAAGGGTCCCCCCTTATCATTTTTCAGAAATTTTTTTTCACCATAACTTTCCTAAAAATCAAGTGATTTCCAAAAATAATGACATTTTGTTTATGTTTTGACACCCATAGTCATTCTACATTTCAATAATTGCAATATGAACATTTTGAAAATTTGGAAATTTAGAATTTGTGTAAGGGTCCCCCCTTATCATTTTTCAGAAATTTTTTTTTTTCACCATAACTTTCCTAAAAATCAAGTGATTTCCAAAAATAATGACATTTTGTTTATGTTTTGACACCCAATTTCAATATTCAATATCTTTATTTATTTTGACATTTTTTTTTGTTTTTTTTGACACCCATAGTCATTCTACATTTCAATAATTGCAATATGAACATTTTGAAAATTTGAAATTTTAGAATTTGTGTAAGGGTCCCCCCTTATCATTTTTCAGAAATTTTTTTTCACCATAACTTTCCTAAAAATCAAGCGATTTCCAAAAATAATGACATTTTGTTTATGTTTTGACACCCATAGTCATTCTACATTTCAATAATTGCAATATGAACATTTTGAAAATTTGGAAATTTTTAGAATTTGTGTAAGGGTCCCCCCTTATCATTTTCAGAAATTTTTTTTCACCATAACTTTCCTAAAATTCAAGTGATTTCCAAAAATAATGACATTTTGTTTATGTTTTGACACCCATAGTCATTCTACATTTCAATAATTGCAATATGAACATTTTGAAAATTTGGAAATTTTTAGAATTTGTGTAAGGGTCCCCCCTTATCATTTTTCAGAAATTTTTTTTTCACCATAACTTTCCTAAAAATCAAGTGATTTCCAAAAATAATGACATTTTGTTTATGTTTTGACACCCATAGTCATTCTACATTTCAATAATTGCAATATGAACATTTTGAAAATTTGGAAATTTTTAGAATTTGTGTAAGGGTCCCCCCTTATCATTTTTCAGACATTTTTTTTCACCATAACTTTCCTAAAATTCAAGTGATTTCCAAAAATAATGACATTTTGTTTATGTTTTGACACCCATAGTCATTCTACATTTCAATAATTGCAATATGAACATTTTGAAAATTTGGAAATTTTTAGAATTTGTGTAAGGGTCCCCCCTTATCATTTTTCAAAAATTTTTTTTCACCATAACTTTCCTAAAAATCAAGTGATTTCCAAAAATAATGACATTTTTGTTTATGTTTTGACACCCATAGTCATTCTACATTTCAATAATTGCAATATGAACATTTTGAAAATTTGGAAATTTTTAGAATTTGTGTAAGGGTCCCCCCTTATCATTTTTCAGAAATTTTTTTTCACCATAACTTTCCTAAAAATCAAGTGATTTCCAAAAATAATGACATTTTGTTTATGTTTTGACACCCATAGTCATTCTACATTTCAATAATTGCAATATGAACATTTTGAAAATTTGGAAATTTTTAGAATTTGTGTAAGGGTCCCCCCTTATCATTTTTCAAAAATTTTTTTTCACCATAACTTTCCTAAAAATCAAGTGATTTCCAAAAATAATGACATTTTGTTTATGTTTTGACACCCATAGTCATTCTACATTTCAATAATTGCAATATGAACATTTTGAAAATTTGGAAATTTTTAGAATTTGTGTAAGGGTCCCCCCTTATCATTTTTCAGACATTTTTTTTCACCATAACTTTCCTAAAATTCAAGTGATTTCCAAAAATAATGACATTTTGTTTATGTTTTGACACCCATAGTCATTCTACATTTCAATAATTGCAATATGAACATTTTGAAAATTTGGAAATTTTTAGAATTTGTGTAAGGGTCCCCCCCCTTATCATTTTTCAGAAATTTTTTTTTCACCATAACTTTCCTAAAAATCAAGTGATTTCCAAAAAATAATGACATTTTGTTTATGTTTTGACACCCATAGTCATTCTACATTTCAATAATTGCAATATGAACATTTTGAAAATTTGGAAATTTTTAGAATTTGTGTAAGGGTCCCCCCCTTATCATTTTTCAGAAATTTTTTTTTTCACCATAACTTTCCTAAAATTCAAGTGATTTCCAAAAATAATGACATTTTGTTTATGTTTTGACACCCATAGTCATTCTACATTTCAATAATTGCAATATGAACATTTTGAAAATTTGGAAATTTTTTAGAATTTGTGTAAGGGGTCCCCCCCTTATCATTTTTCAGAAATTTTTTTTCACCATAACTTTCCTAAAAATCAAGTGATTTCCAAAAATAATGACATTTTGTTTATGTTTTGACACCCATAGTCATTCTACATTTCAATAATTGCAATATGAACATTTTGAAAATTTGGAAATTTTTAGAATTTGTGTAAGGGTCCCCCCCCTTATCATTTTTCAGAAATTTTTTTTCACCATAACTTTCCTAAAAATCAAGGTGATTTCCAAAAATAATGACATTTTGTTTATGTTTTGACACCCATAGTCATTCTACATTTCAATAATTGCAATATGAACATTTTGAAAATTTGGAAATTTTTAGAATTTGTGTAAGGGTCCCCCCCTTATCATTTTTCAGAAATTTTTTTTTCAC
Organism: Zaprionus inermis; assembly: GCA_018151445.1. Classification (NCBI taxonomy): domain Eukaryota; kingdom Metazoa; phylum Arthropoda; class Insecta; order Diptera; family Drosophilidae; genus Zaprionus; species Zaprionus inermis. The sequence goes on along the minus strand of JAECXD010001466.1, from coordinate 34,964 downwards.
TCACCATAACTTTCCTAAAAATCAAGTGATTTCCAAAAATAATGACATTTTGTTTATGTTTTGACACCCATAGTCATTCTACATTTCAATAATTGCAATATGAACATTTTGAAAATTTGGAAATTTTTAGAATTTGTGTAAGGGTCCCCCCTTATCATTTTTCAGAAATTTTTTTTCACCATAACTTTCCTAAAATCAAGTGATTTCCAAAAATAATGACATTTTGTTTATGTTTTGACACCCATAGTCATTCTACATTTCAATAATTGCAATATGAACATTTTGAAAATTTGGAAAATTTTTTTAAAAAAAAAAAAAAAAAAAATTTTTAGAATTTGTGTAAGGGTCCCCCTTATCATTTTTCAGAAATTTTTTTTTTCACCATAACTTTCCTAAAATTCAAGTGATTTCCAAAAAAATAATGACATTTTGTTTATGTTTTGACACCCATAGTCATTCTACATTTCAATAATTGCAATATGAACATTTTGAAATTTGGAAATTTTTTAGAATTTGTGTAAGGGTCCCCCTTATCATTTTTCAGAAAATTTTTTTCACCATAACTTTCCTAAAAATCAAGCGATTTCCAAAAAATAATGACATTTTGTTTATGTTTTTGACACCCATAGTCATTCTACATTTCAATAATTGCAATATGAACATTTTGAAAATTTGGAAATTTTTAGAATTTGTGTAAGGGTCCCCCTTATCATTTTTCAGAAATTTTTTTTCACCATAACTTTCCTAAAAATCAAGTGATTTCCAAAAATAATGACATTTTGTTTATGTTTTGACACCCACAGTCATTCTACATTTCAATAATTGCAATATGAACATTTTGAAAATTTGGAAATTTTTAGAATTTGTGTAAGGGTCCCCCTTATCATTTTTCAGAAATTTTTTTTCACCATAACTTTCCTAAAAATCCAAGTGATTTCCAAAAATAATGACATTTTGTTTATGTTTTGACACCCATAGTCATTCTACATTTCAATAATTGCAATATGAACATTTTGAAAATTTGGAAATTTTTAGAATTTGTGTAAGGGTCCCCCTTATCATTTTTCAGAACTTTTTTTTTCACCATAACTTTCCTAAAAATCAAGCGATTTTCAAAAATAATGACATTTTGTTTATGTTTTGACACCCATAGTCATTCTACATTTCAATAATTGCAATATGAACATTTTGAAAATTTGGAAATTTTTAGAATTTGTGTAAGGGTCCCCACTTATCATTTTTCAGAAATTTTTTTCACCATAACTTTCCCTAAAAATCAAGTGATTTCCAAAAATAATGACATTTTGTTTATGTTTTGACACCCATAGTCATTCTACATTTCAATAATTGCAATATGAACATTTTGAAAATTTGGAAATTTTTAGAATTTGTGTAAGGGTCCCCCTTTATCATTTTTCAGACATTTTTTTTTCACCATAACTTTCCTAAAATTCAAGTGATTTCAAAAAATAATGACATTTTGTTTATGTTTTGACACCCATAGTCATTCTACATTTCAATAATTGCAATATGAACATTTTGAAAATTTGGAAATTTTTAGAATTTGTGTAAGGGTCCCCCCTTATCATTTTTCAGAAATTTTTTTTCACCATAACTTTCCTAAAAATCAAGTGATTTCCAAAAATAATGACATTTTGTTTATGTTTTGACACCCATAGTCATTCTACATTTCAATAATTGCAATATGAACATTTTGAAAATTTGGAAATTTTTGGAATTTGTGTAAGGGTCCCCCCCTTATCATTTTTCAGAAATTTTTTTTCACCATAACTTTCCTAAAAAATCAAGCGATTTCCAAAAATAATGACATTTTGTTTATGTTTTGACACCCATAGTCATTCTACATTTCAATAATTGCAATATGAACATTTTGAAAATTTGGAAATTTTTAGAATTTGTGTAAGGGTCCCCCCTTATCATTTTTCAGAAATTTTTTTTCACCATAACTTTCCTAAAAATCAAGTGATTTCCAAAAATAATGACATTTTGTTTATGTTTTGACACCCATAGTCATTCTACATTTCAATAATTGCAATATGAACATTTTGAAAATTTGGAAATTTTTAGGAATTTGTGTAAGGGTCCCCCCCTTATCATTTTTCAGAAATTTTTTTTCACCATAACTTTCCTAAAAATCAAGTGATTTCCAAAAATAATGACATTTTGTTTATGTTTTGACACCCATAGTCATTCTACATTTCAATAATTGCAATATGAACATTTTGAAAATTTGGAAATTTTTAGAATTTGTGTAAGGGTCCCCCCTTATCATTTTTCAGAAAATTTTTTTTTCACCATAACTTTCCTAAAAATCAAGTGATTTCCAAAAATAATGACATTTTGTTTATGTTTTGACACCCATAGTCATTCTACATTTCAATAATTGCAATATGAACATTTTGAAAATTTGGAAATTTTTAGAATTTGTGTAAGGGTCCCCCCCTTATCATTTTTCAGAAATTTTTTTTTCACCATAACTTTCCTAAAAATCAAGTGATTTCCAAAAATAATGACATTTTGTTTATGTTTTGACACCCATAGTCATTCTACATTTCAATAATTGCAATATGAAAAATTTGGAAAATTTTTAGAATTTGTGTAAGGGTCCCCCTTATCTTTTAACTTTCCCACCTAAAAATCAAGTGATTTCCAAAAATAATGACATTTTGTTTATGTTTTGACACCCATAGTCATTCTACATTTCAATAATTGCAATATGAACATTTTGAAAATTTGGAAATTTTTAGAATTTGTGTAAGGGTCCCCCTTATCATTTTTCAGAAATTTTTTTTTCACCATAACTTTCTTAAAAATCAATGTGATTTCCAAAAATAATGACATTTTGTTTATGTTTTGACACCCATAGTCATTCTACATTTCAATAATTGCAATATGAACATTTTGAAAATTTGGAAATTTTTAGAATTTGTGTAAGGGTCCCCCCTTATCATTTTTCAGAAATTTTTTTTCACCATAACTTTCCTAAAAATCAAGTGATTTCCAAAAATAATGACATTTTGTTTATGTTTTGACACCCATAGTCATTCTACATTTCAATAATTGCAATATGAACATTTTGAAAATTTGGAAATTTTTAGAATTTGTGTAAGGGTCCCCCCTTATCATTTTTCAGAAATTTTTTTTACCATAACTTTCCTAAAAATCAAGTGATTTCCAAAAATAATGACATTTTGTTTATGTTTTGACACCCATAGTCATTCTACATTTCAATAATTGCAATATGAACATTTTGAAAATTTGGAAATTTTTAGAATTTGTGTAAGGGTCCCCCCTTATCATTTTTCAGAAATTTTTTTTCACCATAACTTTCCTAAAATCAAGTGATTTCCAAAAATAATGACATTTTGTTTATGTTTTGACACCCATAGTCATTCTACATTTCAATAATTGCAATATGAACATTTTGAAAATTTGGAAATTTTTAGAATTTGTGTAAGGGTCCCCCCTTATCATTTTTCAGAAATTTTTTTCACCATAACTTTCCTAAAAATCAAGTGATTTCCAAAAATAATGACATTTTGTTTATGTTTTGACACCCATAGTCATTCTACATTTCAATAATTGCAATATGAACATTTTGAAAATTTGGAAATTTTTAGAATTTGTGTAAGGGTCCCCCCTTATCATTTTTCAGAAATTTTTTTTCACCATAACTTTCCTAAAAATCAAGTGATTTCCAAAAATAATGACATTTTGTTTATGTTTTGACACCCATAGTCATTCTACATTTCAATAATTGCAATATGAACATTTTGAAAATTTGGAAATTTTTAGAATTTGTGTAAGGGTCCCCCCTTATCATTTTTCAGAAATTTTTTTTCACCATAACTTTCCTAAAATTCAAGTGATTTCAAAAATAATGACATTTTGTTTATGTTTTGACACCCATAGTCATTCTACATTTCAATAATTGCAATATGAACATTTTGAAAATTTGGAAATTTTTAGAATTTGTGTAAGGGTCCCCCCCTTATCATTTTTCAGAAATTTTTTTTCACCATAACTTTCCTAAAAATCAAGTGATTTCCAAAAATAATGACATTTTGTTTATGTTTTGACACCCATAGTCATTCTACATTTCAATAATTGCAATATGAACATTTGTGTAAGGGTCCCCCCTTATCATTTTTCAAAATTTTTTTTCACCATAACTTTCCTAAAAATCAAGTGATTTCCAAAAATAATGACATTTTGTTTATGTTTTGACACCCATAGTCATTCTACATTTCAATAATTGCAATATGAACATTTTGAAAATTTGGAAATTTTTGGAATTTGTGTAAGGGTCCCCCCCTTATCATTTTTCAGAAATTTTTTTTTCACCATAACTTTCCTAAAAATCAAGTGATTTCCAAAAATAATGACATTTTGTTTATGTTTTGACACCCATAGTCATTCTACATTTCAATAATTGCAATATGAACATTTTGAAAATTTGGAAATTTTTAGAATTTGTGTAAGGGTCCCCCCCTTATCATTTTTCAGAAATTTTTTTTTCACCATAACTTTCCTAAAAATCAAGTGATTTCCAAAAATAATGACATTTTGTTTATGTTTTGACACCCATAGTCATTCTACATTTCAATAATTGCAATATGAACATTTTGAAAATTTGGAAATTTTTGGAATTTGTGTAAGGGTCCCCCCTTATCATTTTTCAAAATTTTTTTTCACCATAACTTTAAATAAATTTCAATTTCAAAAATAATGACATTTTGTTTATGTTTTGACACCCATAGTCAAAAAAAACATTGTTATGTTTTGTTAACCCATAGTCATTCTACATTTCAATAATTGCAATATGAACATTTTGAAAATTTGGAAATTTTTAGAATTTGTGTAAGGGTCCCCCCTTATCATTTTTCAGAAATTTTTTTTCACCATAACTTTCCTAAAAATCAAGTGATTTCCAAAAATAATGACATTTTGTTTATGTTTTGACACCCATAGTCATTCTACATTTCAATAATTGCAATATGAACATTTTGAAAATTTGGAAATTTTTAGAATTTGTGTAAGGGTCCCCCCTTATCATTTTTCAGAAATTTTTTTTCACCATAACTTTCCTAAAAATCAAGTGATTTCCAAAAATAATGACATTTTGTTTATGTTTTGACACCCATAGTCATTCTACATTTCAATAATTGCAATATGAACATTTTGAAAATTTGGAAATTTTTAGAATTTGTGTAAGGGTCCCCCCTTATCATTTTTCAGAAATTTTTTTTCACCATAACTTTCCTAAAAATCAAGTGATTTCCAAAAATAATGACATTTTGTTTATGTTTTGACACCCATAGTCATTCTACATTTCAATAATTGCAATATGAACATTTTGAAAATTTGGAAATTTTTAGAATTTGTGTAAGGGGTCCCCCCTTATCATTTTTCAGAAATTTTTTTTCACCATAACTTTCCTAAAAATCAAGTGATTTCCAAAAATAATGACATTTTGTTTATGTTTTGACACCCATAGTCATTCTACATTTCAATAATTGCAATATGAACATTTTGAAAATTTGGAAATTTTTAGAATTTGTGTAAGGGTCCCCCCTTATCATTTTTCAGAAATTTTTTTTCACCATAACTTTCCTAAAAATCAAGTGATTTCCAAAAATAATGACATTTTGTTTATGTTTTGACACCCATAGTCATTCTACATTTCAATAATTGCAATATGAACATTTTGAAAATTTGGAAATTTTTAGAATTTGTGTAAGGGTCCCCCCCTTATCATTTTTCAGAAATTTTTTTTCACAAACTTTTCAAAAATCAAAACAAGTGATTTCCAAAAATAATGACATTTTGTTTATGTTTTGACACCCATAGTCATTCTACATTTCAATAATTGCAATATGAACATTTTGAAAATTTGGAAATTTTTAGAATTTGTGTAAGGGTCCCCCCCTTATCATTTTTCAGAAATTTTTTTTCACCATAACTTTCCTAAAAATCAAGTGATTTCCAAAAATAATGACATTTTGTTTATGTTTTGACACCCATAGTCATTCTACATTTCAATAATTGCAATATGAACATTTTGAAAATTTGGAAATTTTTAGAATTTGTGTAAGGGTCCCCCCTTATCATTTTTCAGAAATTTTTTTTCACCATAACTTTCCTAAAAATCAAGTGATTTCCAAAAATAATGACATTTTGTTTATGTTTTGACACCCATAGTCATTCTACATTTCAATAATTGCAATATGAACATTTTGAAAATTTGGAAATTTTTAGAATTTGTGTAAGGGTCCCCCCCTTATCATTTTTCAGAAATTTTTTTTTCACCATAACTTTCCTAAAAATCAAGTGATTTCCAAAAATAATGACATTTTGTTTATGTTTTGACACCCATAGTCATTCTACATTTCAATAATTGCAATATGAACATTTTGAAAATTTGGAAATTTTTAGAATTTGTGTAAGGGTCCCCCCTTATCATTTTTCAGAAATTTTTTTTTCACCATAACTTTCCTAAAAATCAAGTGATTTCCAAAAATAATGACATTTTGTTTATGTTTTGACACCCATAGTCATTCTACATTTCAATAATTGCAATATGAACATTTTGAAAATTTGGAAATTTTTAGAATTTGTGTAAGGGTCCCCCCCTTATCATTTTTCAGAAATTTTTTTTTCACCATAACTTTCTAAAAATCAAGCGATTTCCAAAAATAATGACATTTTGTTTATGTTTTGACACCCATAGTCATTCTACATTTCAATAATTGCAATATGAACATTTTGAAAATTTGGAAATTTTTAGAATTTGTGTAAGGGTCCCCCCTTATCATTTTTCAGAAATTTTTTTTCACCATAACTTTCCTAAAAATCAAGTGATTTTCAAAAATAATGACATTTTGTTTATGTTTTGACACCCATAGTCATTCTACATTTCAATAATTGCAATATGAACATTTTGAAAATTTGGAAATTTTTAGAATTTGTGTAAGGGTCCCCCCTTATCATTTTTCAGAAATTTTTTTTCACCATAACTTTCCTAAAAATCAAGTGATTTCCAAAAATAATGACATTTTGTTTATGTTTTGACACCCATAGTCATTCTACATTTCAATAATTGCAATATGAACATTTTGAAAATTTGGAAATTTTTAGAATTTGTGTAAGGGTCCCCCCTTATCATTTTTCAGAAATTTTTTTTCACCATAACTTTCCTAAAAATCAAGTGATTTTCAAAAATAATGACATTTTGTTTATGTTTTGACACCCATAGTCATTCTACATTTCAATAATTGCAATATGAACATTTTGAAAATTTGGAAATTTTTAGAATTTGTGTAAGGGTCCCCCCCTTATCATTTTTCAGAAATTTTTTTTTCACCATAACTTTCCTAAAAATCAAGTGATTTCCAAAAATAATGACATTTTGTTTATGTTTTGACACCCATAGTCATTCTACATTTCAATAATTGCAATATGAACATTTTGAAAATTTGGAAATTTTTAGAATTTGTGTAAGGGTCCCCCCCTTATCATTTTTCAGAAATTTTTTTTCACCATAACTTTCCTAAAAATCAAGTGATTTCCAAAAATAATGACATTTTGTTTATGTTTTGACACCCATAGTCATTCTACATTTCAATAATTGCAATATGAACATTTTGAAAATTTGGAAATTTTTGGAATTTGTGTAAGGGTCCCCCTTATCATTTTTCAGAAATTTTTTTTTCACCATAACTTTCCTAAAAATCAAGTGATTTCCAAAAATAATGACATTTTGTTTATGTTTTGACACCCATAGTCATTCTACATTTCAATAATTGCAATATGAACATTTTGAAAATTTGGAAATTTTTAGAATTTGTGTAAGGGTCCCCCCTTATCATTTTTCAGAAATTTTTTTTCACCATAACTTTCCTAAAAATCAAGTGATTTCCAAAAATAATGACATTTTGTTTATGTTTTGACACCCATAGTCATTCTACATTTCAATAATTGCAATATGAACATTTTGAAAATTTGGAAATTTTTAGAATTTGTGTAAGGGTCCCCCCTTATCATTTTTCAGAAATTTTTTTTTCACCATAACTTTCCTAAAAATCAAGTGATTTTCAAAAATAATGACATTTTGTTTATGTTTTGACACCCATAGTCATTCTACATTTCAATAATTGCAATATGAACATTTTGAAAATTTGGAAATTTTTAGAATTTGTGTAAGGGTCCCCCCCTTATCATTTTTCAGAAATTTTTTTTCACCATAACTTTCCTAAAAATCAAGTGATTTCCAAAAATAATGACATTTTGTTTATGTTTTGACACCCATAGTCATTCTACATTTCAATAATTGCAATATGAACATTTTGAAAATTTGGAAATTTTTAGAATTTGTGTAAGGGCCCCCCCTTATCATTTTTCAGAAATTTTTTTTTCACCATAACTTTCCTAAAAATCAAGTGATTTTCAAAAATAATGACATTTTGTTTATGTTTTGACACCCATAGTCATTCTACATTTCAATAATTGCAATATGAACATTTTGAAAATTTGGAAATTTTTAAATTTGTGTAAGGGGTCCCCCCTTATCATTTTAAAAAATCAAGAATGATTTCCAAAAATAATGACATTTTGTTTATGTTTTGACACCCATAGTCATTCTACATTTCAATAATTGCAATATGAACATTTTGAAAATATTTTTTTTTTTTGTGTTGGGGGGCCCCCTCCATTTTTTCAGAAATTTTTTTCACCATAACTTTCCTAAAAATCAAGTGATTTCCAAAAATAATGACATTTTGTTTATGTTTTGACACCCATAGTCATTCTACATTTCAATAATTGCAATATGAACATTTTGAAAATTTGGGAAATTTTTGGAATTTGTGTAAGGGTCCCCCTATTTGAAGATATAAATATATTAAAAGACATAGAGCTAAATCAAGATCTATGTGAGGCTTGTATAAACGGCAAGCAATCTAGATTAAAATTTAATAAATTTAAAAACAAAGAAAATATCCAGAGACCTTTGTTTGTAGTCCATTCCGATGTCTGTGGGCCAATCACACCCTCTACTATTGATAATAAAAATTATTACGTTGTTTTTATTGATGAATACACACATTACTGTGTGACATATATAATTAAATATAAATCAGATGTTTTCTCTGTATATAAAGATTTTATCGCCAAGAGTGAGGCTCATTTCAATTTAAAATTAGTAAACCTTTATATAGATAACGGTAGGGAGTATCTTTCAAGTGAAATGCGTGATTTCTGTGTTGAAAAAGGCATAAGCTATCATTTAACGATTCCTCATACTCCACAATTGAATGGTGTGTCAGAGCGGATGATTAGAACAATCACGGAAAAGGCTCGATCAATGATTAATAGCTCTAAGCTTAATAAATGTTTTTGGGGTGAAGCTTAATTAACAGGTCCCCAAGTAGAGCGTTGAAAGAAAAGAAGACACCATATGAAATGTGGCATAATAAAAAGCCAATCCTAAAATATCTTAGGATATTTGGTTCAACAGTATATGCACTTAATAAAGTGCAGAAAAGAAAATTTGATGACAAGTCAATTAAAACAATACTTGTCGGTTATGAACCAAATGGGTACAAATAGTGGAATGAGAAATCGAGAAAATTTATGACAGCTAGAGATGTTGCGGTGGATGAAATAAACATGTTAAAGTCTAAGTTGGTACATGAAGAAGACTCGGAGGTTCAACTTGAAAGTGTTGATGATTCTTTAAATAAAGAAAATGAAGAGTCAGATTTTCCAATGGTGGAAAATGATGAATCTGTTGATTCAAGGACGAATGTACAACATAGTGAAAATTCCACATGTCTAAAGAATGCCGATTAAATTTACAGAAAATTTATGACAGCTAGAGATGTTGTGGTGGATGAAATAAACATGTTAAAGTCTAAGTTGGTACATGAAGAAGACTCGGAGGTTCAACTTGAAACTGTTGATGATTCTTTAAATAAAGAAAATGAAGAGTCAGATTTTCCAATGGTGGAAAATGATGAATCTGTTGATTCAAGGACGAATGTACAACATAGTGAAAATTCCACATGTCTAAAGAATGCCGATCCAGTTATAGAAACTGGTGATGAAATAAAAAGATAACAAAAGTGAACAAGAAATCAGACGCAGTGAAAGAAATAAAGATAAACCTAAACTATCGTATAGATTTTTAGAAAAATGTCTAATGAATACTCAAGTCTGTTTAAATGATATTCCCAGTACATTTGACGAAATTGAATTTCGTGATGACAGATCTTTTGGAAAAAAGCCATACAAGATGAACTTGATTCACATTCAGAAAATAAAACATGGAGTTTGGTGCAGAAGCCTAATAATAAAAACATAGTAGATTGTAAATGGGTGTTTAGTATTAAACAAGATGAGTTTGGAAACTTAGTAAAGTATAAAGCAAGGCTAGTAGCCCGAGGCTTTACACAAGAATATATGACTGATTATGATGAGACATTTGCACCAGTTGCACGAATCACCAGTTTTCGTTTTTTGTTAGCCTTTTCAAACCAATATAATTTACAAGTCCATCATATGGATGTGAAAACAGCATTCTTAAATGGAACACTGAAAGATGAAATCTACATGAAGGTTCCAAAAGGGTTGCCATGCTGCGATGAGAATGCAGTATGCAAGCTTAATAAAGCTATTTATGGCCTTAAACAAGCTGCAAGATGCTGGTTTGAAGTTTTTGAAAATGTGCTTAAAGATGTTGGATTTGAAAATCTAAAAGTTGATCGTTGTATCTATATATTAGATAAAGGAAATTTCTTAGATAATATCTATATTTTATTATATGTGGACGATGTAATAATTGCCACTAGTAAATCCGAAACAATGTCTAAATTCAAATCATACCTTCTAAATAAATGTAAAATGACTGACTTAAAAGAAGTTCGATATTTTATCGGAATTAAAATTGATAGAAATAGAAGTCAGATATGTCTCAGTCAATCTGCATATATAAAGAATGTGTTAAGAAAGTTTAATATGGAAGACTGCAAGGCAGTTAGTACACCTCTCCCAAGCAAACTAAACTATGAGGCTCTACAATCTGAAGAATCATATGAGGCACCATGTAGAAACTTGATTGGTTGTTTGATGTACATCATGTTATGTACTCGCCCAGACTTAAGTACTTCAATAAGTATTTTAAGTCGATATACGAATAACAATAACAAGGAATTATGGCTATGTCTTAAAAGAGTTTAAGGTATTTAAAAGGAACTGTTGATTTGAGATTGAAGTTTGAGAAAAATGTACGGTTATGTGTAATATTCTTATTGGATATGTTGATTCTGATTGGGCAGAAATGAGACAGACAGAAGAAGTACTACTGGATATTTATTTAAAATGTTTGAAAGTTGTTTAATTTCATGGAGTACAATGTAACAAAAATCTGTTGCAGCTTCATCCACCGAAGCAGAGTACATGGCCTTATTTGAAGGTGTTAGAGAAGCCTTATGGCTCAAGTCTTTATTGGTTGAAATTAAACTAGAATTAAAAAGTCCAATTGATATCTATGAAGATAATCAAGGTTGTATTAGTATTGCAAATAACCCAACTTGCCACAAGAGAACTAAGCACATAGACATTAAATATCATTTTACAAGGGAACAAGTTGAAAGTAAACTTATTTTTGTTAAGTATATTTCTACAGATTTACAACTTGCTGATATACTTACTAAGCCGTTACCATCTGCAAGATTCATTACATTGAGAAGTGGACTTGGACTCTCAGAATGAATTAAAACATAATATTCTTGAATTAAACTACAGAGGAACCAGACTGAACTGGGGCTCGTGTAATAAAGTAACATTTAATTTAATTTAAAATTGTTTGCAAAAACTGAATTAATGTAAATAATATGTTCGATTGATCTGATTGGGTTTTACTGGGTTTCCCCAATTCCTCGCAGCAAATGCTGGATCAAAATTATTCCCCAGAAGGACATGCACAGTCTAGTTAGTAATAAAAGTACAGCAATGTAACTTTTGAGGTGGCGTGTTGGAAAGTATGTATGTATGCAAAAGTCACATAGCTTACATATACTCATGCATAGCTGAGAGTAGGATAGAGAGAAGATGAATTGCTTATTGTAGCTTATCTTCATTCTGTCTTTTGTAGCTTTGTGGTATGTGGCTTTGCGTATGTACTCATGATCTACGCGTCGTCAGTCGATTTATGACAATATAAATGTATAATTGAATTCCACAATAATATTACCTAATTACCATAGAACTCAACTCGAAATACCTAGCACAAGTTACAGGATCTGACCTAATTAATCTCGCCTTTTTTCTAAACCTAAAATTTGAAACTTCTTCCTCTGTAACTTGTTGTCTATCTACGGTTTCCTTTAAAAAAACTAACAATTCCGTCCATCTTGTCTCAGCAGCCAACAAGGTAATGAAAAAGGTAGGCAGATTAAACTGTCGAATCATTGCCATAACCTTTTTCTTTTCAGCTTCCCAATGAGCAGGAGACATTCGAATACCTATAACCTTCATCATGGAGAATTATTCCATTTAAATACTCCTCACTCCACTTCCACTGTAATAGGACGTGAAGCGCTCTGCTTTCTTAAACAAATAGTTGTATTATTCCGAATATGAAAGAGCTCCAACTTCTTATAGTTGAATAAGAGTTTATCTATCCTACAGGGTTTATCTATCCCTCTCCTATCAACATTTCGGAGCTCAGCTCTTATAAATTTTAGAAAATGTAAGAGAAGGTCTTTTCTTGCCAGCATATAAGGTAGGAAATGCTAACTCTTCCGAGTCGACATCGAGAATCATGTCGAGGGGTCTTTGGCCTTCGCCAGGAGCAAGGGTGATTCTTTGCATGGCAGCACTGTCTTCCTGATTATTCTCAAGCAGCGTTTCTTGACCCCCAGGACTGAGCTCCTCTATCTCAACATCATCTGGATGTGTTGGATCGTGAATAATTTGCTCAAAACCCTCCTGTATTTCTGCGTCTGCTTCAGATGCTATGAATGGAACAGTCTCGGTTGTATAAGATGACAACTATAAATATATTAATATTAAACAATAATAATTATATTTCAAACAAATAATACTATAACAAAATTGGAAACCTACGATAAGCTGTCATCTACGCTAACTATAAACCACTTTGGTAACTGTAAACTGTTTTATAGTTGCGTGCTGTGGCCCTGTTTGAATACGCCCAATCAATATGTGTGTCACTATTGGTTGTAGACGTGTTCAAATCTAACAAAGACCTATAACCGCTTCTACCTAAAAATTCGAAAAGTCTTCTACTACATCCTGAAAGAGATCGCAGACACAGATTAAAATCTCCTAACACTATGCTTTCGCTGCCTAAAAATTGAAATCTCTGAAATAAATCCTCAAACTCAGCTTCAAACTTTAGCACTGGATAAGTTGGACTTTTATAAATTATCAAAAAACCTAAAGATTTATATTTGAATACTCCATACTCGAACACTGAGGAACCTAAATTATTTTGGTCTGAATAGTTTCGTCCACTTGAACAGAGACTGACATTCTCAAAAATTTTATTTTTCGCGAAAATAAGAATGCCTCTCTTTGGACGAGCACCAATAGAAATAGGTTAGCAGTCCAAGACACACGATGGTTCGAAAGCCAGGTATATCATACACTTCGTTTGAGAATGTGGAAGCCTTAACAAAGCATAAGATAGAAGATAAAAGCACATCAAATACAAAGTGGGTATGCTTGTTGTTGACAGCGACGTGTAGTGTCAAAGCAGCGTGGAATAATATCTAGTGGTGCGCAGATAAGCTCTTTTTCTACTACTGAGATACGATCAGATCTAGGGGGGACAAATTGCCCAACAATAAAGAAGCCAGCTGCACTTGTGGCTCTACTACAAACTACATACAATGCTTCTCGTTGCATTCATGGGGATGTGTGGACCACCATATTGGCGTATGTAGCTCCCTGACTTTTATGAATTGTTATACCTTCTGCAGGTATAACTGGAAATTGTTTGCGGTCAATTGTTACTTGCTCGTTTGAATGATATTGAAAACTTCTTACAGTTTTCAGAATTGGGGTCCTAGAAGGTTCACTTCGATGAGTGCATTTTGCTCGAGCATTTATACCTACACTCTCATCTAAAAATGTTATCCAAAGGACATGTGGGGAGTTGACTGGATTGAAACCCAACTCCATTAGAATTCCTGAAGCTCCATTGACGAGACCATCTGCAGTATCTATATTGACCGTCATCATGTACTTTGCAGTGGTTTTCAAAATAAGGGTAGTACAAAGCCTTTGTGTTTGAAATATTTTGAATTTTTTTACAGATTCCAAACACCTGTTCTTAGCTTCCAAATTGAGATGCGCAGCTTTAACTGAGTCAAGAGCTGATGAAATAAATTGATCAGTAGGGATCGAACTTAATTTGGCAGTGTTAAAAGTATTGGTATCCTCATTCCTCAAAAACAAATGAATGGCTTCATTTGGTATTTGGTCTAGGAGCGAAACTCGCGACTCTGTCATTTGAACGGATGCCATGTTATTTAGCGCTAGAGCAAAAGCTAGATCGTCTCGTTGCCGCATTATCTCTGTGAGCTCAAAAAACCTAAAACTATCCCAAAGAGATGACCCAAATATAGCACTGTATGGGTCATACTACGATGTAGTGGATTGGAAAATCCAACGATCTCCAACTGGGCGTAGTTGCCTGAGATCACCGAAAACGATCACAGAAATTCCTCCAAATGAGGTTTCTCTGTTATTGAAAATTTGTTTGAGACCTGCGTCTAAATGAGATAACATTTTGGCACCGACCATAGATATTTCGTCAATAATTAAAATCTTGAGATCTATCAATTTTGCGCGAAGGGTGTTCAAAAGATCTGCTCCTTAATCTTTAAAGGAGGACCCCGACTGATTAACTAGCAGCGAAAACATGGAATGGAGCGTAGAGCCTCCTATTCCGAAAGCTGATTTTCCTGTGGGCGCACATAACAGGATTTTAGCAGTCGTGGGGTCACATCCTGGCCTACTATTATAAAGCTGTGAAAGGGACTCAAAAATTGCTGAAATTAACCTTCTTTTTCCAATCCCTGCTCCGCCACCTACAAACTCATAAAATATAATATTTTATTTAGCATTATGCAAAACATGGGAAAAAAAGATTTTTTGTTTTATATTTAAAGATCTTACTATGCTAGCTAAGTCTTGTGGCGATATTATTGGCGGGAGCTTAATAATTCGGATGGAATTTTCTGAATTCTCATGGTTATCCGTAGTGGCATTTAAGTTCAAAACATTAATTTGGGAATTTATTTCAGGGATTGATAAGGCTCTAAACTGGCTGTCTAAGCTATTAACCTGATTTTCTTCTTCTGTATTTTGTTCGGCTTCTATGGCTCTCCTAAGCATGTCTTCTAAATCTTCTAAAACATTATACTGTTTAAATTTTAAGCTAATTGATGCCACATTTGCATTAACTTCTTCACAGTTCACCTGAAGTAATTCTATATGTTCATCTCTCCACGAAAATATAACATTAGTAATTCCCTAAAATAGTTCGCTATGTCGGCATTCAGATTGAACTTCCTAAATCTAATAATGGTTGCTTGGTCCTTTCCCTAATAAAACCACTGCTATCGCGGAGAGGATAAAACAATCTGCCTAGGACCTCGTTTTCTCCGTCGTTCTCGTTACCGGACCCTTGGCGAGTTTCCCTACATGTTTTAGAAAAATTGTAGCTTGCAGCAAAATCGGCTAAACACAGGCCTTCGAGACTATCTGGGCGCTGAATATAATGATCCAGCAACCCCAAAATAAAAATGTCTGATGAATGCTGATCCATAATTTTCAACTCTTATTTAGGCTTGAGCATTCGAACTCTGTGGTCTGGTCGGCATGTATTAATTAATAAAGAAAATTTTCAAAATCACTAAGATTTTGGATAGTTTCAGTGTTAAAAGAGGTGTTTAAAAAAAATTGAATTTTCTTTAAATTCTCGCGATGAAGAGAATAGTTTTCCGAATTTTCGACAATTGGTCGAAGAATTTCGGTTTGTGGCATGGGAAAATATGGAATACCAAAGCGGCAAATAGAGTTACCCCTTACTTCACGCCTACACGAATGTACGTGATTGTGCTTCTGATACTCAATGAACTGAGCCAACTCAGTATTGGAGGAATCAGTGGTAATAAATTGATCAATAAACGCTATCACGGAAGTCATAGTCTCTTCAATTTCAAAATCCACCGAAGGGGCATCTTTCAGCCAAAACATGCCATGAATGTGAGGAGAACCTCGTTGTTGGAACTCAACTCGACAGTAGTACTTAATAACGGGATGATTTTCAAAAACACCCCCTTGCTTCCAAAAGAGTTTTAAAAGTTCACGAGTCCGGTGCTCAATAAACCTAGCACAAGTTACAGGATCTGACCTAATTAATCTCGCCTTTTCTCTAAAACTAAAATTTGAAACTTCTTCCTCTGTAACTTGTTGTCTATCTACGGTTTCCTTTAAAATATCTAACAATTCCGTCCATCTTGTCTCAGCAGCCGAGAAGGTAATGAAAAAGGTAGGCAGATTAAACTGTCGAATCATTGCCATAACCTTTTTCTTTTCAGCTTCCCAATGAGCAGGAGACGTGCGAATACCTTTTAGGACCCTATAACCTTCATCATGGAGAATTATTCCATTTAAATACTCCTCATTGAGAACGTTAGCCACTGTAATAGGACGTGAAGTGCTCTGCTTTTTTAAACAAATAGTTGTATTATTCCGAATTTGAATGAGCTCCAACTTCTTATAGTTGAATACAAGTTTATCTATCCTACAGCCTCTCCTATCAACATTTCGGAGCTCAGATCTTACAATTTTAGAAAATGTAAGAGAAGAAGGTCTTTTCTTGCCAGCATATAAGGTAGGAAATGCTAACTCTTCCGAGTCAGCATCGAGAATCATGTCGAGGGGTCTTTGGCCTTCGCCAGGAGCAAGGGTGATTCTCTGCATGGCAGCACTGTCTTCCTGATTATTCTCAAGCAGCGTTTCTTGACCCCCAGGATTGAGCTCCTCTATCTCAACATCATCTGGATGTGTTGGATCGTGAATAATTTGCTCAAAACCCTCCTGTATTTCTGCGTCTGCTTCAGATGCTATGAATGGAACAGTCTCGGTTGTATAAGATGACAGCCATTGTTCGTTAACGACTACACTATGATTCCTATAAAGCTCAGTATTTACTAAATACCTTATTGCTTCAGCAATTTTAAGAGGTCGAATCGTTTCGGCCATGAAGTCATGGCTATATTGCATTCTACGTTTGAGGTGGAGCTGAACGACCTCGGCTTCATGAAAAGCTCGTGGGAGGGAAGTCACGATATTGCTTATCGGAATTGGAACATTGACAACAGCTCCTTTGATTGCGCTTTGGTGCTTATGACCTAACGACTTTATAATCATAAATGGTAGGCGAGGAGAAATAAGGCATTCCTCTAATGTTGTTAGACCTTTAAGGCATTCGGGCAAATCTGGGAAATCTAATCCATTTAAAATGAAAGATTTCGGCTTAATACCAGATCTAATAATGCGGTAGAATGTTTTGCAAAAAGTAAGAAAATCGTCAGAGGAAGGGTACTGACTTTCAATGACGAAAATTTCGGCACTAAAATCGCAATTATCTTCTAGTAAGGAACGTGATAACCTTGCTACCTGATGAGGAAACCACAGGCCTTTACATGAAAGGCAAATTTTCTTGGGGCCTAACTTAGCAACTCTATTAAAATTCTCCAAAAGCGATTCTAAGATCGTGGGACGATTCAAACTCTCGTCCTCCAAGCTATTGGCACGTTCCTCTCTGATGCGGGCAGCACTACGACGGTTTTCTAGTTCCCTGTTTTCACTATTTTCCCTATACTGGCTAACTCTTTGACTTAGCCTTCTTAAGGCGTTGACTGCTGCTTGCCGTGCTAACAACCGAGCACTTCGTGCTCCGTGCTGCAGTATTTCGCACTTGCTCAACAATCCTTCGAGTAAAATTGTTCCTTACTTGTGATCTGCTCACCCTATCTAATTCTCGCTCTAATATTCGGCGCTCAACATCTGTCCGCCTAACTGTACGATGTGCCGTATTTCGTCGTTGTTCGTTAGTCCTGTACTGTAAGTCAAGTCTTCGTCTGCGTCTGCGCATTCTGTCATTATCCCGTTCATTCTGCCTAATAGTTATATCCGTGCGTCGTTGTCTCCTGCGACCAGAATTTTCAATTTGTTCCATTGTCCTATATTTTAAATTTTGCCTACGGTTCGACCTGCGTAAATTATCAACCTGCTGCTCAGCCTGCCCAAAATTTGTGTCAGTTCGTCGATGTCTTCTTAAATTCGTTTTTCGTTCCTGTTCTACAGCCCTCTGTTCTAAATTTTGCCTACGGTTCGACCTACGTAAACTATCAGCCTGCTGCTCAGGCTGCCTAAAATTTAAATTCGAATTTCGTTCCTGTTCTACAGCCCTCTGTTCTAAATTTTGCCTACGGTGCGCCCTCCTTAATGTATCAGCCTGCTGCTCAGACTGCCTAAAATTAGTGTCAGTTCGTCGCTGCCTCCTAATTTCTGAGGCCCTGATTCGCTCGTTCGTTCTGTAGTCCACATCCTGTCTATGTGTTGATCTCCGCAGACTAGCAGCTTCTTGCTCCACCTGTCGAAGTTCTCTATCTGTACGTATCTCGCTTCTATTTTCCAAATTAAATAGTTGCTCGCTTTGTCGTCTTCGCGTGGACCGTCTTCTTATTGAGCGCCGCTGACTATTACTAATCTGTTCTTCTTCCCTATACTCTTGGTCTGCTCTGCGATGTCTCTGGGAATTCAAATTTATTTCCCTTTCTTCCTGCACATATTCAATATCTTCCCTATTTGATCTGTTTATCAATTGTCTCCTACGAGACCTTTGAGAAACAGACTGTCTACTGAGACGAGGCATTATACAAAATATGTTATTATAACTATATGTTAAAATTATATTAATATTTTAATTTTCTTTGTGTATTAATTAATTATACACAAATATAATATAAAGATTTATATTAATATAAAACGATTTATATTAATATAAAATAAATTAAATAATTGCATCTTCACCACACACACATGATAGTCCCTATGCTTAAAAGACAAAAAATTAAAATACAAGTGTTTATGTATATACACATGAAAATACACTAACTGCAAGTTCACATATGCATATACATAGCCATCAAATTACATATACAGAGGTGGTCAAAAGTATTTACACAACGTACTTTTTTTCAATTGTCAACTTTGATCGCTTATTGCTGCTGCTTTTGTACTCAGAAACGAACATAACGGTATTTGTCGTGCTTCTACATCTATACAGAAGCAAACGAAAGAAGAAGTGGAAAAAATAACTGTTCATGGGCTAAAAATAGAAGCATCGAACTGATGCTTGTCTGTTGTCAGAAGTATTTACACACAATTTTTACGCGTCAAAATTATTTACACAATGCAAATTGAAGATTAGTTTTTGATTTGCATTGAGTAAGTGAAGTTCTAGTTGATGTTGATCGCTTAATTGGAACTTAAACTAACTGTTAACAGTTAAGTTAATAGATAAAACTAAGCATTTAATTTGTAAAATGGCAAAAACAAAAGAGGTATCAGTTGAGCATCGAGCCGAGATTGTCACTAAATTTAAGGCTGGTACTTCTGCATCCAAATTAGCTGAGTTGTACAAAATATCACGTAAAACTGTGTACAATTTAGTAAAAAAAAGGACACACTGGGAAATTTGGAAAATAAAAAGAGAACTGGCCGAAAAGTTGCATTGAACCCAAGAGACTGCAGACACATTATAGGAGTTGTACTAAGTAATCCCACCATAAGTCCCGTTAAAATTGCCGCAGGTTCGAAAAATTTAATTGGGAAACATATTAGCGATAGTACACTGCGTCGCAGAATGAAGGAAGTTGACATCAACACCTATGTTGTTCGTGCAGTAGTTGATATTACCCCAAGAAACAAGGAAAAACGTCTCGCATTTGCCTTGGAGTATAAAGAGAAGCCGCTCGAATTCTGGTTTGATATTTTATGGACTGATGAAGTTGCGTTTCAGTTTCAGGGATCCTTTAGCAAGCAATTTATGCATCTCCCAAAGCAACTAAAGGGTAATGCCGTCCAGCCAATCAATCGGTTTGGTGGTGGCACGGTGATGTTCTGGGGCTGTTTAAGCTACTATGGATTTGGAGACATGGTACCGATAGAGGGTACACTAAATCAAACAGGATACCTCCATATCTTAAATGACCACGCATTCACCTCAGGAAATAGACTGTTCTCCACGAATGACTGGATCTTGCAGCAGGACAATGCTCCATGCCACAAGGGCCGAGTACCAACCAAGTTCTTGAAAGACATAAATCAGGCGGTACTTCCATGGCCCGCACAAAGCCCCGATCTGAACATTATCGAAAATGTCTGGGCTTATGTTAAGAGTCAGAGGACATTTGAAAGAGATCGCCAGCGCGATAAAACTATAGCCGAAATTACGGAAATTTGGTCCAAATTACCTATTGAGTTTGCGCACAACTTGGTCCGGTCAATACCAGCAAGGCTCCAAGCAGTCATTGATGCCAAAGGCGGAGTAACCAGATATTAGTTGGCTTAACATATTCACATATTAAAATAATATAAAATATTTCGTTTAAATTCAATAAAAAACGCAAAAATCAATTAAAAAAGCTGTGTGTAAATAATTTTGACGCGTAAAAATTGTGTGTAAATACTTCTGACAACAGACAAGCATCAGTTCGATGCTTCTATTTTTAGCCCATGAACAGTTATTTTTCCACTTCTTCTTTCGTTTGCTTCTGTATAGATGTAGAAGCACGACAAATACCGTTATGTTCGTTTCTGAGTACAAAAGCAGCAGCAATAAGCGATCAAAGTTGACAATTGAAAAAAAGTACGTTGTGTAAATACTTTTGACCACCTCTGTATAATAAAATTTAATAAATATTAATAATAATAATAATTATTATATTAATTAAAGTAACAGAATTATAAATATTTATTCGCAATGAAAATTGCGTTAAGATGTAATTTTTATTGTTTTAGCTCACATTCACTGCCACTCAATTAATCGCTAATAACGAATTTATATGTAAATGCCAAAATACAAGTGTCAAAAAGCGGGAAAAATGATGCCAACGCCTTTTCGCAGCGTGCAACACTATGAAAAAAAGGCGCGTGTTAAATGAAAACAATGCGTTCTTGCTTTCCATTTTTATACCCTTGCAGAGGGTATATTAATTTTAGCCAGAAGTTTGCAACGCACCTTAGGAGACATCTCCGACCCTATAAAGTATATATATTCTGAATCAGCATCACCAGAGGAGTCGAAAAATGGGTGTCCGTCTGTCCGTCCGTCCGTCCGTCCGTCCGTCTGTTGCAACGCAAACTAGTCTCTCAGTTTTTGAGCTACCTTCATGAAACTTGGCACACAAGCTTCTTATTGCTGTAGGCTGTAAATAAGTCGGAACGAGCCAGATCGGACCGATATATCGTATAGCTGTCAAAGAAGCTATCGGCCGATTTTTGTTGTTTTTCAAGATATAGCTATCAGGCTTACCACATCCAAATCTAAGTGTGTCCCTAATAATAAAGTTCGAAATCGAACTTTTATAACATATAACGATCAACGATCGGCCTAATGAAGGTTCATGTTGCAATTTTATGGAAATCTGAGTACTATTACATATAGCTGTTAAACAAAAAATCATGTAGCTGTTATTCAAACGCATTTTTGAATGAGAACTTTCCAAATTTATTTATATTTTATGACCAACAGATCCTTTACAACACAAAGACATTTCCTCATAACATTTTGTGTTAAGTATATAAGAAATCCAGGTATATACAAAAGCATTAAAAAGGTAGAATTATTTTTTTTCGAAGCAGGTGTTTGATTCATAGCCTTAATCAGGTAAAAATCTTGACTTCCAGTACTGTTATAATTGTTCAATAAATACCACAGAAACCAGCAATCCAAATATATTTTATATTTTGTATAACTGCAAGGGTATGAAATCTTCGGCAAGCCGAAGGTAGCCTTGCTTTCTTGTTATACCCTTGCAGAGGGTATATTAATTTTAGCCAGAAGTTTGCAACGCACCTTAGGAGACATCTCCGACCCTATAAAGTATATATATTCTGAATCAGCATCACCAGAGGAGTCGAAAAATGGATGTCCGTCTGTCCGTCCGTCCGTCCGTCCGTCCGTCCGTCTGTTGCAACGCAAACTAGTCTCTCAGTTTTTGAGCTATCTTCATGAAACTTGGCATACAAGCTTCTTATTGCTGTAGGCTGTAAATAAGTCGGAACGAGCCAGATCGGACCGATATATCGTATAGCTGTCATAGAAGCTATCGGCCGATTGTTGTTGTTTTTCAAGATATAGCTATCAGGCTTACCACATCCAAATCTAAGTGTGTCCCTAATAATAAAGTTCGAAATCGAACTTTTATAACATATAACGATCAACGATCGGCCTAATGAAGGTTCATGTTGCAATTTTATGGAAACCTGAGTACTATTACATGTAGCTGTTAAACAAAAAATCCTGTAGCTGTTATTCAAACGCATTTTTGAATGAGAACTTTCCAAATTTATTTATAATTTATTTATTTACCATAAACTTCTTAATTGGATTGTGAGTTATCTGAATGGCAGAACCCAAAGAGTTCTCTTTAAAAATGTACTTTCACACCTTCTTCATGCCACATCTGGCGTTCCTCAGGGTAGCCATCTAGGCCCCCTCCTTTTTACGCTTTTCATCAATGACCTACCTTTGGTCATACATAACTCCCGTACTCTCATGTATGCGGATGATGTAAAGCTTTGTTATCAATTTAAAGATGACTACTGCCACTCGCACTTACAAGCCGACCTAGATAGTTTTCATTCCTGGTGTTGTGCAAATTTCTTAAACCTGAACAGCTCCAAATGCAAGTTGATGACATTCTATCGAGCCAGTCCAAAGTACGTTTCCTACACTCTTTGTGGTTGTGTCTTAGAAAGAATTACTCTAGTTGATGATCTTGGGGTCCGTTTGGACCGAAAACTAAAGTTTTCCGAACATATTTCCCATATGGTCAATAAAGCCATGGGTGTGCTTGGCTTTATTAAGAGATGGTCTAAGGAGTTTGACGATCCTTATGTAACAAAGACCCTCTATACCTCACTTGTTCGTCCAATTCTGGAATATGGATCATGCGTATGGTGTCCCCAGTACACTACTCACAAAAACCGCATTGAATCTGTACAAAAAAATTTTTTAATTTTCGCCTTACGAGGCCTTAACTGGGACGTAAATTTAAGACTTCCTTCCTATGGCAGTAGACTTCTACTACTTAACTTACCTTCTCTAGCTAATCGTAGAACCATGCTGGGTGTAGTATTTATTAATAACCTCATCCAAGGTGACATTGACAGTGTTGACCTGGTTAGCCAGCTACACTTTTCTGTCCCTTGTAGATTAACACGTAATTACTTACCACTAACTCTTCCTAATTGTAGGTCGAACTATGCCCTTCATGATCCGTTTAGGGTATTATGTTCTGACTATAATAATCTTTACTTTCTTTCTTCTAACGCTTCCTCTGTTGCATGCCTAAAATTTGAAATCTTGTCCTACCTATCTAGAAATTAAGTAATCTTTCCTCGAAAATCTTTTCTATCTCGGTATCTTTGCATGCCCGCGTTCTCTATTTCGCGTTTCGCGTTTCGAGTCGTACGTCAGACGACTGTGCCCCTCGGTCGGTTGGGCGGGAGGTGGACATTCGCTGTGTCTGGGATCCGCGCGTAACAAGCATCGGCTTGGTTTTGCAAGGACCACTTGATTATACATTCATTGTATCAACGTCCACAAAAAAAACACAAAGACATTTCCTCATAACATTTTGTGTTAAGTATATAAGAAATCCAGGTATATACAAAAGCATTAAAAAGGTAGAATTATTTTTTTCGAAGCAGGTGTTTGATTCATAGCCTTAATCATGTAAAAATCTTGACTTCCTGTACTGTTATAATTGTTCAATAAATACCAAAGAAACCAGCAGCAATCCAAATATATTTTATATTTTGTATAACTGCAAGGGTATGAAACCTTCGGCAAGCCGAAGGTAGCCTTGCTTTCTTGTTTTTAGTTAAAATTGTTTGCAAAACTGAATTAATGTAAATAATATGTTCGATTGATCTGATTGGGTTTTACTGGGTTTCCCCAATTCCTCGCAGCAAATGCTGGATCAAAAATTATTCCCCAGAAGGACATGCAAAGTCTTGTTAGTAATAAAAGTACAGCAATGTAACTTTTGAGGTGGCGTGTTGGAAAGTATGTATGTATGCAAAAGTCACATAGCTTACATATACTCATGCATAGCTGAGAGTAGGATAGAGAGAAGATGAATTGCTTATTGTAGATTATCTTCATTCTGTCTTTTGTAGCTTTGTGGTATGTGGCTTTGCGTATGTACTCATGATCTACGCGTCGTCAGTCGATTTATGAAAGCGAGCGTGTGCAGTTCTTACAATAAAGTGACACAGAAAATAAAACATCAAAGTGCCTATTTATTTCATGCTGGTCTGACAAAAAAAATGTATAATTGAATTCCACAATAATATTACCTAATTACCATAAAAACAAATGGTGGTAAGAGACGAAAAATAAAACAACGCAAATCGTAGAAGCAATCACAGTTCTGATCGCAACAAAAAATGCACGTCTATTTTTAAATTAACTAGCTCTCTTTCTTTAGCAGTAAACACTCGCAAAACTAATCAGTGTTTATTTAAAAAAAAAAAAAAAAAAAAATGCCGACTTAAAATGAGTTTGAATGAAAATGCCCACTTACATGTCTTTTAATGCTGAACCCTGAGCTATGCAAATTGCCTCTTAACGTAACTCGCTGCAGCTGTGGTGTTCCCGCGCTGCTGTCTTGGTGTTCCCGCGCTGCTGTCTTCGCTGCCCGAAGAGCTCCGACGGCTTCGGTGACCGATGAAAGTTGAGTTGACAGCGCTCTGGCGCGCCTTAGCCAATCAATTGACGCGGTTGGTGTCACTGTTGGCGGTTGCTACGCGTGGCAACGGAGATCACGGCACACTTACGCTCGCAAGTACTTTGAGCGATTTGTCACTATCACTGTGCAGCCGCAACTGCTTGATTGGTTACTTGATATTAAGGTACTTTACTTTTCACTTTGAGCGTTGTTGTTTTTTTTATACCCTTGCAGAGAGTATATATTTATTTTAGCCAGAAGTTTGCAACGCACCTTAGGAGACATCTCCGACCCTATAAAGTATATATATTCTGAATCAGCATCACCAGAGGAGTCGAAAAATGGATGTCCGTCTGTCCGTCCGTTCGTCCGTCCGTCCGTCCGTCCGTCCGTCCGTCCGTCCGTCCGTCTGTTGCAACGCAAACTAGTGCTCTCAAAAAGAAATTTTTTTTTTAGTGTTTTTTTTGAGCTATCTTCATGAAACTTGGCACATCCATTGTCAAGCCATTATAAATAATAAAAAAAAAAAATTGGATTTAATTTTTTTTTTTTTTTTTTTTTTTTTTTTTTTTTTAATTATTAATATTATTTATTTTTTTTTTTTTTTTTTATTTATTCCCCTTTTTTTTTTTTTTTTTATTTTTTTTATTTTTTTTTTTTTTTTTTGTTTTTTGTAAAAATTATTTTTAGTTCTTTTTTTTTTTTTTTATAATTTATTTCCCCCCTTTATTTATTTTTTTTTTTTAAAATTGGTACACAAGCTTTTCGTTATATTTCAAGATATAGCTATCAGGCTTATCACATCCCAATCTAAGTGTGTCCCTAATAATAAAGTTCGAAATCGAACTTTTATAACTTATAACGATCAACGATCGGCCTAATGAAGGTTCATGTTGCAATTTTATGGAAACCTGAGTACTATTACATGTAGCTGTTAAACAAAAAATCCTGTAGCTGTTATTCAAACGCATTTTTGAATGAGAACTTTCCAAATTTATTTATGTTTTATGACCAACAGATCCTTTACAACACAAAGACATTTCCTCATAACATTTTGTGTTAAGTATATAAGAAATCCAGGTATATACAAAAGCATTAAAAAGGTAGAATTATTTTTTTTCGAAGCAGGTGTTTGATTCATAGCCTTAATCAGGAAAAAATCTTGACTTCCTGTACTGTTATAATTGTTCAATAAATACCAAAGAAACCAGCAGCAATCCAAATATATTTTATATTTTGTATAACTGCAAGGGTATGAAACCTTCGGCAAGCCGAAGGTAGCCTTGCTTTCTTGTTTTCACTTTGTTTTAGTGATCGGTGATGATTTTTTTTATTTTTTAGTGTTTGTCGTGGCGTTAGTACCACTTGTTGGGCGCCAATTAATAAATTTGTGACCGGCGTTATCGCGCGCGGCCCTGCAAGTCTAATGTCAGGCGGAGCCGTGACAATAAAAGACAGGGAGTTCTTTTCTTTATATATTTGACAGCAAAGCGGTGCTGTTGCGTCGGAATAATAATATAAATTGAATACAAAAAGATTCTTAAAGCTAAATGAAAGCGAAACTTCGCAATCATGCTCATAGCGGCCACGCAAATGAGCAGTGTTTGCCAGCTATGCAACGACATTCGGTCAAATGCTGACTAAGCAGATTCACTCGGAGTCATGTTACGGCCAGCAACCACCCTAGCCAATTTAAGGACCTAGTTTTTCGAGTTTTGGGAAAGGCTATGATTGTTCGGAATGTGTGAATAGTTGTGTTTATCTCATGGTGAAGAGTAGCGTATAATGGACTGCGTTTAAGGCTGTTTTCCGTATGTTCATGTAAAATGTCTAAAGCGGTTTGGATTTGGTCGAGGTTAATGAGGTGTATTAGTTTGGTCGTTGAAGTTTGTAGTTTTCCGATCCCCTTGTTCATTGTCAGTATCTGTGCGTTCGTATAGTTCGTAAGGTTCATCGTTCCACTCACATCGTTCGTAATCCATAGTAATATCCTGAAAAATTTTAGGTTTTGATATGGCTTTTATGTATAGTTTTTCCCGATTCTGTTGTTACTGTGGTGTGCTTGTTTTCCTTAACTATTTCCTTCCTATATCTTGGCGAAAGTTTTGAACCTAATCTAGTATTTATTCTTACGAATATTTCTTCTCCTGGCTGATAGTTAAGTATTTCCTTTTTGTTCTTATTGTGGTTTGTTTGGTCCATTTTCTGTTTATTTTTAAGTCTTTCAATATTGTCTTGTCTGGCTGTCTCGTATTGGTCCGGGTCTGTTGTTCCTCTCCTGCCGAAGAATACTTCTAATGGTCGTTTCTTTGTAACCGAATGAAAACTGTAATTGTACTCGTAAACTGCCCTTTCTAAAAGTTCTTTCAAATTTCTCTCAGTGCCCTCTTGAGGCATCTCATTATCTCTGAGAGTGTTGAATGGAAGCGTTCTACCTGACCGTTAACTGTACTTTTGTATGGCGGAGCAGTATAGACTTCTATCTGTAGCTGCTCCAACATGAACTTAATTGATTGGGAATTGAAAGCTTTTTCGTTGTCCATAACGATATGTTTTGGGACTCCGAAATAAAATATAATGTCACGCAAAGGGGTTCTGATATCTTCTATCGCTTTTTAATTTATAATTCGTGCTTGCGCTAATTTAGAAAACTTATCTATTGCAGTGAGTACTAAGTGTCGTTCTGTAGAATAAATGTCAATGTGCAATATGTGACCGGGGTATTCTGGAATAGGATTTTTTTGAATTTCCGGATTTGGGGGGTGTCTGTCATATTTAACTTCTTTGCAAACTTTGCATTGCTTAACTAAATGTATAATTTTTTACTTCATTTTTTGCTAGTTGCTTTTGATTTTCTAGAGCGTGTTGATGTGCTCTCCTATGTATTTGAAGAATTCTTTCTTCCTGTTCGGTTTCGTCTGTCAAGTCTTCTACCCTGGATTGGGCGAATCGAGTTTTGATTCCTTTAAAGTGACTTCGGTAGGTTGTCTGTATTTTTCCCATTATGTCTTCAGTCGTGTGAATGCCGTTAATTACGGAAGGGTTGAGGTGTTTTTTTAAGTCTGTTATTATATCGTCCGTAGTGTATTCAGGTCAGTATATTCATGTCTATGGAAAGTAGGAAATGGGATGGTGAACTTGTAATTGTAATTGTAATTTCCCGGTTTATAGAATATTTCATAATCATATTCCTCTAAATAAGTCTTCCATCTCTTGATTCTGGCGTTTCCATTCCAGCTACTCAGAGAATGTGTTAAAGGTTGATGATCTGTAAAGATCTTAACCTTTGCTTTACCGTATAGGTAATTTTTGAGGGCTTTGAGTGCCCAAATTATGGCTAACATTTCTTTTTCGTTCGCCGCATAGTTCTCTTCGGCTTTGGAAAGTGTTCTAGAAAGAAATAATATAGGGTGGTTGTCTTGCGATAGAACTGCGAAATTTGAAGCATCAGTAGTTAAATGGAACTCCTTGTTGAAATCTGGGTAACGGAGAATTATTTCTTTTGACACTAAGTTACTTTTAAGCTTCTTAAAAGATTCTAGAGCTTCATTGTCTAGTGAAATTATCTTTTTGGATGACATTCTTTTGGACACGTGTCCATCTTCCCCTCTTAAAAGTGAAGTTAGGGGTTTAGCCAATTTGGCATAATTTTGTATAAATCTTCTATAGTAGCCGGAAAGCCCCAGGAAGGATCTTAGATCCCTCAAAGTTTTAGGGCAGGGATAATTCGCTATCGCTGCCACTTTACTCGGATTTGTTTCTATTCCCCTATCGGAGACAACAAATCCAAGGAATTCAACTTTGTTTTTCATGAACTCACATTTGTCTAGCTGACATTTCATGTTAGCGTTCTGTAAAGTTTGAAAAATTTTAGCCAAGTTCTCAATATGCGTATCATCATCTTTGCTAAATATGATGATATCGTCTATGTAAATAAAACATATTTTTCCAATATGTTCTCGAAGTATGTCATCTAATGCACGTTGGAAAATTGAGGGTGCATTCTTAAGACCAAATGGGAGTCGTGTAAACTCATATTTTCCGTTGTTTACGGAGAAGGCGGTCTTTTCTATTTCACTATTTTTTAACGAGATTTGATGGAAACCACTTTTTAGATCTAAAACAGAAAATACTTTATTGTCTCCTAATTGGGTAAGTACCTCATTTATTTCGGGAATAGGGTATTTATCTGCAATGGTTATTTTATTGAGTTTGCGATAATCAATAACCATGCGATATTTTTTTTCGCCTGAAGCGTCTGCCTTTTTGGGTACAATCCACACTGGTGAAGTGTATGGGGACCTAGAAGGTCGAATTATACCATCTTCTAAAAGTTCTTTTATCTGTTTGTTTACTTCATCTTTCAGTGTCATTGGATACTGATAGAATTTCGAGTAAACAGGATTGTCAGACGAGGTTCGGATCGTTGCCTTTACATTTGTTGTGTAGATCAGTTTCTGGTTTGGGTTTGCGAACAAGTCTGGAAACGACTTGAGTAATTCGCCCAGCTCGGTTTTTTGTTTGTCGGACAAGTGGGATGTTCTCCGAATAATTGTGTTGACTGCTTCGAATGTTTTTTCTTTTATGGGGATCGAGACACCGTTCTTTAATATCATAATATTTTTGCTGATTTTTATTACTGCCCCTAATTCTTTGAAACTATCATTGTCCAAAATAGCATCGAAAGATTTCAATGTGGGCAACAGGAAAAACTTAACTTCAACATCCTGAATATTAAAAAGGTTCGCTACCTTATGGTGCGTAATTACTGTGCTGCCGCCTACTGAGACAGCATTGAAAGGCGATTTATTTTGTATAGGGTTATTGACGAATTTAGGTTGGATATAATTTCGGTTTGAACCGGTGTCTATAAGTATTCTAATAAATTTGCCATTCCTCAACTTGCATACGAAATATGAAAGAGAGGAATTTTTTATTCTAAAAAATTCAACCCAGCGTCGTCGTAGTAGTCGTAAGTGTTATTGTCAGCGTCCGCTTCGTCTATCTGATCTACGTAGTTGTCCAGGTTGTCATCAAGGTTGTTGTGGTCCTCGTACTCTGCCATAGCTTGTTCATAGTCCGTCATTGTCAATGGAGTTTCAGTGGGTCGCGTTTCGTTTTCTTCTGTTGTAGTCTGTATGTTAAAGTTCCTTTGTCGCTTCATCCCATCTGGTATTGGACCTGGTGGTCTTTTACCTGGTTCGAAGCGAGGTCTGTTCATATAGTTCACCATTTTAGTCTGAACACTGGGATCCACATCCATAGGTTCTGGACGAGGCAGCGGTTTTGGGGCCTGTGGCCTAGGTGGCGCTGACTGTTGTGGCGGGAATCGCCTATACTGTAAAGGTGGAGGTGCAGCTACTGGCTGTGCAAGCTGGTAACCGAAGTTGTTCCAATTTTGTCGTGGTAGAGTGGTTGGTGGTTGCTGTCCGAATTGGTAATATTGAGTTCTTCGGGGTGGAATTGGTGGTTGTCTATTGATAAACGAATTACTGCGAGGAGCAGGTGAAGGCTTTGAATTTGGTTCCTAAACTGTCTTGTCTGTCCCATGTTTATTGCATGTTTTGCCCTAAAGTTCTGATTTTCTAACTTGAGGCAAAGGTGTAATGCCGAGGGTAAGTCTACTGGTTCTTTAATACCCAGTAGGCGAGGCAAATCGCCTTGTAACCCTCGTACGAAGGTGTCTAGAGCCTTATCTCTATACATTTTCGTCATTAACAGTTCTCTTCCTAACCCCATACAACCGATCTTGATTAGGATTAGAGATAGGTGAGTCAGACATTTCGAAATCGCTAACCAGTTCAATGGGGTATTGTAAGATTCTAGTGCCATGTCGGCGGGTCCTACAATCTTATAACGTATGGTATGTAAAATACCATACTATTTTGGAGTACCCTGGAAAGCACTGTACGCTTCTAAAATGCGGTCTACTCCTTTCTTCCATGAGCTAAATTCTGACGGATCACCTGAAAAGTCTCGGATAGTTTTTACTATATCCGGCACTCTGTCTAAATCACCTAAGTTCCCTGCATGCTCTGGGGCAATTACCTGGTCTGTTACGTTCGCGAATTCTTCCGAAGAATTGTGGCGTCTCAATAGACTTGGTAATTGTTGAGCTAAAATTTCGCGAATTGTAGCTGCTAATGCAGCTCTGTCTACATTTTCAACCATGTTTCTATTGAGTTCTTGTTCTTCTTGTCTGACGCGTTGTCTGGCCGCTTCAGCACTAAGTATCGAGGGTCTTATCAGGTTGTTCACGTTAGCCATAAAACACTAAGTGAAACCGAGCTAAGAATGGTCAAGTTTAAAATAGATCAAGGGATCAAATGATGGAGCTTATTTCTAATTATGTTTGAGTTGGGTTAGTAAGACCTTGTATTTTCTTAAAAATAATATGTTTTTGTGTCTTTTATAAATTTTATAACCAGTGGCTGGTTTTTTCCTTGTACTTTAGAGGGTCCCTTGGGAATCGTAAAGTTGGAATTAGTTATATCACTTTTGTGATCTTTTTGTTTGCTTTATCGTTTTACGGTATTTGATTCGGTATCACTTAAGTCTATAGGTTTTTCGATTTGTTTGTTAGTTTTTTTCTTAAATTTTGGTTGGTTAAGCTTACAGTACTATGCGTATTCTTATTGATGTGGCTCCTCCCTCCGACGATCCGGATTTCATCCTTTTTGTCCAACTTGGGATCCAGCGATGCGTACAGGGTTGAGGGGTGGTCTGTGGTCCTGCCTTCAGTCCTTGGAGTCCTCCGATGGGCAAATGAACAAGTTAAGTTCAATTTGCCAGAGTGGATTTGAACGAACGAAAGATGTTTATTTTTCGTGAGTTGCGCGTTCTTGTCACTCGCGTTTTGACCGGTTGCCGCAAATGTTATTGCTAGCCGCGAACTTACAAAGCGTTTTGTTGTATCGTACGCGTACCGGTCCCTGCTCGGGCGCCAGTTAATTACTTTGCTGGTAAAAAAGTAAAAGAATTGGAGTTCAGTTAAGAACGACTTTATTTGTCTAAATCCAATTTGCAACTAAATTGCCCTAAGCTGTCCCTAACAAGCTGTGAGTCTTTGGCTGTGAGCTGTGCTGCCCTTGGTGGCAGAGGATCGGCGTCGGCTCCGTAGCTTCCAATAGGCCACGACATCGGCAGATGTTTTGTTGGTCGAATCGGTGCAGTCTTCTTGGAATCACTTGCATTGGTGGGAGCGGAAGTTATTGCCAAACAGATTCTTCGAATTCTACTTGGCAGCTTGGCGTGTGCAGGAAACAGCTCGGCGTGTGCAGGAAATTACGCAGACGCTGAGCTTGCAGATTGAAGCTTGCTTATTGGGTTCGTTGT
The DNA here is from genome assembly GCA_018151445.1 of Zaprionus inermis. Taxonomy (NCBI): domain Eukaryota; kingdom Metazoa; phylum Arthropoda; class Insecta; order Diptera; family Drosophilidae; genus Zaprionus; species Zaprionus inermis. The sequence goes on along the minus strand of JAECXD010001466.1, from coordinate 2,544 downwards.
TATGGATTTTAACATTTTTGTTGTTAACTTACATGCATATGTGGTGTCTCACATTGTAATGAATCAGTTGAATATGTCAAATCAGATTTCTTGAGTCTATTGCTGCTGACTATCTCTTTCGATTCTAACTGACCTTAAATATATTAAAAACTTATTTTGTACTTTATATACATTGCAAAACAAATGTCATAATTATTACTTTATTACTTTACTTTACTGGCATTAAAATAGAAAACTTCTGCAAGACCAAGTCCAATTGCACTTGATTTTTTAAGTAAAACTTAAATTACAAGGGCCATGAATTTACAATGTACATGTGTAATATACATTAATATGGCTTCGACAAAAAAACAACAACGGAACAACAAAATAAAACAAATTATTTATTTGTTGGGCCCATGTGGATTCGAACCATCGGTCTCCAAAAACAAAATCTCTACAAGCAGCCACTACTTCCACCACGCCGTCACCGCACTGACACCAACGTCGGCAAAGTCGCATTATCAGACCATTTAGATTATTGTATCGTACATGCAAATAATAAATATGCAATGCGGCGCGGCGGCGTTGTTTTGTTTATCATTTGCTTATTTTCTTCTCCCCATAAATTTCCGTTTATTCAAATAAATTTGAATTAAACATAAATATTTTTCAAAAGGGAAAAAATACACATACACAGCCGCCGGCCGACGTCGCACCCAGGAGTTGAACTCCGGACCTCTCGCTGAACAGTCAACTACCATCACCGCTCGACTACTGCATTTCTTACGTGATGACCGATAAAATTGCACTATGAATATTTTCGGTGCACATAATTACAAAAAAAAGTTGCCACATAATTAGAACAAGAAAGCAAGGCTACCTTCGGCTTGCCGAAGGTTTCATACCCTTGCAGTTATACAAAATATAAAATATATTTGGATTGCTGCTGGTTTCTGTGGTATTTATTGAACCATAATAACAATACAGGAAGTCAAGATTTTTACCTGATTAAGGCTATGAATCAAACACCTGCTTCGAAAAAAAAATAATTTTACTTTTTAAATGCTTTTGTATATACCTGGATTTCTTATATACTTAACACAAAATGTTATGAGGAAATGTCTTTGTGTTGTAAAGGATCTGTTGGTCATAAAATATAAATAAATTTGGAAAGTTCTCATTCAAAAATGCGTTTGAATAACAGCTACAGGATTTTTTGTTTAACAGCTACATGTAATAGTACTCAGGTTTCCATAAAATTGCAACATGGACCTTCATTAGGCCGATCGTTGATCGTTATAAGTTATAAAAGTTCGATTTCGAACTTTACTATTAGGGACACACTTAGATTTGGATGTGGTAAGCCTGATAGCTATATCTTGAAATATAACGAAAATCGGCCGATAGGCTACATGACAGCTATACGATATATCAGACCGATCTGGCCCATTCCGACTTATTTAAAGAGGGCAGAAATAAGAAGGATGTGAGCAAAGTTTCATGAAGATAGCACAATAACTGGGGGACTAATTTGCGTTGCAACAGACAGACGGACTGACTGATTGTTCCTATAACAGCTATAGAATATAAACGTCTGAGATATTTAAATGGAAAAACTAAGTAAAATAGGCGGGTATACTGTATACTGTTTCTTTTTATACTATTTTGACAGCACATTAAAAACGTATTAGTAGATGTGCCAATCTGTTGAATATCTTCCAAAAAACAAAACGGCGTTTTATGACATTTTACAATATAGCCGACCCCTGATTTCAGCCAAGCAATAAGAAGCTTGTGTGCCAAGTTTCATGAAGCTAGCTCAATACTGGGGGACTTATACTGGTTAAAAACGGATTGATTGTCCTATAACAGATATTTGACAGCTAGATATTTAAATGGAAAAACGGGTACTTATAAATAAATAAGGTATTAAAACAAAACAGGTTCAACAAAAACCCATTCCTATGGCACTATATGTTATACTGTTCGATTATACAATTCACACATTAAGAACTAAGAATAGGATTTGCCAAATCTTGTTGCAATATCTTGAAAAACAACAAAAATCGGCCGATAGCTTCTATGACAGCTATACGATATATCGGTCCGATCTGGCTCGTTCCGACTTATTTACAGCCTACAGCAATAAGAAGCTTGTTTGCTAAGTTTCATGAAAATAGCTCAAAAACTGAGAGACTAGTTTGCGTTGCAACAGACGGACGGACGGACGGACGGACGGACGGACGGACGGACGGACATCCATTTTTCGACTCCTCTGGTGATGCTGATTCAGAATATATATACTTTATAGGGTCGGAGATGTCTCCAAAGGTGCGTTGCAAACTTCTGGCTAAAATTAATATAGGGTATAAAAATGCCGAAAAATCCGTTCAATTTTTAAACATCGATTTTTGTACAATCTAACGGTTTTTGATCAAAACAACGCGTTAAAAAACTACCAAAAAGTCCGTTAAATTTAAAATAAAAGTTTAACTTCGATTTAAAATAAAAGTTTAACGTCGAGTTTTGTACAATCTAACGGTTTTTGATCAATAAAATGCA
>JAECXD010001463.1:0-50861 GCA_018151445.1 Zaprionus inermis | reverse complement strand
GAATTTGGTGTAAGGGTCCCCCCTTATCATTTTTCAGACATTTTTTTTTCACCATAACTTTCCTAAAAATCAAGTGATTTCCAAAAAATAATGACATTTTGTTTATGTTTTGACACCCATAGTCATTCTACATTTCAATAATTGCAATATGAACATTTTGAAAATTTGGAAATTTTAGAATTTGTGTAAGGGTCCCCCCCTTATCATTTTTCAGAAATTTTTTTTTTTTCACCATAACTTTCCTAAAAAATCAAGCGATTTCCAAAAATAATGACATTTTGTTTATGTTTTGACACCCATAGTCATTCTACATTTCAATAATTGCAATATGAACATTTTGAAAATTTGGAAATTTTTAGAATTTGTGTAAGGGTCCCCCCTTATCATTTTTCAGAAAATTTTTTCACCATAACTTTCTTAAAAATCAAGTGATTTAAAAAATAATGACATTTTGTTTATGTTTTGCAACACACCTTAGTAGCATTCTCCGTCCGTCCGTGGTGTCCGTCCGTCCGTCCGTCCGTCCGTCCGTCCGTCCGTCCGTCCGTCCGTCCGTCCGTCCGTCCGTCCGTCCGTCCGTCCGTCTGTTGCAACGCAAACTAGTCTCTCAGTTTTTGAGCTATCTTCATGAAACTTGGCATACAAGCTTCTTATTGCTGTAGGCTAAAAAAAAGAGAAAGGAGAGAGGGAGCATTTTATCGTTTGGCTGTCAAAAAAGCCTTCGGCCGGTTTTTTTTTTTTTTTCCAGATATTGCAACAAGATTTGGCAAATCCTATTCTTATTACGTTCTTAATGTGCTGTCAAAATTATATCAAAAATCGGACCACTATAACATATAGCTGCCATAGGAACAATCGGCTGAAATCAGGGTTTTTGTATGCAAACCTGTTTTGTTTTTGGAAATACCGCACATTATTGAGTTATCTTCATGACACTTGGCACACAAGCTTATTATTGTTGTAGGCTGTAAATAAGTCGGAAAGAGCCAGATCGCACCGATATATCGTATAGCTGTCATAGAAGCTATCGGCCGATTTTTGTTGTTTTTCAAGATATTGCAACAAGATTTGGCAAATCCTATTCTTATTACGTTCTTAATGTGCTGTCAAAATTATATCAAAATCGGACCACTATAACATATAGCTGCCATAGGAACAATCGGCTGAAATCAGGGTTTTTGTATGCAAACCTGTTTTGTTTTTGGAAATACCGCACATTATTGAGTTATCTTCATGACACTTGGCACACAAGCTTATTATTGTTGTAGGCTGTAAATAAGTCGGAAAGAGCCAGATCGCACCGATATATCGTATAGCTGTCATAGAAGCTATCGGCCGATTTTTTGTTGTTTTTCAAGATATTGCAACAAGATTTGGCAAATCCTATTCTTATTACGTTCTTAATGTGCTGTCAAAATTATATCAAAATCGGACCACTATAACATATAGCTGCCATAGGAACAATCGGCTGAAATCAGGGTTTTTGTATGCAAACCTGTTTTGTTTTTGGAAATACCGCACATTATCAATACTTTTTAATGTTATACAGTAACCCGCCCTTAGTTTTTCCATTTAAATATCTGAGACGTTTATATTCTATAGCTGTTATAGGAACAATCAGTCAGTCCGTCTGTCTGTTGCAACTCAAATTAGTCCCCCAGTTATTGAGCTATCTTCATGAAACTTGCCACACAAGCTTATTATTGATGTAGGCTGTAAATAAGTCGGAACGAGCCAGATCGGACCGATATATCGTATAGCTGTCATAGAAGCTATCGGCCGATTTTTGTTGTTTTTCAAGATATTGCAACAAGATTTGGCAAATCCTATTCTTATTACGTTCTTAATGTGCTGTCAAAATTATATCAAAATCGGACCACTATAACATATAGCTGCCATAGGAACAATCGGCTGAAATCAGGGTTTTTGTATGCAAACCTGTTTTGTTTTTGGAAATACCGCACATTATCAATACTTTTTAATGTTATACAGTAACCCGCCCTTAGTTTTTCCATTTAAATATCTGAGACGTTTATATTCTATAGCTGTTATAGGAACAATCAGTCAGTCCGTCTGTCTGTTGCAACTCAAATTAGTCCCCCAGTTTTTGAGCTATCTTCATGAAACTTGGCACACAAGCTTATTATTGGCTATAAATAAGTCGGAACGAGCCAGATCTCGTATCCGATATATCGTATAGCTGTCATAGAAGCTATCGGCCGATTTTTGTTGTTTTTCAAGATATTGCAACAAGATTTGGCAAATCCTATTCTTATTACGTTCTTAATGTGCTGTCAAAATTGTATCAAAATCGGACCACTATAACATATAGCTGCCATAGGAACAATCGGCTGAAATCAGGGTTTTTGTATGCAAACCTGTTTTGTTTTTTGGAAATACCGCACATTATCAATACTTTTTAATGTTATACAGTAACCCGCCCTTAGTTTTTCCATTTAAATATCTCAGACGTTTATATTCTATAGCTGTTATAGGAACAATCAGTCAGTCCGTCTGTCTGTTGCAACGCAAATTAGTCCCCCAGTTATTGAGCTATCTTCATGAAACTTGGCACACAAGCTTCTTATTGCTGTAGGCTGTAAATAAGTCGGAACGAGCCAAACCTTTTTTGTTTTTGGAAATACCGCACATTATCAATACTGGCAGAGGGTATATTAATTTTAGCCAAAAATTTTTAAAACATAAAAGACCTCCTATATTATATAAAATATATATTATAAATCAGCATCACCAGGGAAGTGGAAAAAGGGTTTTCCTTTTTCCCTCCCTCCCTCCCTTCCGTCTTTTGAAACCAAACCTATTCTCTTATTTTTGGAGCCATCTTCAGGAAACTTGGCACCCAAGCTTCTTATTGCTGTAGGCTGTAAATAAGTCGGAACGAGCCAGATCGGACCGATATATCGTATAGCTGTCATAGAAGCTTTTGTTTTTTTTTTTTTTTTTTTTATTTTTATACAAAAAATTTTTGTCAATTTTTTTTTTTTTTTTTTTTTTTATTTTTTTTAAAAATTTTATAAAAATCGGACCACTATAACATATAGCTGCCATAGGAACAATCGGCTGAAATCAGGGTTTTTTTTATGCAAACCTGTTTTGTTTTTGGAAATACCGCACATTATCAATACTTTGTAATGTTATACAGTAACCCGCCCTTAGTTTTTCCATTTAAATATCTCAGACGTTTATATTCTATAGCTGTTATAGGAACAATCAGTCAGTCCGTCTGTCTGTTGCAACTCAAATTAGTCCCCCAGTTATTGAGCTATCTTCATGAAACTTTGCTCACAAGCTTCTTATTTCTGCCCTCTTTAAATAAGTCGGAATGGGCCAGATCGGCATGATATATCGTATAGCTGTCATAGAGCCTATCGGCCGATTTTCGTTATATTTTAAGATATAGCTATCAGGCTTACCACATCCAAATCTAAGTGTGTCCCCTAATAATAAAGTTCGAAATCGAACTTTTTATAACTTATAACGATCAACGATCGGTCTAATGAAGGTTCATGTTGCAATTTTATGGAAACCTGAGTACTATTACATGTAGCTGTTAAACAAAAAATCATATAGCTGTCAAACGTATTTTTTAATAAGAACTTTCCAAATTTAGATTTTATGACCAACACATCCTTTACAACACAAAGACATTTCCTCATAACATTTTGTGTTAAGTATATAAGAAATCCAGGTATATACAAAAGCATTAAAAGGTAGAATTATTTTTTTAAGCAGGTGTTTGATTCATAGCCTTAATCAGGTAAAAATCTCGACTTCCTGTACTGTTATAATTGTTCAATAAATACCACAGAAACCAGCAGCAATCCAAATATATTTTATATTTTGTATAACTGCAAGGGTATGAAACCTTCGGCAAGCCGAAGGTAGCCTTGCTTTCTTGTTTTTTGTTTTTGACGTTGATACAATGAATGTATAATCAAGTGGTCCTTGCAAAACCAAGCCGATGCTTGTTACGCGCGGATCCCAGACACAGCGAATGTCCACCTCCCGCCCAGCCGACCGAGGGGCACAGTCGTCTGACGTACGACTCGAAACGCGAAACGCTAAATAGAGAACGCGGGCATGCAAAGATACCGAGATAGAAAAGATTTTCAAGGAAAGATTACTGAATTTCTAGATGTTGGCAAAGTTTCAATAAGATCGGCCGATAAATAAGGAAGATATTCAAGAAATAGTATTGCACTGTGGCCATGTGCTTATGTCGGTTTTGCCTAATGTCAGAACCCGAGTTCAACTCCAGCAGCAGACAACTTTTTTTTAAATATGTGGCATCCTTTTTTTTTTTTTTTTAATTATGTGGCAACTTTTTTTTTAATTATGTGCACCGAAAATATTCATAGTGCAATTTTATCGGTCATTGCGTAAGAAATGCAGTGGTCGAGTGGTGATGGTAGTTGACTGTTAAGCGAGAGGTCCGGAGTTCAACTCCTGGGTGCCGCGGCGCCATATATTTATTTTTTTTTCTTATATTTTTTTTTATTTTATGGTGTGTTGCAAAATTCAAAATAAATTTTTAGTATATTTAAAGCCACTTAAAATCGAAAGTGACATTGAGCAGCAACACAAAAAACAAACGATAAATCTAATTAGATATGTATAGATGTATTGTGAGGCAGCATATATGTATGTATGTGTAGGCGTCTCTTTCACACATGCATAATTTATAACTGCAAAGTAATAAAAGCAAAGGGCAACATCTAATAAGAATATAGTGGAACTTGAATAGGCAAAAAATTAGAGACGGAAAGAAATAAAAAGCAAGAACGCATTGTTCACATTTGGCACGTGTTTTTCCGAAGAATTGTAGCGGGTATATCACAGTCGAGTCAGCTCGACTGTAGCCTTTCCGACTTTTTATACCCTTGCAGAGGGTATATTAATTTTAGCCAGAAGTTTTCAACGCACCTTAGGAGACCCTATAAAGTATATATATTCTGAATCAGCATCACCAGAGGAGTCGAAAAATGGATGTCCGTCTGTCCGTCCGTCCGTCCGTCCGTCTGTTGCAACGCAAACTAGTCTCTCAGTTTTTGAGCTATCTTCATGAAACTTGGCACACAAGCTTATTATTGATGTTGTAAGGATGTTTTCTCAGGCTGGGGTACATATCTCAGTCCAGCCAGGGTCTTTAATGTGCTGTCAAAATTCAAATCAAAATCGGACCACTATAACATATAGCTGCCATAGGAACAATCGGCTGAAATCAGGGTTTTTGTATGCAAACCTGTTTTGTTTTTGGAAATACCTCACATTATCAATACTTTTTAATGTTATACAGTAACCCGCCCTTAGTTTTTCCATCTCAGACGTTTATATTCTATAACTGTTATAGGAACAATCAGTCAGTCCGTCTGTCTGTTGCAACTCAAATAAGTCCCCCAGTTATTGAGCTATCTTCATGAAACTTGGCACACAAGCTTATTATTGATGTTGTAAGGATGTTTTCTCAGGCTGGGGTACATATCTCAGTCCAGCCAGGGTCTTTACAGAAAATTTATAAATACTAGGACTTTCTATGACTTTTAGTAAGAGGAGTTATTAGCAGGTCATACCTCGCTGGGTCGTTTACAGGGTATAAGCGGTGGGCATGGTCCACCTCACGCACGTGTGCTCGTTTGCAAACCACGTGGTAGTTAACCTCGCCACCACGCGGTCCTTTCGAGGCTCACGGGCACGTGTCGCGTGTCACGCGTGCCGGGCTAGCGGCCTACCGTGAAGAGTGTACGTGGCCGCGGGGCTCTTGGCTTGCCTTCCCCAGGTCGCTCGTTGATGTATTCCACCATCCGCAACGGGGTAAGTGCACGCTCTTCGCGCCTCGCTCGCCGGCGATCACTCCCTCACGACGCCTCCCCGGGTCGCGCAGGACGCCCGTGGCCGCATGTGCTCTCGCATACACTTCCACTAGTCGCTCGGTGGTGTATTCCACCACGCCGCAACTCGTTGAAGCGCCCGCTCACGCACCCTCGCACCAACTGACGGTCCCTCACGACACGAACTATGCGCGTGTACGCGCAGACTCGCTTACTGGCCAGCGGCGCACCGGCATACCAGCATAGCGCGACTCTGCAACTGTACTCTCACACCGACACACACACGGACACGACACTTTTGCGCACCCTAGGAAGGGAAAGAATATAACGCCGGGTATATTGTTTGAAATAATCACTGCGGGGGAGTTTCGTTTCAATATTGTAACATCGTTTTTTATTCACTGGGTATTTTTGTCTATTTGCTAAGCACTGGTTCTTACGCTACTCTGTCCCTGCCTGCTTCGCACCATTTACGCGGGCTCTAACTGCCCTTTTATTATTTTATTCCTATGACGGCTCACCTCGCTCCTCCTGTGGCAGGATTCATCCTTCCTGGTTTTCGTCCTTTGGGGTCCTGGGGTTAATACTCGGCAGGACTTGTCACTTTGGTTTGGGTTCACTTGCACTGGGTTTACTTGAGCTAAACTCGCTTCGTTGGCTGCTCGGGATCAATTAATCTCTTGCCTAATATGTCGCCTTCCCTTTTCGCTGCTGCTGCTGCGTACATGTCGCGCTGCTTGCTTGTCGTCGCTGCCGTTCTGCTCGCCGCGTCGCTGCTGGTCTGGCGTCGCTGCCCAGAATTCGTCGCGATCCCGTTGCTTTGCGCTCTCTGTGCACAAGCTCTGGGTACCGAGGCACCGTTGCTCTGCTTGTGCGTTCGCCGGCTGCGTGCCTGTCGTCGCTCGCCGCGTCGCTGCTGGTCCGGCGCCGCTGCCCAAAATTCGTCGCGATGCCGTTGCTTTGTGTGTGCGTTCGCCGGCTGCTTGCCTAAGTGCGCGAGCTCTGGGTACCGAAGCACCGCTACTTGTGTGCGCGCGAGCTCTGGCTACCCAAGGCATGGGTGCCGAGTGACCGGGGGGTTTCTTGTATTCCTCGCCCTGTCTCGCGTGTTTTGCCTACGTCCCTGCCTTTGCCTTTGCCTATGCCTATGCCTATGCCTATGCCTATGCCTATGCCTATGCCTATGCCTATGCCTATGCCTATGCCTATGCCTATAGCTAATAACCAACGGGGTATGCCGGGCTTAAAGATACCTTGTTTTCTTATTGCTAATTAGTAAACTTAAATTAAACTATACATGTGGCGTCGCTTCATGCGGCGTCACAGTGTAAAATTACACTTTCCCGATTTTTTCTGTTTTATAACCTGTTCATATATTCCGCCGGCATCAGAATTATCAGTCTATTTGCAACACTTGTCTGCAATAAAGACTGTTTTCAACCTGTTATCAGACAGGGATCATTTTATAGTCCTTGGTGACTTTAATGTTCCTGAATGTGACTGGACACCAAGTGTTGGTGAGACTTATTTATTGTGAGACTTCCTCGGCAGCATGACCTATTTGACGGTCTCTTTGATATGTCTTTGTCGCAGGTCAATCATATCAAAAACTTTAGAAACAGATCCTTGATTTATGCTTCATTTTTTACCCCTTTTGGGTGTTTCTAAAAGGACTCAACCTCTTTCTTTACCAGAAGATTCTTATCATACCACTTTTGAGAAGCTACTCTTTTGATCTAGTTAAATGTTTTGTTTAATACGAAAAACTGTGCAAACGTATACGCTGCTTTAGAAAAGCAGACTTTGTATTATTGAAATCTTTACTTTCCAACTGCGACTGGTCAGAGCTTTACTCGACTACTGATATTTCAGTGGCGGTAAGCATATTTTATAAGACCATTGACTCTTTCTTTGATATTGAAATGCTCTAGTAAGCCACCTTGGTTTACAAAAGAGCTGTCTCGCCTTAAAAATGTAAAATCTAGCTTATTTAAAAAATATAAAATTAATAATTGCAGTTTAGCTTTTTCACGTTTTTTAACTGCACGATTTACTTTCTCGGTTCTTAATGCGAAATGTTATAAAAACTCCCTAGCTCGTTGTAGGTCTCAGTTCCTTGAGAACCCTAAACTGTTTTATAGTTTTGTTAATATGAAGCGTAAATCTTCTGTCTTTCCTTCAAAGTTGTCGTTTGAAAATACCACTGCAGATACCGACCAAGCCATGGCCGATATGTTTGCTGGGTTTTTTTAAACCACGTATTCGCCTACTACACAAGAGATTCATGTTTATCCATATAATATTCCCCTTTCTCAAACGGATTTCTTACTTCCCTATTCTAAATGCATGCCTAAACTGCCTGCCTATGCCTATGCCTTGCTTTTGCTCTTGTCTTCTGCCTGCCCTCTGCGCCTATGCCTGCCTATGCCTATGCCTATGCCTCTGTCTATGCCCATGCCTATGCCTTTGCCTATGCCGCCTATCCTCTTGCCACTGCCTGCCTGCCTATGCTCCCATGCCTATGCCTATGCCTATGCCTATGCCTATGCTCTATGCCTATGCCTATGCCTATGCTCTATGCCCTATGCCTATGCCTATGCCTCTCATGCCTGCCTATTGGCCTATGCCTGCCACTATGCCTCTACTATGCCTATGCCTATGCCTCACCTGTGCCTATGCTTATGCCTATGCCTATGCCTATGCCTGTGCCTATGCCTGATGCCCTACTCTATGCTTACCATGCCCATGCCTATGCCTATGTCCTTATGCATGCCTATCCTACTATGCCCTATGCCTGTGCCTTGCTTCCTATGCCTATGCCTATGGTATGCCTATGCCTAAAAATACCCACGGGGTATGCCGGGCTTAAAGATACCTTGTTTTCTTATTGCTAATTAGTAAACTTAAATTAAACTATACATGTGGCGTCGCTTCATGCGGCGTCACAGTGTAAAATTACACTTCCCCGATTTTTTCTGTTTTTATAACCTGTTCATATATTCCGCCGGCATCAGAATTATCAGTCTATTTGCAACACTTGTCTGCAATAAAGACTGTTTTCAACCTGTTATCAGACAGGGATCATTTTATAGTCCTTGGTGACTTTAATGTTCCTGAATGTGACTGGACACCAAGTGTTGGTGAGACTTATTTATTGTCTTCTCGGCAGCATGACCTATTTGACGGTCTCTTTGATATGTCTTTGTCGCAGGTCAATCATATCAAAAACTTTAGAAACAGATCCTTGGATTTATGCTTCGTATCTGATCCATCTAGGGTGTCTCTAAAAAGGACTCAACCTCTTTCTTTACCAGAAGATTCTTATCATACCACTTTTGAAGCTACTTTTGATCTAGTTAAATGTTTTGTTTAATACGAAAAACTGTGCAAACGTATACGCTGCTTTAGAAAAGCAGACTTTGTATTATTGAAATCTTTACTTTCCAACTGCGACTGGTCAGAGCTTTACTCGACTACTGATATTTCAGTGGCGGTAAGCATATTTTATAAGACCATTGACTCTTTCTTTGATATTGAAATGCTCTAGTAAGCCACCTTGGTTTACAAAAGAGCTGTCTCGGCCTTAAAAATGTAAAATCTAGCTTATTTAAAAAATATAAAATTAATAATTGCAGTTTAGCTTTTTCGTTCGTTTTTTAACTGCACGATTTAATTTCTCGGTCCTTAATGCGAAATGTTATAAAAACTCCCTAGCTCGTTGTAGGTCTCAGTTCCTTGAGAACCCTAAACTGTTTTATAGTTTTGTTAATATGAAGCGTAAATCTTCTGTCTTTCCTTCAAAGTTGTCGTTTGAAAATACCACTGCAGATACCGACCAAGCCATGGCCGATATGTTTGCTGGGTTTTTTTAAACCACGTATTCGCCTACTACACAAGAGATTCATGTTTATCCATATAATATTCCTTTCTCAAACGGTATCTTCACCCCTATTCTAAATGATACCTTGTTTTCTTACTATGCCTAATTAGTGACTTAAATTAAACTATACCTGTGGCTTTCGCTTCATGCGGCGTCAGTTTCTAAATACACTTTCCCGATTTTTTCTGTTTTATAACCTGTTCATATATTCCGCCGGCATCAGAATTATCAGTCTATTTGCAACACTTGTCTGCAATAAAGACTGTTTTCAACCTGTTATCAGACAGGGATCATTTTATAGTCCTTGGTGACTTTAATGTTCCTGAATGTGACTGGACACCAAGTGTTGGTGAGACTTATTTATTGTCTTCTCGGCAGCATGACCTATTTGACGGTCTCTTTGATATGTCTTTGTCGCAGGTCAATCATATCAAAAACTTTATGCCTATGCCTATGCCTATGCCTATGCCTATGCCTATGCCTATGCCTATGCCTATGCCTATGCCTATGCCTATGCCTATGCCTATGCCTATGCCTATGCCTATGCCTATGCCTATGCCTATGCCTATGCCTATGCCTATGCCTATGCCTATGGTATGCCTATGCCTAAAAATACCCACGGGGTATGCCGGGCTTAAAGATACCTTGTTTTCTTATTGCTAATTAGTAAACTTAAATTAAACTATACATGTGGCGTCGCTTCATGCGGCGTCACAGTGTAAAATTACACTTTCCCGATTTTTTCTGTTTTATAACCTGTTCATATATTCCGCCGGCATCAGAATTATCAGTCTATTTGCAACACTTGTCTGCAATAAAGACTGTTTTCAACCTGTTATCAGACAGGGATCATTTTATAGTCCTTGGTGACTTTAATGTTCCTGAATGTGACTGGACACCAAGTGTTGGTGAGACTTATTTATTGTCTTCTCGGCAGCATGACCTATTTGACGGTCTCTTTGATATGTCTTTGTCGCAGGTCAATCATATCAAAAACTTTAGAAACAGATCCTTGGATTTATGCTTCGTATCTGATCCATCTAGGGTGTCTCTAAAAAGGACTCAACCTCTTTCTTTACCAGAAGATTCTTATCATACCACTTTTGAAGCTACTTTTGATCTAGTTAAATGTTTTGTTTAATACGAAAAACTGTGCAAACGTATACGCTGCTTTAGAAAAGCAGACTTTGTATTATTGAAATCTTTACTTTCCAACTGCGACTGGTCAGAGCTTTACTCGACTACTGATATTTCAGTGGCGGTAAGCATATTTTATAAGACCATTGACTCTTTCTTTGATATTGACATGCTCGAGTAAGCCACCTTGGTTTACAAAAGAGCTGTCTCGCCTTAAAAATGTAAAATCTAGCTTATTTAAAAAATATAAAATTAATAATTGCAGTTTAGCTTTTTCTCGTTTTTTAACTGCACGATTTAATTTCTCGGTCCTTAATGCGAAATGTTATAAAAACTCCCTAGCTCGTTGTAGGTCTCAGTTCCTTGAGAACCCTAAACTGTTTTATAGTTTTGTTAATATGAAGCGTAAATCTTCTGTCTTTCCATCAAAGTTGTCGTTTGAAAATACCACTGCAGATACCGACCAAGCCATGGCCGATATGTTAAATGTTTTGTTTAATACGAAAAACTGTGCAAACGTATACGCTGCTTTAGAAAAGCAGACTTTGTATTATTGAAATCTTTACTTTCCAACTGCGACTGGTCAGAGCTTTACTCGACTACTGATATTTCAGTGGCGGTAAGCATATTTTATAAGACCATTGACTCTTTCTTTGATATTTGTGTACCGCGTTTCTATCAGACATGCTCGAGTAAGCCACCTTGGTTTACAAAAGAGCTGTCTCGCCTTAAAAATGTAAAATCTAGCTTATTTAAAAAATATAAAATTAATAATTGCAGTTTAGCTTTTTCTCGTTTTTTAACTGCACGATTTAAGTTCGCGGGCCTTAATGCGAAATGTTATAAAAACTCCCTAGCTCGTTGTAGGTCTCAGTTCCTTGAGAACCCTAAACTGTTTTATAGTTTTGTTAATATGAAGCGTAAATCTTCTGTCTTTCCTTCAAAGTTGTCGTTTGAAAATACCACTGCAGATACCGACCAAGCCATGGCCGATATGTTTGCTGGTGTTTTTTTAAACCACGTATTCGCCTACTACACAAGAGATTCATGTTTACCCATACAATATTCCTTTCTCAAACGGTATCTTCACCCCTATTCTAAATGAGAATTCACTTGCCTATGCCTATGCCTATGCCTATGCCTATGCCTATGCCTATGCCTATGCCTATGCCTATGCCTATGCCTATGCCTATGCCTATGCCTATGCCTATGCCTATGCCTATGCCTATGCCTATGCCTATGCCTATGCCTATGCCTATGCCTATGCCTATGCCTATGCCTATGCCTATGCCTATGCCTATGCCTATGCCTATGCCTATGCCTATGCCTATGCCTATGCCTATGCCTATGCCTATGCCTATGCCTATGCCTATGCCTATGCCTATGCCTATGCCTATGCCTATGCCTATGCCTATGCCTATGCCTATGCCTATGCCTATGCCTATGCCTATGCCTATGCCTATGCCTATGCCTATGCCTATGCCTACGCCTATGCCTATGCCTATGCCTATGCCTATGCCTATGCCTATGCCTATGCCTATGCCTATGCCTATGCCTATGCCTATGCCTATGCCTATGCCTATGCACTCGGGTGGCGACCGGGTTGCCCCCCTTAGGCCCTCCGGCCATGCGGTGGGTGCCCACTCCGGAGTTGGGGTTAGTCCGTCTGCCGGGTCTGTTCTTTGCGGCGGCATGGGCGGGGGTCCCTCGCTGTCGCCCTCGCTGATGGGACTGAAGCGCCCGATCTCCTCTGGGTAAGTGGTCAGCAGTTGGCCTGTGGGGGCCCCGGCCAAGCAGTGGCCGGGGAAATGGTGGAGGGTCACGAGGTCCTCCACGCTGGGGACCCATTCCTCCGTTTCCTCGGGCTCGTCGCGGGCCCAGGCGGCCGGTGCCGCTTCTCGCGGGATTAGGGGCGGCATCTCGCCGAAGTCCCATTCGTCGTTCATGAGGTCTATGACCCCGTCCCCCGCTGATCGCTGGTCCAGCTGGTGCCATTCGCGATCGGGGCTGTAAATTTACAGAGACGGTTAGTTGCATGCTCTATTGTTTTGTTTTCGGCCTCCTATAGGGCCCTACTGGTGCGAAACGTGAAATTCTACTGCTAACTTATGATTACTCGTATGTCTGGGTCGAAATGGCTGTGGTTAGATGTTTTGGCGGAGGTCGGCCCCACCCGGTACCTGGTAACCTTCGTTGGTCGACTCCCCTCCATGGAAAGCCTTCAGGTCGGCCAATCCAGCACAGCGTCTCTTCTTCGTTCCGGCGTCTTGGAGGCGTAGAATCGTGGGTGAGATGTAACTCACAACCCGGTAAGGTCCATCGTAGCGGGGTGCCAACTTGGCGGCGAATCCATCGGCTCCGTTCGACAAATGGTGTTGTCTCAGCAGTACGAAGTCACCGATGGCCGGCTTCCACTCTCGGCGGCGTAGGTTGTAGTGTTTTTCCTGTCCCGTGCTTGCTTGCTGCGCGTTCTCGGCGACGATCTTGAATACGTCCTGCAGGTGTCGCTCCTTCTCCTCGGGCATCCGTGATTCCGTCCGTATGACAGGCGTGACCTCCTCGTAGAGGGCTCCCGGCAAACGCGGCTCGCGCCCTTGTACGAGGTACGCTGGGCTAAATCCGGTAGTGTCCGACGCGCTGGTGTTGATTGCCAGGCTGATCTCGGGGAGGCGTTCGTCCCACGTTCGCTGCTGGTCGCCCAGGTACTGTGCTACCATGGTCTTTACGGTCCTGTTCACTCTCTCCGTGGGGTTCTGCTGCGGGGTGTACGGCGCGGTGTGCTGCAGAGTCATGCCCAGCTGTTTGCAAAACGTGGCGAAAGCTCGACTCATGAACTGCGTCCCATTGTCGCAGACTAGTATCTTCGGCACTCCAAACCTGGCCAAAATTCGTTCTCGGAACGATCGCATCAGGTGTGCTGCCGTTGCTTTACGCAAGAGCACCTGCTCCACCCACTTCGAGAAGGCGTCGAAGAATACTAGTAGCATGGTATTCCCGTGAGTAGAGCGCGGGAGTGGGCCCACGAAGTCTGCACAGAGAACGTCGAATGGTGCATGTACTTGTCGGGTGTGCATCTGTCCCGGAGGTTTTAATTGGCTAATCTTGAATTTCTGGCAGGTCTCGCACTTCCGTACGTAACGTGCTACGTCCCGGAAGAGGCCTGGCCAGAAATATCGCTGGCGAATCCGATTTAGGGTTTTCCGTACCCCCTGATGTCCGGCTGTGGGCTGGTCTTGCATTCTTGCAACACCCGTTGGCGTTGTGGTTTCGGCACGCACAACTTCCAAGGTGTGTAATCTTCGTCGTCCGGGCGAAAACCTCCTCGTAGAGCTGGTAGAGCTGGTCGTTCTCCCTCAGGTATTCTGGGTATTTCTCGGGTTCCCTCTCGGTTAACTCCAGCATCCGGGTTGTCCACGCACAGGGTGGGCTCTCCTGAGTGACCTGTTGTAGAGTCTCCAAGGGCTGTCTGGACAAAGCGTCGGCTACGATGTTTTGGTCCCCGCGGCGGTACTGCACGTTGAAGCGGAACTGTTGGAGCTCTAACGCCCAGCGCGCAATCCTTCCAGTAGGGTTCTCGATGCTGTTCAACCATTTTAACGCCAGATGGTCCGTGACTACGTCGAACTCGTAACCTTCTAAGTAGCATCGCAGCTTCCTTATCGCCCACACAATGGCCAGGCACTCCTTCTCCGTAGTCGAATAACGGCTTTCGGCTACTGAGAGGCGTCGGCTTGCGTATGCGATGACGCGTTCTGTTCCCTGGATCTGTTGGGTCAACACTGCTCCTAGTCCGATGTCGCTCGCATCTGTCTGGAGTATGAAACGCTCAGCGAAGTCCGGGCAGGCTAAAACGGGTGCTTGCGTGAGACTCGTTTTTAAAGCCTCGAACGCTTGCTGTTGTTCCTCACTCCAAATCCATCGCTGGCCCTTCTTTAACAACGACGACATGGGTTGTACCAGAGTGGCGAAGTTCGGCACGAATCTCCGGTACCAGGAAGCGATGCCTAAGCATCTCCGTAGTTCCCTGACAGTCGTTGGCGGCTGGAGTTCTTTTATCGCGGCGATCTTGCTGGGATCGGTGTGGATTCCACCTTCGCTGACCTGGTGCCCCAGGTAAATGATGCTCTTTTGGAAGAAGCTGCACTTGGCCTTATTCAGACGCAAGTTCGCGTTCCGAAGCCTCCGGAACACCTCTCGTAGGTTATCCAGGTGTTCTTGGAGGGTGCGTCCTACTACGATGATATCGTCGAGGTACGCAAACGCGTGCGGCTCCATGTCTGGTCCGATGACTCCATCCAAAGCCCGCTGAAATGTAGCCGGGGCCGAATGTAGTCCGAACGGCATCACCTTCCAGTGGAAAAGGCCTCTGCCAGGCACTGTGAACGCGGTGTACTCCTTGCTGTTCCGGGCCATAGGTATCTGCCAGTACCCGCTCTTCAAGTCCAGCGAAGATATGTACTTCGCGTCCTTGAGTTTCTCCAGGATGTGGTTGATCCGTGGCAACGGGTAGGCATCCGGAATGGATTTCGCGTTGAGCTGGCGGTAGTCCACGCACATCCGCATCTCTCCGGTCTTCTTTCCCACCAGTACAATCGGTGCACTGTATGGGCTCCTCGATGGCTCGATCCTATCATCTCGCAGAAGCTCATCAACTTGCTCGTTGATGATCTTCTGCATGGCCGGATTCTTCGGGTAGTACCTCTGCTTGATGGGGTACGCATCCCGCATGATGATGGTGTGCTTCGCAATGGGCGACACCCCCGTCAATCCGTCGAACTTGGCTAGCTCGGACTGTAGAAAGGCCTCCACCTGTTCTTCGTCCGTAGCTACTCTTGTTCCAGGTGCCTCGACGCACCGCAAGGCGGCGTGGCGGGTCTTGGGCCGTTTCCCACGGCGTCTTCGCTGGTCAGGCCACCCGCGATGGCCTGATTCTCTGTGTCTCGTTGCTGTACTCGTGCTGCTCGTGCTCCGGCTGGTTCCTCTGTGCTTCGCCGGTGCTCGGCACCTCGCTGTGCCTTCTCCGGTGTCCTAGATGGTTCCTCGCGGTCTCGTTTTTCTTCCTCTTGTATCCTGCGCTGTCTCTCGGTGTCTCGTTGTCCTTCCTCATGTATCCTGCTCTGGCTCTCGGTGTCTCGTGGTCCTTCCTCTTGTCTCCTGCTCTGTCTCTCGGTGTCTCGTAGTCCTTCTCTCGTGTCTTCCCATGCTCTGGGCTGCCTGAACGGATTCTTCTGCCGTGCGACGGGACAAATCGGTGGTAAACCCGTGACCTCCGTTGCTCCGTGGGATGTCCCGAGCGTCGGTGCTGCCTCCTCAAGTGTGCTTTGCAGGCGCAACTTTGCTCGGCCGCACTTGAGAGTCGCTTCGACACCGCACAGGAAGTCCATTCCCAGGATCACGTCGTCCAGAATGACGGGCAGTACCAGTATTGGCACTGTCGTCTCCCTCTCGCCCAACTTGATCGTCACCCGCAAGGCTCGAGTCACGGCTTGTGATGATCCGTCCGCCAGCTTGATCCGGATCAGTGCTGCTCGCTCGTTCTCCGGTGTGCTCAGCCTGGCCGCCATGCGCTCGGTGATGAAGCTGCGTGTGGCTCCCGTGTTGATCGTGGCGTCCGTTGTTATGCCCTCGATCCGAACATTCGCGATGACACGTCCGCTCCCGCATCTCAGGGGTGCTACTGCTGGGAACTGCGGTGCGGCGTCTCCAAGTTGTTCCGCATCGGCTGAAGACGCGCAGCATTTCCCGACGTGGGTCGTCGACAGCAGTCCACCGTGCGTACACCGTGTCGACCGCAGTCCCAACAGAACCACACGCGGCTGTTTCGGCAGTCCGCCTGTAGATGCCCGGGTTGCGCGCAGTTATGGCACACGCGCTGCAGGTCGCCCTTTGCAGTCCCTGTGGGTGTTGTGTGGGGAGTGGCTGTCGCTGCTGTAGGGGCCAGTGTTGTTGGCGGTGCGCTGGTCGTCACTGGCGGGTTTGGTGGCTTCGGATTCTCCCTCCGTCGATCAACTTGGCTCGTCGTTTGGCGTTGCAGCTCCCTCGTGGTCTCGTACGTGGTCACAAGTTTGCTCAGCTGAGCCAGCGTTCGGAACTCGTGACGGCGGGTAAACAGTTGGTACTCCGGCATCATGTTGTCGTAGATCCTGTCCAGCTCCTGCTCCGGGGTGTACTTCGCACGTCGCATCATCAGCCTTAGTGCAAGAGCATAGTCCCGAAATCGTTCTCCTCGGCGTTGGGCTCGGCTCCTGATCTCGTCCTCCAGTCGTTGAAAATAGCGCGGGGGAAGGAAGAACTCCATAAACTCCTGCTTGAACTCCTCCCAGGTGACTCGGTAAAGGGTGTTGACCCTGAACCAGTCCTCCGCTTGGCCCGTTAGCACGTTCGCTACCGCCTGTGGTAACTGTTGTGGGTCGATGCTGTACAGTGCTGCCTTCTCCTCCAGCTGCTCGATGAATCCCCACGGATCTGTAGCGTCGCCGTTGAAAGCTACGCCCCATTTCCGTACTCGATCAGCCAGCTCGTACGGGGCTATCCATCGGTGGCCCGGTTCGCTGGTCCTACTTTCGGCTGGAAGTGCCGAAATAGACGCTGGAACGGGTGGGATGGGTCGGACAGTAGGGCTCCTTGAAGGACTCGCTGCCCGTCTAGCTTCCAGGCTTGGTATGGGGATGAAGATTTGTGCGTCGTCTTCCATCGGAGCCGGTGAGGTGTCGCGGGAGCATGCCCCAGGCGATTTCAGCTCCGGCGTAACTGTATTGCCTAAAATAGTCTCTAGCTCCATGAGTCGTTGCAGCTGTTCCTTCGACAGGTCCTCCTGATTGGAGAACGCGACCAGGCGGCTCCGCATCTCCTCCACTGTACCACTTGTGTCCAGTCCGAACTCCTTGAGGATGAGTTGCAGCTCGCTCTTCCTACGGAACGCGATCCAGCGTGTTCCCATGTTGGACGAGTTAATTGTACCGGGTTCACTTGATTTAAAAGAAATTGCTCGCGGGGTAGGTGTGCCGTGTGTCACTAAGTCTTATTTGCACTTCGCTTGCTCGTAATTATCGGGTTCACGGTCTTGATTCACTGCTGGGTATCTCGCGGTATTGTTCGGAAACGATATTTTTTTTTCCACGAAGATTGTTTGTCACCGATGTTGACTACTTGCGGGTCCGGACGCGACTGCCCCTCGGTATTCGGTACCGAGTCTTATATACAGGTTGCCTGAGCGGTGTCGCCGCTCAGGCTGCGCCGGCGCAGGAAAAATGGTTGGCCGTGTAAAATAAAAGTTAAAAGGTCAAAGTTCGCGCCCACGTCAGTGTGCGCAGCAGTCGTAGACGCGTGTGGAACCTGTCCTACGACTGATATAAAAACTAGGATTCTTATGCATGCTGTCTCTGTCTACTCTATGATTCTAGTTCCCTGTGTAACTTGCAATGTGGATCTTGTGCCTGCCTGCTATACCTGCATAAATTTGCTACGTGGGTCTTTAGTCCACGGAAGGGTGTTAAAAATCCTCAAAACTAAATGTCTAGTCATAGTAGTCCCTCGCTAGACTCGCTTACTGGCCAGCGGCGCACCGGCATACCAGCATAGCGCGACTCTGCAACTGTACACTCACACCGACACACACACGGACACGACACGTTTGCGCACCCTAGGAAGGGAAAGAATATAACGCCGGGTATATTGTTTGAAATAATCACTGCGGGGGAGTTTCGTTTCAATCTTGTAACATCGTTTTTTATTCACTGGGTATTCTTTTGTTTATTTGCTAAGCACTCGTTCTTACGCTACTCTGTCCCTGCCTACTTCGCACCATTACGTTAGCTCTAACTGCCCTCTTATTATTTTATTCCTGTAACGGCTCACCTCGCTCCTCCTGTGGCAGGATTCATCCTTCCTTGTTTTCGTCCTTCGGGGTCCTGGGGTAAATACTCGGCAGGACTTGTCACTTTGGTTTACTTGCACTTGCACTTGAGCTAAACTCGCTTCGTTGGCTGCTCGGGATCAATTCCTCTCTTCCTAATAAGTCGCCTTCCCTTTTCGCTGCTGCTGCTGCGTACATGTAGCGCCATTTGGGTTTCTGAAAAGGATTCGTTAAAATGGCGTCTGACTCGTGTGAACGAGGATCTGTCTATACATCTTCGTGATGTCAGCGTTGAAGACAAACCGGAAAAAACGCCATTTCAAGATCTGCGTAGTCAGATCGGATTGCAGAACGGGTCCTGGATGTAGGATATCGTACAAGCTCTTCCCATTAGAGCACGGACTGGAGGCGTTGAAAACAACGCGAACCTCTGTTGTGGTACTCTCAGGTTTAAAAACAGCGTGATAAGAGAGATACAAATTGTTGGAGTCGATGCTGGGGGGGTCTTGCCTCATATGGCCTAAGTCCAAATACTCCTGAATGATGGAGTCGTACTGCTCTTTTAAAGGAAAGTTTCTTTTCAAACGACTTTCGTTCCTAAGAAACTGAGCGAGTGCGATAGACCTTGAACGGTTTCGATGGTTTCAGGATTTTTGAAGGGGAGTGTAACGACATATCTGCCCTCTTTGGTTCTGGAAGTGGTGCGAAGGAAGTTGTTTTCACACTCTGAGTCAGAAACTTTTTAGCACCTTGGCTGGTAGACAATCATTAAATGAATCATTCGATGAATCATTAAATCAATCATTGAATCAATCATTTAATCAATTAATAAATCAATCATTAAATCAATCATTTAATCAATCACTCAATCAATCTTTCAAACAGACATTTCATCAATCATTCAATCAACCAATCAATCAATCAATCAATCAATAAATTCATTCAATCATAAAATTAATCATTCAATCATTCATTCAAGCACTTATTCAATCATTAAATTAATCATTCAATCATTCATTCAAGCAATTATTCAATCATTATTATTATTAAATCAATCATATAATCAATCATTCAATCAATCATTACATCAATCAATTCATCATTCGATCAATCATTCAATAAATCATTCATTCAATCATTCATTCAATCAATTATTCAATCAAATACTCAATCAATCTTTCAAACAGTCATGCAATCAATCATTGAATCAATCTTTCAATCAATCATCCAATCAATTTTATCATTAAATCAATCATTTAATCAACCAATAAATCAATCATTCAATCAATCATTCTTTCAATCTTGAGTCCATCATTCAATCAAACATTCAATCAATCATTCAATCAATCATTCAAGAAATCAATCATTAAAGCAATCATCATTAAAGCAATCATTAAATCTATCATTAAAGCAATCATTAAATCAATCATTAAATCAATTATTCAAACAATCTTTTAATCAATAATCAATCATTCAGTCAATCATTTAATCAATCAATAAATCAATCAATTAATCAATCAATCACTCCATCAATCTTTCAAACAGACATTCCATTAATCATTCAATCAATCATTAAATCAATCAATTATTCAATCAATCACTCAATAAGTCATTCAATCAATCAATCAATCAATAATTTCAATCAATCACTCAATCAATCATTCAATCAATTATTTAATCAATCACTCAATCAATCATTGAATCAATCATTCTATCATCCTATAAATCAATCATTCAATCAATCATTCAATCAATCATTAAATCAATCATTCAATTAATAATTCAATCAATCAATCAATCTATCATTCAATCAATCATCAAATCAATCATTCTATCAATCTTGAATCCATCATTCAATCAATCATTCAAGAAATCATTAAAGCAATCACTTAATCAATCGTTAAAGCAATCATTAAAGCAATCATTAAATCAATCATTAAAGCAATCACTAAATCAATCATTAAATCAATCACTTAATCAATCATTCATTCAATCAATCATTCAAGCAATCATTCAATCAATCATTCAATCAATCATTCAATCAATCATTCAATCAATCATTAATGCAATCATTCATTCAATCAATCATTTAATCATTATTATCATTAAATCAATGATTAAATCAATCATTACATCAACCAAGCAATCATTCAATCAATCATTCAACCAACCATAACATCAATAATTCAATCAATCAATCATTCAAACAATCATTAAATCACTCATTAAATCAATAATCAATCATTCAGTCAATCATTTAATCTATCAATCAATCTACCATTCAATCATTAAATCAAACATTCTTTCAGTCTTTACTGCATCATTCAATAAATCATTCGATCAATCATTCAAGAAATTATTAAATCAATCATTAAAGCAATCATTAAATCAATCATTAAAGCAATCATTAAATCAATCATTAAATCAATCACTTAATCAATCCTTCAATCAATCATTCTATTAATCATTCAATCAATCATTCATTCAATCAATCATTCAATCAATCATTCAATCAATCATTCAATCAATCATTCAATCAATCATTAAAGCAATTATTCATTCAATCAATCATTTTAATCATTAATATTTCTAAATTCAATCATTAAATCAATCATTACATCAATCAATCAATCAATCATTAAATCAATCATTCAATTAATAATTCAATCTATCAATCAATCTACTATAAAATCAATCATTAAATCAATTATTCAATCTGTCTTTAATCAATCATTCAATCAATCATTCAATCAATCATTCAAGATATTACATTAAATATATCATTAAATCAATCATTTAAATCAATCAATAAAGCAATCATTAAATCAATCATTTAATCAATCATTTAATCAATCAATCATTCAATCAATCATTCAATCAATCAATCATTCATTCAATCAATCAATCATTCAATCAATCATTAAAGCAATCATTCATTCAATCAATCATATCAATCATTAAATCAATCAATCAATCAATCATTAAATCAATCAATCACTCAATCAATCTTTCAACCAGACATTCAATAAATCATTCAATCAATCATTCAATCAATCATTCAATCAATCAATTCAATCAATCATTCAATCAATCATTAAATCAATCATTCAATCAATCAATCAATCAATCATTCAATCAATCATTCAATCAATCAATCAATCAATCACTCAATCAATCATTAAATCAATCATTCATTCAATCATTATTAACATTAAATCAACCAAGCAATCATTCAATCAATCATTAAATCAATCATTCGAACAATCATTAAATCAATCATTAAATCAATAATCAATCATTCAGTCAATCAATTAATCTATCAATAAATCAATCATTAAATCAATCAATCACTCAATCAATCATTCAATCAATCATTCAATCAATCATTCAATCAATCATTCAATCAATCATTTAATCAATCCATCAATAAATCAATCATTAAATCAATCATTCATTCAATCTATCATTCAATCATTAATATCATTAAATCAATCATTAATTCAATCAATCATTCTATCAATCTTGAATCCATCATTCAATCAATCATTCAATCATTAAATCAATCATTCATTCAATCATTCATTCAATTAATCATTCAATCATTATTATCATTAAATCAATCATAAAATCAATCATTCAATCAATCATTAAATAAATCATTCAATCAATCATTCAATCAATCATTCAATCAATCATTCAATCAATCATTCAATCAATCATTCAATCAATCATTCAATCAATCAATCAATCATTCAATCAATCATTCAATCAATCATTCAATCAATCATTCAATCAATCATTCAATCAATCAATTCATTCAATCATTAAATTAATCATTCAATCAATCATTATGAACATTAAATCAATCATTCAATCAATCATTAAATCAATCATTAAATCAATCATTCAATCAATCATTCAATCAACCACTCAATCAGTCAATCAATCAATCATTCAATCAATCATTACATCAATCATTCAATCAATCATTCAATCAATTATTCAATCAATCATTAAATCAATTCAATCAATCATTCAATCAATCATTCAATCAATCATTAAATCAATCATTCAATCAATCATTCAATCAATCATTCAATCAATCAATCATTCAATCAATCATTAAATCAATCATTCAATCAATCATTCAATCAATCATTCAATCAGTCATTCAATCAATCATTCAATCAATCATTCAATCAATCATTCAATCAATCATTCAATCAATCATTCAATCAATCATTCAATCAATCATTAAATCAATCATTCAATTCAAATCAATCATTCAATCAATCATTCAATCAATATTCAATCAATCAATCAATCAATCAATCATTTCAATCAATCATTCAATCAATCATTCAATCAATTATTCAATCAATCATTAATCAATCATTCAATCAATCATTCAATCAATCATTCAAGAAATCATTAAATCAATCATTCAAGCAATCATTAAATCAATCATTAAATCAATCATTCAATCAATCATTGAATCAATCAAATCAATCAATCATTTAATCAATCATTCAATCAATCATTCAATCAATCATTAAAATTCAATCATTCAATCAATCATTCAATCAATCATTTAAACAATCATTCAATCAATCAAATCAATCATTAAATCAATCATTCAATAAATCATTCAATCAATCAATCAATCAATCAATTTTAATCAATCATTAAATCAATCATTCAATCAATCATTCAATCAATCATTCCAATCAATCATTCAATCAATCATTCAATCAATCATTAATCAATCATTCAATCAATCATTCAATCAATCATTCTGTCAATCATTCAATCAATCAATCAATCAATCATTCAATTCATTCAATCAATCAATCAATCATTAAATCAATCATTAAATCAATCATTCAATCAATCATTCAATCAATCATTCAATCAATCATTGAATTAATCATTCAATCAATCATTCAATCAATCATTCAATCAATCATTCAATCAATCATTTCGTCAATCATTCAATCAATCATTATTATCTTTAAATCAATCATTTAATCAATCATTCAATCAATCATTAAATCAGTCATTCAATCATTCATTCAATCAATCATTCAATCAATCAATCAATCAATCAATCAATCATTCAATCAATCATTCAATCAATCAATTCAATCAATCATTTCAATCAATCATCAATCAATCAATCATTCAATTAATCATTCAATCAATCATTCAATCAATCAATCAATCAATCAATCATTCATTAAATCAATCATTCAATCAATCATTCAATCAATCAATAAATCAATTATTCAATCAATCATTCAATCAATCATTCAATCAATCATTAAATCAATTTTATCATTCAATCAGTCATTGAATCAATCATTCAATCAATCAATCAATCATTCATTCAATCAATCATTCAATCAATCATTATATTAATCAATCAATTTATCATTCAATAAATCAGTCAATCAATCATTCAATCAATCATTTCAATCAATCAATCAATCAATCAATTTTAATCAATCAATCAATCATTAACAATCATTCAATCAATCATTCATCAATCAATAAAATCAGTCATTCAATCAATCAATCACTCAATCAATCATTCAAACAATCATTCAATCAATCATTCAATCAATCATTCATTCAATCAATCATTCAATCAATCATTCAATCAATATTCATTCATTAAATCAATCATTAAATCAATCATTCAATCAATCATTAAATCAATCATTCAAACAATCATTCAAGCAATCATTCAATCAATCATTCATTCAATAATTCAACCAATCACATAATCAATCCTTCAATTCATCATTCAATCAATCATTCAATAAATCATTCAATCAATCATTCAATCAATCATTCAATTAATCATTCAATCAATCATTCAATCAATCATTAAATCAATCATTCAATCAATCATTCAATCAATCATTCAATCAATCATTCAATCAATCATTCAATCAATCATTAAATCAATCATTAAACAATCATTAAATCAATCAATCATTAAAGCAATCATTAAATCAATCATTCAATCAATCATTCAATCAATCATTCAATCAATCATTCAATCAATCATTCAATCAATCATTCAATCAATCATTCAATCAATCATTAAATCAATCATTCAATCAATCATTTAATCAATCAATCATTAAATCAATCATTAAATCAATCATTCAATCAATCATTCAATCAATCATTCAATCAATCAATCTTGCAAACTGACATTCAATCAATCAAGCAATCATTCAATCAATCAATCATTCAATCAATCATTCAATCAATCACTTCAATCAATCAATTTAATCAATCATTCAATCAATCATTCAATCAATCATTTTCAATCAATCAATCATTCAATCAATCATTCAATCAATCATTAATCATTGTTAAATCAATTCATTAAATCAATCATTAAATCAATCATTAAATCAATCAATCAATCAATCAATCATTCAATCAATCATTTAATCAATCATTCAATCAATTAAATCAATCATTCAATCATTCATTCAATCAATCATTCAATCAATCATTCAATCAATCATTCAATCAATCATTCAATCAATCATTCAATCAATCAATCATTCAATCAATCATTCAATCAATCATTAAATCAATCATTCAATCAATCATTCAATCAATCAATCATTAAATCAATCATTAAATCAATCATTCATTCAATCATTCAATCAATCATTCAATCAATCATTCAATCAATCATTCAAATCAATCATTCAATCAATCATTCAATCAATCAATCAATCAATCATCATTCAATCAATCATTCAATCAATCATTCAATCAATCATTCAATCAATCATTAAATCAATCATTCAATCAATCATTCAATGCAATCATTAAATCAATCATTTAAATCAATCAATTAATCAATCCTTCAATCAATCATTCCATCAATCATTCAATCAATCATTCATTCAATCAATCATTATCAATCATTCAATCAATCATTCAATCATTCAATTCATTCAAATCAATCATTAAATCAATCATTCAATCAATCATTCAATCAATCATTAAATCAATCATTCAATCAATCAATTAATCAATCATTCAATCAATCATTCAATCATTCAATCAATCATTCAATTCATTCAATCATTACAATCAATCATTCAATCAATCATTCAATCATCATTCAATCAATTATTCAATCAATCAATCATTCAATCAATCATTCATCAACCAATCAATCATTCAATCAATCAATTCAATCAAAATTTTATCAATCATTAAATCAATCATTCAATCAATCAATAATCAATCATTAAATCAATCAATCTTTCAATCAGTCATTCAATCATTCAATCAATCAATCAATCAATCAATCATTCAATCAATCATTCAATCAATCTATCATTCAATCATTAATATCATTCAATCAATCATTAAATCAATCATTCTATCAATCATGAATCAATCATTCAATCAATCATTCAATCATTCAATCAATCATTCATTCAATCAATTCATTCAATTAACATTCAATCATTAAATCAAATCATTAAATCAATCATATCAATCAATCAATCATCATTCAATCATTCAATCAATCATTCAATCAATCATTCAATCAATCATTCAATCAACATTCAATCAATCATTCAATCAATCATTCAATCAATCATTCAATCAATCATTCAATTCAATCAATCATTCAATCAATCATTCAATCAATCATTCAATCAATCAATACATTCAATCAATCATTCAATTCAATCATTCAATCAATCATTCAATCAATCTTCATTCAATCAATCATTCAATCAATTATTCAATCAATCATTCAATCAATCATTCAACAGTCAGCCATCAATCATTCCAATCAACCATTAAATCAGTTAATCAATCAATTAAATTTTAAATTTTATCAATGATTAAATCAATCATTCAATCTATCAATAAAACAATCATTAAATCAATCAATCAATCAATCAATCAATCAATCAGCATTCAATAAATCATTCAAATCAATCATTCAATCACAATCAATCAATCAATCAATCATTAAATCAATCATTCAATCAATCATTCAATCAATCATTCAATCAATCATTAAATCAATCATTCAATTCAATCAATCATTCTATCAATCATTCAATCAATCATCATTCAATCAATCATTCAATCAATAAATCAATCAATTCAATCAATCATTCATTCAATCATTCATATTTAAACAATCATCAATCAATCAATCAATTCATATCAATCAATAAATCAATCAATGGCCGATAAAATTGCAATATGAATATTTTCGGTGAACTCGAGAACTAATATTAGGAAACACCGACATAAGCACATGGTCACAAGGCAATACTATTTCTTGAATATCGGCCGATAAATAGGCCGATCTTATTGAAAAATATATAAAAATTAGAAAGTCGATTTCGTTAGGGAAGTAAATAACACTTTTCTTAGTGCAGAGGTATTCTTTGATCCGGTCTTTAGCAAGGGTGTCGGTCATTTCTTTATAATTGATTTTTATACCCGCTACTCGAAGAGTATAAGGGTATTATAGCTTTGTGCCAACCGAAAATATTTGTAACAGGCAGAAGGAGAAATCTCCGACCCCATAAAGTATATATATTGTGAACCAGCAAGAACAGCAGAGTCGATATAGTCATGTCCGTCTGTCCGTCTGTCTGTCCGTATGAAAACCTAGATCTCAGCTATTATAAGAGCTAGAGCTACCAAATTTGGGGACAATATGTGTTAATTCTGCCCGCAGATCAAGTTTATTTTGGATTTTTGCCACGCCTCCATCCGCCACCTTAAATCGAAAAAAATCGATTGTAGCTGCAAATATAGCAATCATTTTTTATACATGTGATAAAAACCACCATGCGGGCGTGTTGCGTAAGTTTCAATAAGATCGGCCACTGTGGCCATGTGCTTATGTCGGTGTTTCCTAATATTAGTTCCCGAGTTCACCGAAAATATTCATATTGCAATTTTTTCGGCCATTGCGTAAGAAGTGCAGTGGTCGAGCGGTGATGGTAGTTGACTGTTCAGCGAGAGGTCCGGAGTTCAACTCCTGGGTGCGACGTCGGCCGGCGGCTGTGTGGCGGCTGTGTGGCGGCTGTGTGATGTGTATTTTTTCACTTTTGAAAAATATTTATGTTTTATTCAAATTAATTTGAATAAACGGAAATTGATGGGGAGAAGAAAATAAGCAAATGATAAACCAAACAACGCCGCCACGCCGCATTGCATATTTATTATTATCATGTATAATAATCTAAATGGTCTGATAATGCAACTTTGCCGACGTTGGTGTCAGTGCGGTGACGTCGCGGTGGAAGTAGTGGCTGCTTGTAGAGATTTTGTTTTTGGAGACCAATGGTTCGAATTCACATGGGCCCAACAAATAATTTGTTTTATTTTGTTCCGTTGTTGTTTTTTTTATTTTGTCGAAGCCATATTAATTTATATTACACATGTGCATTGTAAATTCATGGCCCATGTAATTTAAGTTTTACTTCAAAAATCAAGTGCAATGGGACTTGGTCTTGCAGAAGTTTTCTATTTTAATTCTAGTAAAGTAAAGTAATAAAGTAATAATTATGACATTTGTTTTGCAATGTATATAAAGTACAAAATAAGTTTTTAATATATTTAAGGTCAGTTAGAATCGAAAGAGATAGTCAGCAGCAATAGACTCAAGAAATCTGATTTGAGATTTTCAACTGATTCATTACAATGTGAGACACCACATATGCATGTATGGACGTCTCATTTGCGTATACATCAAACAGCCAAGTTCCAACTGTAAGGAAATAAGAGCAAAGCCAATATCCAATTAGAACTATGAATGTCGAACTCGCATAGACAAAACAAAACAGAGACGAAAACAAGAAAGCAAGGCTACCTTCGGCTTGCCGAAGGTTTCATACCCTTGCAGTTATACAAAATATAAAATATATTTGGATTGCTACTGGTTTCTGTGGTATTTATTGAACAATTATAACAGTACAGGAAGTCAAGATTTTTACCTGATTAAGGCTATGAATCAAACACCTGCTTCGAAAAAAAATAATTCTACCTTTTTAATGCTTTTGTATATACCTGGATTTCTTATATACTTAACACAAAATGTTATGAGGAAATGTCTTTGTGTTGTAAAGGATCTGTTGGTCATAAAATATAAATAAATTTGGAAATTTCTCATTCAAAAATGAGTTTGAATAACAGCTACATGATTTTTTGTTTAACAGCTACATGTAATAGTACTCAGATTTCCATAAAATTGCAACATGAACCTTCATTAGGCCTATCGTTGATCGTTATAAGTTATAAAAGTTCGATTTCGAACTTTATTATTAGGGACACACTTAGATTTGGATGTGGTAAGCCTGATAGCTATATCTTGAAATATAACGAAAATCGGCCGATAGGCTCCATGACAGCTATACGATATATCAGTCCGATCTGGCCCGTTCCGACTTATTTAAAGAGGGCAGAAATAATAAGCTTGTGTGCCAAGTTTCATGAAGATAGGCTCCATGACAGCTATACGATATATCAGTCCGATCTGGCCCGTTCCGACTAATTTAAAGAGGGCAGAAATAATAAGCTTGTGTGCCAAGTTTCATGAAGATAACTCAATAACTGGGGGACTAATTTGAGTTGCAACAGACAGACGGACTGACTGATTGTTCCTATAACAGCTATAGAATATAAACGTCTCAGTAAATGGAAAAACTAAGGGCGGGTTACTTTATAACATTAAAAAGTATTGATAATGTGCGGTATTTCCAAAAACAAAACAGGTTTGCATACAAAAACCCTGATTTCAGCCGATTGTTCTTAAGGCAGCTATATGTTATAGTGGTCCGATTTTGATACAATTTTGACAGCACATTAAGAACGTAATAAGAATAGGATTTGCCAAATCTTGTTGCAATATCTTGAAAAACAACAAAAATCGGCCGATAGCTTCTATAACAGCTACACGATATATCGGTCCGATCTGGCTCGTTCCGACTTATTTACAGCCTACAGCAATAAGAAGCTTGTGTGCCAAGTTTCATGAAGATAGCTCAAAAACTGAGAGACTAGTTTGCGTTGCAACAGACGGACGGACGGACATCCATTTTTCGACTCCTCTGGTGATGCTGATTCAGAATATATATACTTTATAGGGTCGGAGATGTCTCCTAAGGTGCGTTGCAAACTTCTGGCTAAAATTAATATACCCTCTGCAAGGGTATAAAAATGGAAAGCAAGAACGCATTGTTTACATTTAACACGCGCCTTTTTTCGTAGTGTTGCACGATGCAAAAAGGCGCGTGCCGGCATTTTTCCAGCTTTTTGACACTTGCATGCGCATTCTAATGTTAGTCAATGACCTGAGCATATATCTATCTCTATCTAACAACTGAGTTATCTGAAACGGTCCTCTAAACTTTGGACTTAACTTTGTTTGATGCCTCTCCTCGTTTTTCAATAATACAAAATCACCAACTTTGTGTCTGATAACTTTAGCTTTGTTTTTATCAAAATATGCTTTATTATATATCGCTGCAGCGGAAATATTTTGGGCTGCCTGTGTTTTTGCCTGCCTGTGATTTGCTTTTTGCAAATCAATCTCTTCTTCCATTTCACAAGGTGGAAGTATCCCCAATGGGCGAGCAACTTTTCCAATAAACAGTTCTAAGGGACTTGCCTTTGTCACTCGACTAACTGTACAGTTTAAAGCTAACTGAACCTCTCCTAACGCATCCTGCCAAGAGCGGCTACTAGTCTCGACCGCCGTTAATAAATTTTTTAGAGTACTCATAATGCGCTCAACTTGCCCATTAGCTCTACTTGCACCAGTCGCAATCAAATGCAATTGTATTTTCTGTTGTGAGCAAAACTCACTAAACTTATTGCAGGCAAAACACCTACCCTGATCTGCTACTATGCGATTTGGTACCCCAAACAAGGATATTGCCGATGTCACAGCATTTATGCAACTTTCGGTGTCAATTTTAAGCGTGTGCTTTAAATAAACAAATTTAGTGAAGGCGTCTACTTGCACTATAATATACTCTTTTTGATCCGACTTCCCAACAAATAATGCCGAAAATGCTTTTTAGCCACAACCACAGCAAGAGTTTCCAATTCGTAAGAATGATAACGTGAAATAACGGCTATAACGGCTTCATAAGACACGAAAATCCTTGCATGAATTGCCGAAAATATGACGCTAATCCAATGAACTCCCGTAACGCAGGAACTGATATTATAACATTGAATCCAGGAGACAGTACTTCCCGACCAATTATAATATCATTATTTAAATGCTCATTGTCCGCAACATGGAACAATATTTCAATACAATGGTCTCCACGATGAAACATCTCTCCTTTGGGCTCTACCCAAGTGATGTCAGGGTAACATATTTGGGAAAGCCACTGAGATGCACTACCTTCCATAGCTGCACTCAAAGCCATCACCAACGCGATGCCTTTTATTTCATTTTCCGTTAGAATTATATTCACTGTAGAGCACCACGCCGACGCGTCGGCGCCAACAACGTCTGCATTGAACTTTGGAAGCACCACCGTATTTTTGTTGTTTTTATCGGATGCCGTTGTTTGTAAGGCTTTAACAAGTTCAATAAAGTTTTTATTTTGCATTTCCATTCAAATCCGCCATGGTTCACTAGACATATCAGGTAGCGAGCCCGATCCCACTTCTGATGTCGCAGTTTCGTTGTTATTCGCCATAATGCTAGCGCAGTGAGTTTCGATCGCACTGAAGTACTACGCACAACTGCCTTGTGTCGCACACTTCTTCTACGTGCTTACCATCGAACCACACTCGGCGTCAGCGACAACACGCTGGCGTCGCGCTAAATCGGTTCTTCCCAAAGTTACAAACTACAGGCAACCAATAACTGCGCAAATAGAGGCTGATGCAATATTTCCATTATGATGAAATACACTACCAGAATACCCATACACTAACACATGCAACATTATGCTCCGACATATATATAATGGCCTCCCCGTGGTGTTACAGTTAATTTTTTAAATCGGGAGCTAATTTGAGCGGCGAAAAATGTATAACATATATTTATTAAACTTTACAATTAAAATGTTTAAATTAAATTATGAAATTATGATAATATTTATTTTAAATCGAATGAAAATGTAAAAAAATTATATAAATGGAAAACTATTTTAAATTGTTTGAACTGTAGCGGGTATATCACAGTCGAGCTCGATCGACTGTAGCCTTTCAGACTTGTTGATTTTTATTCTAGTTTTATGGAAATATTTTATTATCTGGACTTCGTCAATCATGTCTCTTATAAATTCTAATTGTCTATTGTAATATTTAAGGGGTCTTTCGGTTATCGAAATGAAGCTTTGATTATCCTCTTGTGCGCTATGCACAGTGGCTCCTGTAGGAAAGGCAACTGGATTATCTTCTTCTAGGAAATTTTCTTGAATTTGAACTCTGGATAGGGCATCATCAGCATGATTTTCCTTACCAGGTAGGTATTGGATGTAATAGTCATATTCGTTTAATTTTATCTTCCATCTTTGTAACTTCATATTAGGATCTTTTATGTTGCTTAACCATACAAGTGGCCTATGATCGCTTAATATGTCAAACTTTCTTCCGAATATGTAGGACTTAAGTATTTCGTTGCCCATATTTTGTTGCCCTATGGCTAACAGTTCTTTTTCTATTACCGAAAAGTTAACGAGCATGACGTTTAGAGTTCTGCTTGCATAGCAGATGGGTTTATGCTCTTGAGATAAAATTCAAAATTAAGGTATATTAGAATCGGATCGGACGTTTTATTTTCTCAAAGGCGGATATGTAGTCGTTATCTTTTGTATTAATTACTGCTCCTTATTTTAGTTTGAGTGTCATGGGTTTTGCTACTTTTGCAAAATTAGGAATGAACTTATGGTAGAATCCGCAGAGTCCAAGGAAAGATTTTATTCCTTTTGTAGTTTTAGGAATAGGGAAATTAACAATTGCATTTATTTTAAGTTTGGTTTTATACCATCTGTCGTAATAATGTGACCGAGAAATTCTGTTTCTTTCTTCAGAAATTCACATTTATCAAGTTGTAATTTTAGATTAGCTGATCGTAACTTTTCAAATACCCTTTTTAGTGATATTATGTGTTCTTCCAATGAAGTGGAATAAATGATAATGTCATCTAAATAGACTAAACAATCCTTATAGATTAAGTCTTCTAGAAGGTTGTTCATACAAGGTTGAAAGGTTGCTGGTTCATTTTTTAGACCACAGGGCATACGAGTATATTCGTAGTGTCCATGTTTTGTTAAAAATGCTGTTTTGGGTATCGACTGTGGGTCCATTTGAATTTGATGGAAACATTTAGCTAGATCAATGGTTGTAAAGTATTGACAGCGTCCAAGCTTGTCTAATATTTCGTCCATTATTGGGATAGGGAAACAGTAAGTTAACTCTTTTTTGTGTTAACTACCGATTTTACGTAGTTCTTTGTCGGATAAAGAGGATGGATTGTATTACGATTCACGTTCACTTTTGCCCCGATTCGCGTGGTTCAATCTCAAAAGGTACGCTTGGTCATACAAAGATCTTTGTCATTAGATTGATGATGTAAACGAGTCGCACAACTCTTCCTCTTTATCCTACCGGCTGCGCCAATAACGGATTCAGGACTGAGCACAGTCCTGTAAAAAAACACAGCAGTCGTTTATTTTATTAACATTTTATATTTACTTCCAAAGAGGAAGAACTAGAGTCTTTGGATTGTCACTTAGTTGGACAATGGACTTCGAAGTTGAAGTGGGCTTTAGCGGTACTATCGCAGTTGACAGTATACTCAGAACTTAACTGTCCTAAGGGGACGCGTTGGTGTTTAAGACTCTTCGCATTTTTATTATCTCGTGAAGAGGGAGTCCCATAAAAATAGGGGGTAATTTGATAATCCAAGTAATTTGAGACAAGTGCGTGAGCAGTGACTCAATGAAGTTTTATTATTTCTGTTGGTTTGAATGTTTGGGCTAGCTATTGTCGCCAAGTGATTGCTTATCGTTAGCATTTTAAACAGTTGGGGGATAATTGTTTGTTATTGTTCTAGAGTCAGCGTATTGGTTCGCGATCTGTGGGAATTGTACTTTGAAATTGTACTTTTGAAGTATGGAGTGAATATGACACTAGGCGCATGCGTAAATGGCCAAAGTTAATCGAAGGGCTCTCGTTCTTTGATTACATTTTGTACTTAAATTTTAATGTGTGTATGTGAAGTATGTGAGCTTTACAATAGTGTCTTTGTTATATTCTAATTTACAATTGGGGGGGTTTTAAGTGTAGGCGTTGAATGGATATGTTACTATATATATGTCGTGGCGAAAATAATGGGTATGAACGTTGTCGCTATTTACTTCTTCTCCATGTTCCCTTAGCTATTATGCGTGTTCCTCTTTATTGTCAATGTGTGAGGATGAATAGATGAATTATCTATGAACGCAATTCTGCACAAAAAGAGCGATAGAGCTGTTGCTGAACGTGGCCGTTTTTGCTGCTTGGTTAGAGTGAGAAAGCGACATAATGAAAAGGCAATGCCAAAAATTGAGAAGAGACAAAGCAGTTTGTACGAAACTAGAGTGTGGCATTAATCGTTGAGAAGCCAACGCAGACGCAAGTGGATTTGTTGACTGCACACAGCTCTACAAATTATATAGTGTAGATAGTTATGAGTGACGCTGATATGGACGGACGGATGGACGGCGAGGCCGCTGATATAAACAACCCGACATCAGAAGTGGGATCTATGCTACACCCTGCATTTTCTGAGGAGCAGTGGCGTGCAGTTGTCGAAATGCAAAATCGGAATTTGGCTGAACTTGTAAAAATCATGCAAGTGACGCCGGCAAGTGAGCAGCAACCTATTTATGATGTTAAGCTACCCAAATTTAACACTGATGCTGCATGTGTAGAGGCAGCAAAGTCTTGTTCAAAAACCGATATAATTCTATCTGAGCACCCCCTTCAAGGAAGTAAATTGATCATGGCACTGAGCAACTGCATGGAGGGATGTGCATCTCAGTGGCTGACACAAATTTCGTACCATAGTATGACATGGCGAGAGTTCCTGGAATTATTTCTGGAGCGCTTTGAAACCGAAGAGACGCCGACCGCTACGTTTTTGAATTTACTCAGCAGCCGCCCGACTGACGCCGAATTTTTCGAGGTATATGCAAGTCGGTTTGTGACGATGCTGACTACGAAGTGGTGAAATATGGGAATAGAAGAAATTGCCGTTACTACTGTTTGTCGTTGCAGTCGTTTGCAGCGCATCCTCATCACATCTAATGTGCGTACCAGAAGTAAGCTACAGGCGGAGTAAAAAACGCTTACGTTCGACAAGAAGCGACATGCTCGAGATGACAACCATGGATCTGACCAGACGAACTGTCGAATTGCTGAATGTCGAAGTAAAATGCGACAAGATAGAGAGGCGAAACCGCAGCGTGAAAAATCAAATGTTACGTGCTATCGGTGCGGCCACATGGGGGAACATTTCTCCAACCAGTGCCCGAAAACGGAAGTGTAGCCAAACAAGATGTGACTCAACAGAAGACTGTTAACCAATGTTGTGTGACTGAGCCAAAGGGGAGTTTGCATCAACGAGGTGGGATCTACCTTGTTTGTTTCGATTCCGGTGCAGAGTGCGCCCTTATTAAAGACGACATTAGTAATAAGTTATCTGGTAAACGTATAAACAATATTGTAATGATAAAAGGCATTGGTGGTGGCAGTGTGTGCAGTACATTGCAAATCTTGAGTGAATTCACTATAAACGTAAATATTATGGAAATATTATTTCATGTAGTCCTGAACGAGCGATTGAGGAGTGATATTCTGATAGGGCGAGAAATACTTAAACAAGGCTTTTATGTAATTTTGGCATCCAATAATTTT
The DNA here is from genome assembly GCA_018151445.1 of Zaprionus inermis. Classification (NCBI taxonomy): domain Eukaryota; kingdom Metazoa; phylum Arthropoda; class Insecta; order Diptera; family Drosophilidae; genus Zaprionus; species Zaprionus inermis. The sequence goes on along the minus strand of JAECXD010001463.1, from coordinate 15,196 downwards.
AATTTTGTAGAATCAAAATTGTTAATAATTGTTTCGTTACTTTGCACCGTATAGAAAACAACTACCTCTGTTGAATCTAGATATCACTCTTACGAGCTGGAAACCTTGGCAGTGGTAAAAGCCGTTAAACATATTCGCCATTACCTAATAGGCCGTGAGTACGTTGTCTATATAGACTGCAATTCACTAAAAGCTTCTCGCACAAAAGTAGATTTAACCCCAGATTTCTCCGCTGGTGGGCCTACTTACAATCGTTTAATTTCGAAATTCAGTATAGAGAGGGTAAGCGTATAACTCATGTCGATTTTCTATCAAGAAATTCTTTATCACCCGAACACATTCGGTTAATAAACAAGATTCCCGAAAAACGAGTAAATCAGTCCGAAATTTCAAGTACTTGGCTTCTTGCTAAGCAACGATTAGACCCGGAGATAATAGAAATTGTTAACAAATTGGAGTTAGATGAGTTGGCCGAAAATTTGGCCAAAACGTATGATCTGAGAAAAGGTGTATTATATCGCAAGGTCCAAAGACGAGGTAGAACAAGTTAGTTACCAGTTGTACCCAGAGCTTTCAAATGGTCAGTAATTAACCAGGTACACGAGTCCATAATGCATTTAGGGTGGCAAAAGACTTGATAAAGTGTATCAGTATTATTGGTTAAAATGAACAAGTACGTTCGAAAATTTGTTTCAAACTGCATAACTTGTAGATTCGTGAAATCGTCTTCCGGGAAGGTTCAGGCGGAACTTCATTCCATTCCAAAGACAAGTATACCGTGGCACACAATTCATATAGATATAACGGGGAAATTAAATGGCAAGATCGATGCCTATACAAAGTTTGTTTATCTGTATCATACCTTAAAGATAGATGCCGAAAGCGGTGTTAATGCTATGAAATGTTCCATATCCTTATTTGGAGTAGCAGATCGAATCATCGCCGACCAGGGCAGATGTTTCACTAGATCTAAGTTTTCAGAGTTTTGCGTATCACAGAAAGTTAAACTTCACTTGATTGCTACGGGAATGAGCCGTGCAAATGGACAAGTGGAACGGGTGATGGACACACTGAAAAATTTATTGTCAGTGGTAGAATTAAGTCAACGATCGTGACAGGACGTACTTGGCGAAGTCCAACTTGCACTGAATTGTACAATTTCTCATGCCACTGAGGCAAGTCCGTTGGAGATGTTAATTGGTAAACAGGCTCGACCCCTTGGATTAGTTCCCTCATGTGAGACCAAATGTGAAATAGATAGAGCTCATGCGACAGAAAATATGAATTCATTAGCATCTTACGACAAATCCAAATTTGATAGCAGTAGAGCAGCCGTTGACAAACCCACCCCACGTAGGTGACTATGTGCTATTGAGAAATGAAGAAAGACACCAAACCAAGTTAGATCTGAAATTCAGAGTACCATTTTTAGTAACTGAAGTCTTAGAGGGTGACAGGTAAACGCTAAAGTCGTTGACGAGTAAACGATCGTTCAAGTATTGTGATCTTGGTATCAAAAGCTTACACGAGGACGTGTAAATGTCAGAATGGCCGTATCATGGCGAAAATAATGGGTATGCACGTAGTCGCTATTTGCTTCTTCTCCATGTTCCCTTTGCTATTATGCGTGTTCCTCTTTATTGTCAATGTGTGAGGATGAATAGATAAATTATCTATGAACTCGATTCTGCGAAAAAGAGAGCGCCATTTGTGCAGCTTGGTTAGAGTGAGAAAGCGAAATAATGAAAAGGCAATGTCAAAAATTGAGTAGAGGCAAAGCAGTCTGTACGAAACTGGAGTGTGGCATTAATCGTTGAGAAGCCAAGGCAGACGCAAGTCGACTCGATGACAGCGCACAGCTGTACAAATTATATAGTGTAGATAGTTATGAGTGACGCTGATATGGACGGACGGACGGACGGCGAGGTCGCTGATATTAACATCCCGACATATACTTTGCGGGGTCTGGCATGCTTGTGTCCTTGTGTCTGTTACACATATTTGCACAAAGTTAGTATACCCTTTTTTGACCATTTCCAATGGGTATAGAAAGGTAACTTAACGAAAGGTCGGGGTGTACATGTGCTTCATGGCGAATGACAAATCTTTAATCTGTTCGAAAATGTACGAATTATGATCATCCCATGCTCCTGTGCCAGGTCAAGCAGCGAAGTAAACAACTCTGCTGTGTATATATAAGTATCGGCGGAAGGCACTGTAAATTAAGCGCATTGCGCTAGCGCGGCCTTCTAGTATTGCAGGACGATGTGTGAGTCATGCGTTGAACCTCACGGGTGTACTCTTATATGCCTTACAATATCAAGTTATCAATACAACAAGGCATAACACATCCATGCATCGACGTCTTATCAAGCTTCAAAGATCCAGTCCAGGAGACCAGAATAACATCGACTACCATATTTGGCCAGTAAAAATTGATTCAAATACGTTCTAAACACTTTGACTCTCCACAGTGTGAAGATGAGCAGAGGTAATTGAAGAGACAGGTTTCTCAATGTGACCGGTACAAACACTTTCGAGCAGTAATTTTGGGATTTAGTTCTAAGCACTATGACTTTGTTATATCCACCCTCTGAATGGAATTTATATTTCCTAGATGTTTTACATCTGGATATTGTTCCTATCTTTGGTTAGGCCGCCCTTCCCTTTGATTCTTTTGCGGCTAGCTAAAACAGCCTGTGGGGGGGTTCTTTTGGAGAACTTCCTAGCCCTTTTTTTGAGGGAAGACACACAAAATAAAAATAAAAAGAATCTGTGACACTGTCTCGTGTCAGAAAATAGAGATTAGAAAAGAAAAGTAAAAGAACAAAAAAAAAGAAATGATAGAATTTACGTGAGGAGACAGCTGGAAAAGACCCACTACCCTTCTACGGGGTGCACTTCGGGGACACTATTGGTGTTGGTGTAGGTCCCGCGTCTTTACCCACCCTACCTATGAGTCCTTTTTCGCATTCATTTGAAGAACTCCCTGTCCTAACATTACCCTTTCATCAACCTTCAGAAATCATTATAAAATTAGTTTATTTTTCCATATAATTATTCATTTATTTCCAAAAAAAATATATACATATAATATACCTAAAAGGTTTCATGTTTATGTTTTTAATTATTCATATGATCCTAGTACGTTAATAAATAAAATAATAAAATTTTTTATAACCTATGCGGATATGCTATCTTTTATTACTATAAACCAAATATATAAATAAACATGCTTTCCAAGAGCATTCCCATTTTCCCATCGCGACGCTAACTAACTATCCGATAAATTACACAAAACCTATCGATCCAGTCGCATCTCCAATGTGTTTGTATTTTTAAACAAGAACGCCATTACCGCCTTTAATTTTCGATACCTAAACATTTACGCGGCGCGAGTGCTAAATCTTATCGGGTGTGATTTCTTTGAGTGCCTGTGAATAAACAAGTTTATGCCGACATATATTAGGTAAGTACATAAAACAATTTACTGAAACAGAAAAAGGTCTTAATATGCCACGATCAATGCCATACAAACAGCTGTTTGATGTTTACCCTCTTTATTTTTCTTTGGGGTATCAAAATAAAATTTTTTTCTTGCTTAGTTTTCTTGATTTTTCTTTATATATATATATATATATATATATATATATATATATATATAAGTTGCCGCAAAATTGCCGGTGTTTCGTTAATGGTGCGTTTTCTTTTCTTCTTTTTCTTGTTATAAACTGATTTTTTTTTTTTTGCCTGGGCCTTCTGTGTATGACAATTATGTGTCCGGTGTATTATCTCAATAAGTGAGCATTTACGAGTTAAACTTTTATTTTTATATATGTTGAATATTTATCCTCATTGCTCTTCCTTTTTTTTCCAGCGTTCGCAAACTATGCCCCGATGTAGAACTCCGCGCCCGACTAGCACTAGGCTGCTAGCGCTCAACTCTGCTTTGCCCTAGATGCTGTTGCAGGTAAGATGACATTGCCCTCAGGCTGTATATGAATCCTGACCAAACAGGTAATTAATATCCAGAAGTGAATAATTTTTTCTTTCAACTTACTTCAAAATTTTTTCTTGGTCACTCACACTTCCTTTCTTTTTCCTTTTTTTTTTCGTTTCTTTTCAGACACAGGCTCCCAGTCGTCGCAGCGGAGAATGTATGACTGTCATGATCTAGCAAAATCTAGTAAATCGCCATACTTATTCTCCTCCTTGTCCCCTTCCTTTTCTCAAAATTAAGGATACCATCTCCTGTCTTTTATTAGGAATTCACTTCTTATCAAAATCCCCGTAAGTATGCGAAGTTGCACAAATTATATTACTAATTAATTGATTTTTTCCCTTACAGATTCCAGATACCTAGATTTAATTTAGTTCAATATACTTTTAAGAAACTTTAGTTTTAATATTTTTTATAAGTTTAATGTATTAGTTATAACACTCTGTCCGTGCCACCCTCTATTTCGTTCGTAGGCCTCTATAGGGAAATAGCTAGAATTGTGTAGGTGATAATTTGTCTCTGTTTGTCCGTTCATCACAACTTTCCACAGTGTGAAGATGAGCAGAGGTAATTGAAGAGACAGGTTTCTCAATGTGATCGGTACAAACACTTTCGAGCAGTAATTTTGGGATTTAGTATCGCCAGGAAATTCGGTTGATAATACATCAATTTATCTACAAACCTACCGGACTGGTTTGAAATAGAAAACTTTTCTCGATAAAAAACATAAGCCAGCTTAGACTTGCATGTTAGGTAACAATTTTAAGGGGATGTCTACACCATGCAATGAAGCGTCGCATGGTACTGTAAAAGGTTGCAAGTCGTTGCAACGTAGCAAGTAGTTCAGGGAAAAAATTAATGACGCGGTCATGCCGAGAAATGGGAATTCGATGATTGGATTACTTTTATTGGGTTAACGTAAACTGTAGTCTCACCGATGGCATCCCTAATAATCCACTTTTTTGAGACAGAATTGACTTCTACCTACGTTTATTGTAAGACCAGCTTCTCCTAATTGAATGACTCTGAGAGGTGCATAAGATGTTCTTCAAAATTATTTGATAAAACAAACAGGCTATTCAGCTAAACTAAAACGGCCGACTTATGGAATCACAAAGTCCATTAATCGGAACATGTTTTGCGGTGCATTTGTCAACCCAAATAGCATTCTTTTGAATTAATAAAGTTAGGTACCGTGAAGGCAATTTTCGATTTTGATTCCTCATTTAGAAGGATTCGCCAAAAGGAAATGCAATGAACAGGTGATAAACGACTCAAAAAAACATCCATTAGGATAGGGGGGATAGGGGTATTACAGGTGAAGACGTTGGAGCTTCTTCAATGACATCTGATTGAATCATGCAATCAATTTCAAAGCAAATCAGCTTTTCTGGTGATATATGGTAAATTTTTGTTTCTTGGCAAAAGCAAAGTCGATGTGATGATGAGCTAATTTAGTTAAGCTTTGACCATCTTTTTCGAACGATGGGAAAAATTCTATGAAGCATTTCAATTTGCTCGTGTGGGCTGCTTACAAATTTAAAAGTGGTGATATATTAGACTTTCCATAAGATATTTGATTGACATTAGTCGCCGAATTTTCGAAAATTTCAAAAGTTCCAAAAATCCATAACGCAAAAAACTCAAAGTCCGATTTTAAAATGAACTAATGAATTCAATTTGGGAGAAAATGGATTATCAGCTACTAAAGTTAATGCTTAGAAACCACCTATAAGGTTTTAATTAGCTCCGTTATCTAACAAATCTAAACTAGATTTGCCAAGAAAGTTTACATTTGCGAATGCTCGAATATCATAATTCTTATGAACTATTGGCGAGATTAGATACCTGCGAATCTGTTCCAGAATTCTCTAATCCGAGTTGATGAGCGAGACTAACGAATGCAATGATTTGATGTTAAGCAATTCTGTTCGCCATTTCAAATAGTTTTCTAAGCGCAAATGATATGGTATATTATCTGTTATTAGGAATGTTAAAAGTTAACGAAGGACATTCATTTTGGCGGATGTCCTGCGACAAGTTTTCCGAAATTAGATTGCATTTGAAACGGTTGCATTACCACAACTGTAGCATAAAACGCGACGAAACTTAAGACTTGGTATCTGTCACAATTTCAGCATTTTCAGCGTTATTAAGAAAGAATTTTCGTTATCAGTGTTAGTACTATCTTTTATGAAATTATTTTTTACATTTGCTCGAAAGTTTGGCTTTGTGCGAGTACCACGGAAGAATTCTTCGTGATTCTTCTCTTTCCGCAAAGATGCTAAATCTAGAATATCTATGTGCAGTGCTCATGCATCAGTTCTTCTTTAAGATTATAATGCACCTCCGTAACAATATCGATGTTCAGTATTGGTTCTCCAAGAGTATCGACAATGGCAAGTATTGCACCCAAATATTCATCGAAATTTTCATTGAGGCTTTGCTTACGCCGGCGGAGAACGCTCTTGATTTCAAGATCTGATCTTTGATCTTAATATCTTTTCTTCAAGCTTTTGCACAACCCAGCCCAATTCAACATTTCCACGGATCGGTGCACCCGCCATAAAAGGATAAGGCTGGACCCATTAAAACTGACTTGCGAACTGAATGAGCACCTCAAAATCTCCATTCAGACAATTAATCTCAAATTTTGTATTCGGTAAATAAAGTCTTCGACTGGAATATCAGTGGGTAAGCCTCCAAATTTTAAACGCTAGTTTGTAAAATCATTGGGGACTTTCTCAGGACGTTCCACACAAAAGTTGGCTTGACTACTACAAGCTGGTGAAGATGAGATACGAATCTGTGCGTTCTCGAGGATCAAGGATCGGAATTAAATTGGCTAAAGGCTTCAGAAATTTGAGCTGCAATTATTCCGTTAAAGTAAGCTTGAAATATATCTAAATAAATTAAAATTATTTTCTGATCACGACGGTATATTAATGTATTTGAAAGGGATTGGGATTCAGGAGCTAATTGGATTGACGTGTATTCACCAGCTCTGGTACTCATTCTACTTGACTGTGTATTTGTCGAAATATTTTTAGGTTGCTGGTTAGAAACTAACTCATTAGCCGGAATTGTAGTTAAACTATGCAGTTTCGTAAATTAATTAATTTATTTAAATTCAACTTAGAAGAGCCGACTCAAAGAAAATTAATATAAGTAACATAAATTGGAAATTTTAATAGATAAGATTAAAAATAGTTAAGATAAAAGAACATTTTGATTCACTGCTAAGATCCTTTAATTTTTAAAATATTAAAATTATTTAAACTATTCAACCTGGGGAGAAAAAACGCAAATTTAGCTGAATACAAATTTATTGCATAGAAATCCCAATCAGATCAGATATTATTGCGCCCAAACAACCGAGGAGCGCTGTTGACGAACTGATTAAGAACAAGAATGCTGAGGGGAAAGAATATGTCGAGGAAGACAGAAAGCACTAACTAATTTCTTACTACGTGAGAAAGGATTAAAAATTTAAGAGGTATAAAATGACTCTTTGAAAAAATGAAGTAAAATTTGTTATTGTGACGCCGCATGAAGCGACGCCACATGTATAGTTTAATTTAAATCAAACTAATTAGTAATAAGAAAACAAGGTATCTTTAAGCCCGGCATACCCCGTGGGTATTTTTAGGCATAGGCATAGGCATAAGCATAGGCATAAGCATAGGCATAAGCATAGGCATAAGCATAGGCATAAGCATAGGCATAAGCATAGGCATAAGCATAGGCATAAGCATAGGCATAAGCATAGGCATAGGCATAGGCATAGGCAAAGGCAAAGGCAAAGGCAAAGGCAAAGGCAAAGGCAAAGGCAAAGGCAAAGGCAAAGGCAGGGACGTATACAAACACGCGAAACAGGGCGACCCATGGCTTGGGTAGCCAGAGCTCGCGCGCACACAAGTAACGGTGCTTGGGTAGCCAGAGCTCGCGCGCACACAAGTAGCGGTGCTTCGGTACCCATTTAGGCAAGCAGCCGGCGAAAAGCAACGGGATCGCGACGAATTTTGGGCAGCGGCGCCGGACCAGCAGCGACGCGGCGAGCGACGGCAGGCACGCAGCCGGCGAACGCACAAGCAGAGCAACGGTGCCTCGGTACCCAGAGCTTGTGCACAGAAAGTGCAGAGCAACGGGATCGCGACGAATTTCTGGGCAGCGACGACAGACCAGCAGCGACGAGGCGAGCAGAACGGCAGCGACGACAAGCAAGCAGCGCGACATGTACGCAGCAGCAGCAGCGAAAAGGGAAGGCGACACATTAGGAAGGAATTAATTGATCCCGAGCAGCCAACGAAGCGAGTTGAGCCCAAGTGCAAGTGCAAGTAAACCAAAGTGACAAGTCCTGCCGAGTATTTACCCCCAGGACCCCGAAGGACGGAAACAAGGAAGGATGAATCCTGCCACAGGAGGAGCGAGGTGAGCCGTTACCGAAATAGAATAATAAGAGGGCAGTTAGAGCCAACGTAATGGTGCGAGGTAGGCAGGGACAGATTAGCGTAAGAACCAGTGCTTAGCAAATAGACAAAAGAATACCCAGTGAATAAAACGATGTTACAATATTTAAACGAAACTCCCCCGCAGTGATTATTTAAAACAATATACCCAGTGTTCCCTTCTCCCCGCTAGGGTGCGCAAAAGTGTCGTGTCCGTGTGTGTGTCGGTGTGAGGGTACAGTTGCAGAGTCGCGCTATGCTGGTATGCCGGTGCGCCGCTGGCCAGTAGGCGAGCCTGCTCGTACGCACGCACAGTTCGGGTCGTGAGTAAACGTCAGTTGGCGAGTGGGTGCGTGAGCGTGTACTTCAATAAGTTGCGGCGTGGTGGAATACACCACCGAGCGACTAGTGGAAGTGCATGCGAGAGCACCTGCGGCCGCGGGCATTTTGCACGACCGACGGCCGATCGTGAGTAGTGTCGTGCGTGAAACGCTAGTTGACAAGTGGGTGTGAAACGTGTGCCCTAACGAGTTTGCGGAGTGGTGCAATACACCAGTGAGCAGCTCGTGGGGGGGTACAAGCAAGAACACCTGCGGTCACGGGCGTCCGGTACGACCAACGATCGACCGTGGGAGGCGTCGTGAGCGAGTGATAGCTGGCAAGTGAGGTGCGAAGAGCGTGCACTTACCCCGTTGCGGATGGTGGAATACACCAACGAGCGACCTGGGGAAGGCAAGCCAAGAGCCCCGCGGCCGCGTACACTCTTCACGGTAGGCCGCTAGCCCGGCACGCGTGACACGCGACACGAGCCCGTGCGCCTCGAAAGGACCGCGTGGTTGCGAGGTTAACTACCACGTGGTTAGCAAACGAGCACACGTGCGTGAGGTGGACCATGCCCACCGCTTATACCCTGTAAACGACCCATTGAGGTATGACCTACTAACAACTCCTCTTACTAAAAGTCATAGAAAGTCCTAGTGTTTATAAATTTTCTGTAAAGACCCTGGCGAGACTGAGATATGTACCCCAGCCTGAGAAAACATCCTTACATTATAATCCAAACATAATACCCATAATGGCCACGCAAGGCAAAAATTAAAAAATATCCAACATGCAATACTTGCCTTAGCAGAAGATATCTGCTTTTGGTAGTTTTTTTATTTACACAGACTATTCCTCTTTTTTTTAGCTCACTGTATAATTTAAAACCACCGCAAAAATTTTACAACGAGAGAAAAAGAGTATTAGGCCGCAAGGTAGGCTTTGCAGCGCACAACAACAAAGAAATAGGGAAGAGAACTTAAGAATTAATAATGTGCATATCCCGGACCGGCCTCCAATCTTGTGGAGTCGGTTTGCTTCGTTCGTTTTAAATAAAACACTCTCGGTATTATATGCATAGAAAGTAAATATTATTAAATATTGTTCGCACAAATCAAACTTAGTTTATATTCATTTTAATTGTTTCGTTCACTTCTTTTAGACTTATTTCTTTTCGATCACACGCGTCTGTACGCACTCAATTATCAACTCTTACTCCCATGTTTTACTCCGCTCGCTCACTAGCTCACTGACTCCTAGTTCATTCGCTCATTTTGTAGTTCGCTGTTAATTCTATGTTAGTTTTTGTTTCTTACAGCTATGTTAATACTGATTTTCCCACATTCGGCCATCCTACATTCATCATCGTCCCGATTATGGTCGCCACTCCTTCATGTATTCTGCCACAGTATTTGTTTTGTTAGGCCCCTCGTCCTCACCAACTTTCTCTACCGCATACCTGCCATTCATTAGCTTTCTTACGACTTTGTATGGCCCTAGATATTTCTTCTTTAGCTTTAAGCCTGGACCAAACTGTGTCCGCTTGATAGCAACCAAATCATTAATGTCATATTCTTTCTCGTTCGTTCTATTCTTATCAAATGCCTTACGGTTCTCTGCCTGAATACTTGCTATATTTTCCTTAGCTACTCTACGGATTTCGTCCTTCTCTTCCTGTAACTCATTTAGCACATCTTCATCTAAAATGTCTTTGAGCTGTTTGTCATACTTTGTCCTCATTTCCAATCCTGTTAAAATTCTGAAAGGCGATATTTTCGTGCTTCTGGGGGGGTGATGAATTAATAAACTGTTGAACTCTACCTACACTCTTATACCAGGCTTTAGAATCTTCAGCGCAAAGCTTGGTCAACAAAGAAATAACAATTCGGTTTATGCGCTCTACCTGACCATTTCCCCTTGGTACTCCAGTTGCAATCAGCAAATGCTTGATATTATTCGATTCACAATAGCTCTCAAATGAACCTGATGTGAATGCAGTTCCACGATCAGTAACAATGCAACTAGGATCACCAAAAATTTCAGCTTGTCTCTGCAAACGATCAATAGCCTCTTCCGAACCTGTGCTTTTAGTAGGATACAACCATACGAACTTAGAGAATGCGTCAACTACTACCAAAATATGATTGTATAACTTTTTGGTTAAATCCATAGGACCAACGTGGTCAATGTGGTACGTTGTTAACGGCTTGTCTCCCTTGCCGATAACGTTCAAGAATCCTTCCTTACGCCCTGCTTTAGTATCACTCATTATACACTCAAGACATGATTTAACAATATTTCCAACCTTTTCCGAAACCTGTGGTATAAAATATTCCCTCTCTATTAGATCGACTGTCTTTTTCACTCCAAAGTGTCCTTGCCGGTGAGCCAACGTAATAATTTCCTTTTCCATACTGACGGGTATTACAATTAATTCCTTAAGGGGATCCTTGCATAACACGCCATTCTGCATATGAAAGTCGTCGTACACACCCTGTTCTAACAATTTAATGACAACAGCGGTCCAATTATCAGAAACCTGAGCCTGTACAATCCTGTTTCTCAAAGAATCTTGCATCAAAAGACAATGCACTCTGCTAAGAGCGTCAACGTGCTTCATTTTCGTGCCCGAACGATGCTCTACCGTGTACTCAAAGTCTTGCAAGAAAATTGCCCAACGAGCAACTCTCAACGGGACGTCTTTTTTGTTTAATGTCATGGCAAAGGCATTGCAATCAGTGACAATGGTAATCTTCATGCCCAGCACATAAACTCGCCACTTCTTAAGAGCTTGCACAATAGCCAAAACCTCCAACTCATACGACGGATATTTCTCTTCTGCTACACTAGTCTTACGGCTCATGTACTCCACTGGGTGAAAACTTTGATCTTCTGAGTCTTTCTGCAATAACATCCCGCCATAGCCATGCATACTCGCATCACAATGGATCTCTGTAACGGCTTTTGGATTAAACAATCGTAACAACGGTGGATTCGATAAACAAGTCTTCAGTTGATTAAACGATGCTAACTGTTCATTACCCATTTTAAACGTAACGTCTTGGCGCATCAAATTAGTCAAAGGTTTAGCAATCACTGCAAAATCCTTGACAAATCTGCGGAAATATGAAGTAAGGCCCAAATAACGCTGAAGCATCTTCCTATTTCCTGGTACTGGAAAGTTTTCTACTGCCGAAGTTTTTTCCTTTGATGGCTTAATTGTCGAATTTTCAATTATATACCCCAGAAACTGAACCTTACGCATCAAAAATTGACATTTGGCCCACTTTATCTTTAAACCCGATATTCTTGCCAAACTCAAAACTCTCTGTAGCTTCTCTAAGCCCTCCTTTTCGTCAATCGATGGTATTATAAGGTCATCCATATACAAAATCAATGTGCTATCCTCAATCAAGGGTCTTAGAACAGCGAAAATGTATCTCATGAACACGGCTGGGGAATTACTAATTCCAAATGGCACAAAATTAAACTCGTATTGGCCGCTTTGTGTCACAAACGAGGTGAACTTACGCGATTCCTCCGATACAGGAACGTGAAAGAACCCGTTACACAAATCTAACGTAGTAAAGACATTTCCCTTTTGCAATTTATGCAACACATCATCGATTAAGGCTGTTGGAAAATTGTCTCGCACTATTTTTAAATTCAACTGCCTATAATCACAACACAATCTGTGCTTGCCATCTTTCTTCGAAACCAAAACCACAGGGGAAGCGTATTCGGAAACACTATTTCGAATGATCCCTTCTACCATCCAATCCTGTACTTGCTTATTCACTTTCTCCTGATCAGCATAGGACAAACGTCTGGGTTTATGAAAAACTGGAATATCATCAGTTACTATAATTTTCATCTCTACTGGACTTTTATCTGGTTTAATTGGTTCATAACTTTTAATTAAACTTAGAACTCTCTCCTTGTCTTCTTTTAGCAAATGTGCTAAATCTATCTCTGAGTTTCCATCAAAAGTGTCTACTGCCACCATCTGCTGTAAAGCTTCCTGCAAATCTGCTGCTTCTGACCCTAAAGCAATTTCGTCTGTCTGGATACCATCATCTGACAATTCTTGATTCTTGCAACAAAAGGTTGCTCCGTTCTTGCCCATCTTCACATCCACAAACTCAAAAACATCGTTGCCAATAACACCATTATAGAGAGTATCCACATCTCGCACTACATGAAAACATATTCTTAATGGAATACGATCCAACTGTGTGTCAATTACAAACGATCCTAAAGTGTAAATCTTGGAATGCCCTATACCAACGAGCTCTTTAATATCTGTGTTCAACTTGACAGGATAGGCTTTCTTATAGGAACTCTCACTTATTGTACAGATATCACTGCCTGTATCTATAATGGCTGATATGGTCTGGTTACCAATTTGAACATCCTTGAAAACTCTGTTAAACATCGACAGTACCACCTGTATGTTAGCCTTCGCTTTCTTATCAGAATTCTCTACTTTCATAGCATCGCATTGATTTGCCTTATGCCCTGGCCTATGACATTTAAAGCAAACTGGTTCTTTTCCGCAATTTCTGGCTAAATTATCTTTGTCTCCGCATTTATAGCATCTAAACTCTTTTTTTGCACTACCTGAACTTTCTGCTTTCTCTTGTTTTACTTTTGGTTTATTTTCCACACTTGCAGACATCTTTGAATAAACATTCAGTTTCTCTTTTAACTCTTTTAAATCATTTGCTTGATATAGTACCATCTTGTTATGTTTCGAATCCTGAATACCCTCTATAATATACTCAATAATGCTCTCTTCGTCTAGATTAGATTTTTTAGCAATACCTTTCATTGTATAATAGTATTCTATTAACGATTCATTCTGCTTCTTCTTCCTGTTCTCGAGCAGTTTATGTATCTGCTTGGCTGTCAATTTTACAGTAAACTCCTCTGCTAAAGCCTCTTTCAGCGTTGCCCAATTCGTAAGACCATCTTGACTGTTTACAAACAACTTAGCTGCTCCCTTTAACAACTGTCGCCCATATATGAATTTCTGCAAATCGTTCCACTTTACAGTCACGGCAATACTTTCGAAGTCTGTCAGCCAATCGTTTACATTGCTTTCATTACTGCCGTCAAAATCCGCTAACGAATCTTGGATATCTTTCAGTGTGAACGTCATTGTGTTTGTTATCACTGGCTCTACTGTATCCTCTAAATTTTCAGCTACAGAATTTTCGTACACTGATTCGTTGAGATTATCTATTCCAAAATGAGTCAACAAACGATTTTGTAATTGCTGCTTACGTCCCTGTAATGGTAAACCTAACCCTCTAAGCTTGTCTTTTAACTCTAGTAGTGTTAATCGTGTGATCTCCTCTTGCAGCATTTTAACACTTGATTAATTGGAAAAGAATGAACATTTACCTTAATGTGTAAATAAAAATCAATATCTTAACCTCTTAATATACTATACTTATGCCAAACTTATTAATTGCGTTTCGTCGAAGTCTTCTCTTTCCATTCGTTGTCACTCGTCTGCGTAGCAATCACGCCTCTATTGTTGTTGTTGTTGCCGTCGTACACAATTCTCTGCCTTGCATATACACACACGCAGCTCGTGTGTATACCCTCTGCTTCGTTTACGTCGATTTTGTTTTATCCGTTATACGCACTCGTACACTTTTCGTCTCTGCTTTGTTTTACGCCTTCCACAAACTTAGCGTCGCAAAATCTCCAGCATAGTTTTCGCACCGTAATTTCGTCGTTGCAATAAGCGAATTCGCCCTGATGTTCCGCTCCCGAAACTTCGTCTCGATTCGCCGTCTCTTATGCGCTGACCTCTTCTCTCTCTAGCAATTCTAAGCGTTCTCTCTCGCTTGTCGTTGCTATCCTCTATTTGCTGCACCGCTCTCCTCTATGTGTGTGATCTCGCTCGCATCTCCGCCATTTGCGCGCATTAGCTTATTTCGTCACGACGCGTAACTTGTCACAATGCATATGTACATAAACGTTTATCGTATACTGCGACACAATTTGATGTTTGTGTACAATATATTTACACTTTTTTGCATATAAAATGAACGATCCCGGTTGAGCCCCCAATTTTGTAAGAATTAATAATGTGCATATCCCGGACCGGCCTCCAATCTTGTGGAGTCGGTTTGCTTCGTTCGTTTTAAATAAAACACTCTCGGTATTATATGCATAGAAAGTAAATATTATTAAATATTGTTCGCACAAATCAAACTTAGTTTATATTCATTTTAATTGTTTCGTTCACTTCTTTTAGACTCATTTCTTTTCGATCACACGCGTCTGTACGCACTCAATTATCAACTCTTACTCCCATGTTTTACTCCGCTCGCTCACTAGCTCACTGACTCCTAGTTCATTCGCTCATTTTGTAGTTCGCTGTTAATTCTATGTTAGTTTTTGTTTCTTACAG
>JAECXD010001462.1:0-68450 GCA_018151445.1 Zaprionus inermis | reverse complement strand
CAGCCGCCTGTATCACCGCCTTCAATTGTTCAGGGTCCAGGACGCTAACTCTGGGTGGGGTGTGAGTCTTGGTGCTGGATTGCGAATACGCTGATCGTCGCGACCAGAGTCTGAAATGTAAACAAATTATGTTCCGCGAGATGCCTGAAGCCAAATGAAGAATGTCACGGAACTCAACGGATCGTGTTACGACACAATATTGGGTAAACACTAGAACAAAGACAAATGGGAGTAAAAGACGAAAAATAAAAACAACGCAAATCGTAGAGGCCAGTGATTGCCTCTGATAGCAACAAAAAATTCACGTCTATTTTTAAATTTACTAGCTTTCTTTCCTTAGCAGTAAACACTTGCAAAAGAATGCCGACATAAAATGAGTTTGAATGAAAATGCCCACTTACATGTCTTTTAATGTTGAGTCCTGAGCTATGCAAACTGCCTCTTAACGTAACTCGCTGCAGCTGTGGCTCTTGGTGTTCCCTCTTGCGCGCCTCAGCCAACCAATTGACGAGGTTGGTGTCACTGTTGGCGGTTGCTTCGTGCAACAACGGAGATCACGGCACACTTACGCTCGCAAGTACTTTGAGCGATTTGTTACTATCACTTTGCAACCGTAACTGCTTAATTGGTTACTTTGTTTAAGCGTTTTTCACTTTAAGAGTTTGTCACTTTGTTTAAGCGTTTCTCACTTTGTTTTAGTTGTGGGTCGTGGCGTACGCACCACTAGTTGGGCGCCAATTAGTTTATTGCCGGCGTTATCGCGCGCGGCTCTACAAGTCTAATGTCAGGCGGAGCCGTGACAATAAAAGACAGGGAGTTCTTTTCGTTATTCATTTAATTCGACAGCAAAGCGTTGCAGTTGTGTCGGGGTCAAAATTAGGAAATAGAAAATACAAGCAATTTAAAATTTTTTATATAATCGAGTTTGGTCGACGATAGTAAAAAGTAATACATATCCTGTGCGGCAGTTCCGTCCTTTGCCATTTGGATATGTTGCAGATCTTCCTGAAGCCCATAATTGAACTTCCAATTTTTCGAATCCAATTTCACCTATACGCTTACATCACGATACAATTGTTCCCATTCGAGAACGAAAGTATTACACATACTCGAAGAAATTATTGTGTTTCGTCATATTTTAGAAAATTTTCAGCTGATGGGGTAACTTAAGCATGTGGGATACAGACTTTTCCGTACCTTCTAAAAAAAAAGCAAAAGTCATGTTATGTTATGTTATGTCTGTATGCTGTAGTGGGTCCCAGCGTCTTGCTTACATCCAACTTGACTTTTGTATACACTCAGTCGGCTTGCAAGCAAACGGGAACATTTCTGTGTGGTGAATCAGCTTTGGTTATAGTTGACACAATTATTGATTTGTTGCAGATTTTAATATATGGGTCTGTAAATTTGTTAAAGAGGAGCTTTTTGTGATCGGAGCTCTTCGAAAAGCACTTTGGTTGAGCACAATTACCCGTTTCGCTCACTCTGTTTCTCTTTGCATACAATATATGTATATATGCGTATGTGCTGAGGCGTTTTAATAACAAAGCCTAAGTATACAAAGTTTCAGACTGCTTGCAGAGCTTTTTGAAAGCTTATCTGCGATTGAGCACGACAAACATACTGTGAAACCTTACATATATGATTTTGGAATGGCGTGCAAAACAAATTACTTCAAAACAACAAAACATTTCCATCGAAATTCAACTGGCCCAAATTGTACTTATATTTTATAAAAACCAGCTGTACTCTCTTTTCCCGTACCTATTTAAGCAAGCGTCTCTTGGCTAGGCTCTAAGCAACAACTTCTAAACGAAACCGGCAAACTTTTTTTAGTCATCGATAAAATAAACAATAAAATTTTTCTTAGGGATTGTTCAAACTTGTACTGATTAGCCTCATCTACTTATTTGTTTTATTAACATCAGCTAATTGTCTTCTCTCAACAAAGGAGCTTTTCTAGCAGCTCTCTCTCTCTCTCTCTCTCTCTCTGTCCATCGAGTATAATGAGCTCTCTCCCGCTGTCTGATTCATTGCACATCTCTTTTGGGTTTCTCTTGCTTTTAATTTGATTCAATTTCAAAATTACCAAACCAATTTGATATTGGGTACTTGACATATGATAATAAAATATTCTTCGATTTTTATTTTCTACATTTGAATACTAAATTTATTAATGACATTAATATTAAAAATAAAAAGAGAAATCAATTTGTGTAACGATCTTACAGGTCTAACTTTAATTAATGAAGCCTCTTTCAATGAGCCAAGGCAAAATAAGTTTTATCTGATTAACATAGGTAGGATTTAGCAGCATTTTCCGCTTGAAATTCATTGCCGCCTCCGAGTCGCCCATAAAGTTCTCAACATTTGAATCCGTGCTTGGGGGAAACATTGTTACCGGCAGCATTCGCTGAGCGCATACAAATGCTTTAATTAAGAAAGACCAGAGAAAAAGCTTTTATTGAATATATTGAAGATAGTATGTAAAGTAAAGTTTACCCCAGAGACCGTTCTTACGAAGATTTGAGTGCAATTCCGACAGACTAAGTATGTGACGATTGTATTTGAGTAATTCTAGATGCTCGACAAGATGTTGATGATAATATTCGATAAAATGTTCGAATCTCTCCAATTTAATGTGAGCGTTTGGTGTTGTCATCAAGAGACAGAATATATCGTGAGCCGGTGTACCATATTTGGGTAATTGAAAGTCGATAAAACAAACATCCTGAATATTTCCCGCATCCAATTTAAAAAGGAAGTTATTACACCAAAAATCTCCGTGATTGAGTACATAGAAATCGGATTGATCGATGCGACCAAACTCCAAATACAATTCTGTCATTCGGGTGGTATAATTACTCTAGAAATATTAGGGGTATGATTCTATCTTATCTGGCTAACAGATTCGCTTACTATCAAGAGTTGTTGGCCCGGATCCAGACCATACTGCTGCATACACTCTAAGAACGGCACATTGAATGTAATATTCGCATGCTCGATCCACTTGTAATGCTCCGGGCATATGTAGCTTTTTTGATACTTTTCATCGTAGTCTCCCATTTCGTCTACCCTTTTTTGCGGATGCGGCATGCCATTGGGCCAGTTTTTTAAGCACGGCTTTCATTTCAGTTTGCCCCAAGCCAAACATACGTTCCAGATTTTTGTAGTCTTTTGTGCTTAGATCCTCCATCAATATGTAATCGCATTTGGGTGGATTTTCCGGAAATTTAAAATGCAGTGGCTTAAAGCTTACCGAGAGCGGTGTATACCGCTTATATAGTTTCTCCAGTTCTGGAACCAGGCGTTCGTACATATCCGCCTCTGTGACGAACAGTTCGTGAAAATCGTGATCATCGCCTCGATCATTTACCAACGGTATTTTTAAAATATAGCTTATTTGTTGGCTGCTCTTATCTATTGATAAAGTGTTTTGTAAACTTAAATTAAGTCTCTCCCAGCATGCATGCACACATGTAAATACACATATGTCAGTAACGTTTACCTTTTCTTAACATCTCGATACCGATGCGCAGCACAATTGTCAGATAGTTCTCGCCGCTACTTATAGCTGAGATGCATTCAAATTTTTGAATACCATCAAAATCCACATAGTTGTGTTTTAATAGGCCTGCGAACAGTTCCCGATTTACCCATTCGGGCGACTTAACACACGTCATTTGTATATTAGATATATATTTATTCTGCGATGATGTGTGGCGTCTCCAAGTTTTCGAATGCAACTGAGATAAAGCTCACATAACAATCTCAATATATGTAAGAGCTGAAGGTATGTTATAAACAAGTAGCGAAGGCTACAGTCAAGCAAGCCCGACAGTAAGATACCCTTTGCCCAATTGTGAAAATCCGTTACAAATATGTAAGTACACCTACAATTCCAAACAGAAAATTTTTCACCTATTATTCTGTCACCTATTGCTTACTCGCGCACACTCACACAACAGACACGCGCGCCAAAGTAAAGCGACGCGTCGCGACGTCAACTACTTAACGCAGCGCGCAGGTTGCTGCCGTATCAAACATTTTTAGTAAAACCTTAACTTAAATAACTTCTGTCCTCCGGATTGTAATTTGGAGGATAGATTAATGTTGTATCAATCAATGTGTATACCAAAGCAGATGATTAAGATCTAATACTTTGCTAAATAACCGCTGAACTTTGAAATAAATTGCCTATAATATACAGGAACCTTCATGCCTAATGTGGTGTCTCTAGCTTTTATAATAGCGGAGATCTGTTGACTCAAACATACAGACAGACATGGCACAATTGACTCGGCTTGCGATCCTGAGCAATAATATATATATAATATATATATATTGTGTGGTCTACCATGCCCTCTAATGCCTGTTACATACAATTGCACAAAGTTAGTATACCCTTTTTTGACCATTTTCAATGGTCGAAGGGTATAAAAAGCTTTCCCAGTCCTATAAGGCCTTCATGGCGGAACAAAATTTCATAAATGACAATCTCCAATATTTAGCTGCATATTTATTTATACGATACCATAACGTATAATAAACACTGTTTAAAAATATAGCGAAAATCAGTCAGGTATTGTACAAGAGTTTTTAAAGGGGAACACCTAACTTTATATTGAAATCTACACTTTCACCTTACAGTTTGAAATCTATGAAATTGTCACAACCGGTGTCAACTGGTTTTTAGAGAAATAATTAATCTTTTATTAGATTTTTAAAATTAAAACGCTTGCTAAGCCTGAGACTATGCTCCGTAATGATAATGATATTGAACTACATCTGCATACAATATGTTTTGTTTGATCATTTATTTTTGAGGTTCGATCTTAGCGCTTAACGCTATGCATGTAAACATGGCGCCGTAGTTTATCGGGCCGGGCGAAATCTTTGGCGCAAAATGTGCACTGATAGGGACGTTCCCCGGTATGTTTGCGACGGTGAACCTTGAGTTCGTAATGCACTGTAAATGACATGTCGCACAAATCGCATTTGAAAGGCTTTTCGCCATTGTGACGACGCATGTGAATGCTGAGTTTATTGGGCGTGAGCGATTCGAGACCACACAGCGAGCAGAGATATTTCTTGCCTGGATTCTTTTTAGCAACATGCATATCACGTATGTGTTTCTCTAGGCTAGGTTGCACTACAAAGGATCGCCAGCAGTGCGGGCACTGATATCGAAAGCGTCTGCTCCTCTTGGATGTCACTGGGGCCTGATTGAATTTTGCATGTTGACTAGACATATGCCGTTCTAGATTCACGCGCCACATAAATTTGTAGTTGCAGCGTACACACTTGTATTTCTTTTCTTGATTGAGGCACTGTGAGCGTTTATGATGGTCGAGCATTAACTAAAACATAAGAAGTAAGAATCGATACTTTATAAAACCTGATTAACGTACCTTGTCTACAGACTTGAAAATGCATTTCTCACAGGAGTACGGCAATTTATCAAACGCGTGGAGGGAGTATTGATGTTCGCTCATGTCGCGTCGCCGTTGAAAGATCATATCACACAAATCGCATTTATAAGCCCTTTCGTTAGATGCGGTAGTTTCTTCTTCACTATCATCAGTTTCATCTAAGTCAAGCTCAAAGCCTTCCTCCGTGCTAATCATATAGTTGCCTGCCTCCTCAGGGTGCGCAAGCAGCGATATGTGACGCCGCAGATCGGCGATGCTAATGAATTGCATATCACAAAGTTTGCACAGGATGTTCTTAGGTCCGGTTGGTTTGGCGGCATCTGCCAACAGAGTCTCTGCCAAGGGGTAGATCTTCGCCCTTGAACCCGTGTCGCTGTACATGCTTGTGCAGAAGAGCAAGACGATAGAACGTTCGTGTGCACCACCGGCAGGAAATGAGTTCGTTGCTGACATCGTGATGCATAAGCCTGTGCTTTGTGACGGCACTCTTATCCTGAAAACTGCGCGAGCACTGATCGCATGGGTAGGTCTCTTGCTAAAATAAGCGAGCAAAAATAAAAAACTGTTTCTATCGAAATACATTCTGTGAGCTCACCTTGTTTTTGTGCTCAACGAGATGGGCACGTAGGTTACGTCGCCAGAAAAATCTTTGTGGACACTTGTCGCACATAAACCGCTTAAGTGTATTCTGGCAGAGCTTATGCGTATGATGATCCAACAATTGGGCGCTCAGAAAGCGAGAGTCACATCGTTGACAAACGTAAGGCGCCTCTAACCAAGTGTGCTGTTCACGATGATGTTCATGTAGTTGAAATTTACGTGGCCATACGGCAAAGGGTGAATCGCACAGCTCACAGGCGTAGCTTCGACGTTCCACAACATCTGCTTCGCCTTCGCTGTCCGTATCGGAGCTGTCCAAATTCATTTCGTAACGTGCTTCGTTCGTTATTGAATAATAGCGTCCGTACATGCCAATTTTGAGATCATTAAATATACGCTGCTTTAGGCCTTCGACCGTCGACTCCACAGCGGTTTTATAGAAACCTTCAGCTATGCGCTCAATTGGCTCGCCATGTGCCTCGAATGTGAAGTCATGTGGGTGATTCTTTAGATGATCTCGCAACGCTCTGAGTTTAAAAAATCTACGAAGACAGATCATACATTGAATCTCTTTGGATCCATTTGCCTGGCAGCGATGTAAATCAAAGCCTTTCACACGTCTATCGATACGTGAAGGTTTTTCATGGGCAGCCACAGCAGTTACATAAGTGGACAAAACTGTTTCGTCCTCATTATCATCGGAATCTCTGTAGGCACTGTGTTCCTTGTGTTTATGCTTAATAAGACTAACGATATACTTGTAAGACTTATCACATTGATCGCACTTATAGTAATTATCTGATCCTATGGTGTCCGCTTCGTCCTCTTCAGGTGTTCTATTTCAAAAGAAATCAGTCACCGCCAAATAAACATATTTCATATACTCACTTGATCTCTTTGATTATGCTGTGAACCAAAGAATCTGTACAGGTGGGCCTAGAGCACTGTGACGATGCTGCTTTCGGCTTATCCGATGGCTGGGAGCTAAACTCATCGATTCTTCGGATAGGTCTTGGCTCCGCTGGCAATTGACTGACGCCGTGTGCCTTGTGCTTGTGCCTAATAAGCAGCATTATGTACTTATACGATTTATCGCACTGGTCGCATTTGTAATAGTTATCAGCGTTGCTACTAACCAAGCTGCAATTCTTAAATCGTAAATTATAGATCTTATTGATCTTTAAATATCGCTTACTCTGAATGTGTGCCGCCTATTGCTGCAATTTGCTCTGAATGGTCGGTCTGACTGGCGGGGCTTTTCTTATTTTGGGTTTCGTCACATCTGTGGTTGCGCTGCTTGTGCCTGAATAAATTAGTAACGTACTTGAAGGCCTTATCGCACATGTTACATTTGTGTAGCATAGGCAACTTTCTGAAGTGAGTTTTACGTTGCTTAAGTGGCAAGTCGTCGTCGTCATCGCTCTCATTTTCTCTTATTTTTTTAACTAATGGATCAATTGATGTAGTTGGATCTACCAGCGCTTGTGCAGGTTCAGGTTCCTCCATTTTTATTGTGATGTCCTCTATTTCCAGTAATTTTATTGGCATCTCACGGAGACATTCCAACGCGCCCGGCCCGAGGTCCTCTGCATCATTTTCGGCAGAAAGCTTTTGCAGCCAGAGCTGATGTGTTTGACGTGCTTGCAAGACAAAATCATAGGCATTCTCCAATCGGTGGGCACAGCTGCGACAAAGCCACGGTGGCAACTTATCAGCGTGATCCAAGACGACCTGAAAACCATTAAGTTAATTTTATCATGGTGATGGTGCGGAGAGTTCAGTTGTACGCACTTCAAGCCTGGTTAGCTCTAGAAATATTTGATTAAAAGTTTTCTCGGAGTATTTATCTACAGGAGTCTCGATCCAAAAGCGACCATCTGCTCCTCCGCAGATCCTGCACGTCCTTGTCATTTTCCAAAAAGTAATAGCTAAATTCCCAACTCCGAATCCAAAGATGCAAACCAAGATTCACAAAACAAAATCATGTCAGGATGTGGTCACACTATTCTTTCAACAGCTGTTTGATAAATATCCGAGAACAATTTGGTGTGGTTACACTTTTGGGCTCACAGCGTTACATTCAGTGTTGCCATTTTAGCATATTTCATGCTATTTCTAGCATATGGAAAAATGCAAAAAGCTTATAAATTTAGCAAATTGCTTATAGCCTGAAATATAGCATAGTTTAATTTTAATTTTGCTTATTTTAGCTTAAAAATTTTATTGCATCAAAATGAAATATTATATGAGTTCAAAATGTACAAAAATCGAAACTCGTGAACTTTTGCCGATACTTACGTAAATCGCGGATAAATAATCGAACAAATTGTTATCGAAAATAATTCTGATGCAACCGGTCACTATTATTGTGAAATTGTAGAAGCGTAAAAGTTTAAAGGTGAAAAATGCCAAAAATTCAATATAAACAATTGTTTCGCGATGCCTGGCTGCATAATAGTGAATTTAAAGAGTGGCTGCTGAAAACAGATGGCGATTCAACAAAAGCTTACTGCTGCTATTGTAAATGCATGGTAGCAGCCAAACTGTTTGACATTCGGCAGCATGCGGCAACAAGAAAACATGTGTTGGCAATTGGCTCTGCTAATCAGAACCAAAAAATTAATTTTCCAAAAAGATGCACGAAAACAGAGGAATCTGGAGATGCTGTATCAATAGCTGATAGTTTGAAACAAGAATTAAAGAACAAAGATATATGTATTTACATAATTCCAATTTCACAGATATGGACTGCGTCGCAATGGAAAATGCTGCAATTCATATGATTTGCCACAGAAATATTTAGACATGGTCTCCTCGCATGAAAAGTATGCATCCCAAGAAGAGGACCACGAAATTGATGATTTGGTGGCTTGTTTAAGTTAAAATAAATACTATAAATAAAATAAATAATTTAAAAACAAACAGCTTATTTTCTAGCATACTTTTATAATTTTTAGCATATTTTTAAGGCTAAATCTAACTTATTTGTGAGCTCAAAATCTGGCAACACTGGTTACATTGCAAATCGGTTCGTAATTCGTGCTCTTATCGATAAATACAAAACCGATTTTATCGCAGATGTAAGACCTGCAATTTCTTTTATTGCTTTGTTTTATTTTTTTAAAATAATGTCTTTGAATATTTAATGACAACATGTTGCCGACAGATATATGTCGCACTTGTGCACGTCATGCTGAAAATCTGCTGGCGCTATCAACTTGTATTGAAAAATACATGAACAAACGAATAAGCGATATGCTACACGAATTGACACACAAGGATGTAAGTAATTTTAAGTACTTAAAAAAATTTGTTTATTTACTTGTATTATAAATTTCTTAAGCCGATGGAACTCGCAGCTGATGATCTGCCTCAGTATTTATGCGAAGACTGCTTGGACAAACTGCAAAATGCCTATGGTTTTGTTTTGCAAGCACGTGAGGTGCGCGAGCAACTGTTGCTCAAGCTACGCAAAGAACTGCTGAGACTACAATGCCTAGATGAGACACCCATAGACATGGCTTTGCAGCCTATCAAGACTGAATCGGACATCGAATTTGGTGGGGAAACTGAAAATGCTGATCAAATGGAGGATAATGGTGCAGTTAGTCCACGTATTTGTGTTACAGCGTTAAAATTTAAACCAGAAATAGGCAGTGAGAATAATCACGGCGTTGCTGAGTAAATGTCTTTTGGTAAGCATTTCCTTTAATCTCTCAACTGATTCTATTTACTTTCAGCTGTGAGGATCTCCAGCCCATGCAACTGAGACGCAATGTACGCAACGCTAAGCTTTCAAACAGTAGCGGAGATGAAGCAGAGTAAGATCCCTTTTAATTTAACATAGCATGTTAATACTAAACCGTTTGCTTTCACAGATCTGGAAGCATAAGTCCAATACTAATAAAACGTCGGCGTGGCCGTCCAGCTCGTGTCACTAAGGATCAAACCACGACTAATGAAGGGCGTTTTGCTTGCGAAGTCTGCAAGAAAACATTCTCATGGCACCGCGACATGCAACGTCATGCCCGCATACACTACGAGAAGCCCTCCCATGAGTGCGAGCACTGTGGAAGGAGTTTCTTGCGTAAGGACAAGTATATATATCATTTGCGCACTCATGAGCAGCGCAGTGGCAAATCCCATGCCATAACGCTGAACCAAGAGTGGCGATTTGCCGAGCGGCTGTATAGTTCAGGGCTACCTAAAAGTGTTGAATGCAAGCTGTGCGGCTTAAGATGTCAACGCATTCAGCAGCTGCGTGACCATATTGCTAGCCATGTCAAACCTGAAACATTGTCCGATCTTAGTGCCGAAAGCGATGTCATCAGAGAACATTTTCCCAACCATGAAGACATGACACAAATCAGGCAACTGGTGTGTGCAGACATTGCTAAAGGTCGAGAGTTCTTGGATAAATACTGTTCAGTGGTCAATGTCCATGGCTATGAGCTGTGCCTGAGTGACTCAGACGAGGAAATTGTTGGAATGTCGGCTCCTTATAAATGTTTGCCCTGTAACGCATCTTTTACACGCAAATATCGATTAATGCGTCACACACTAGAGTCGCACACACAATCAAGCAATGAAACTGTTTGGCAGCGTTGTAATAAATGCCAAATTGGCTTTGTATGTGTAAAGTTGTTGGAGCAGCATCAGCGTTCCCACTGCTACAGTCAATTTAAGCGCTATAGCTGTACTGACTGTCCTGGCAAATTTATATGGCAACAAAATCTCAAACAGCACGCTTGCTGCAAGGAATATAGGATTCGAGCGGGTAAAGAGCGTCGTCAGTTCTATTGCTGTTTGTGTGATGAACAATTGGAAAGCATGTCTACTCTGAGAAGCCACTTACTCACTCATAGGGATGGACGCACTGGCATAGATCAAAAACAATCTTCAACATTTGTTCGTTACTTTTATCCCAATGGACTGGACTGCAACTGGACAGAATTAAGTGAGCACATTGCGAATGATTTTAAAATTGGGGATTATGGACGCTATTTTAATGCCTGTACAGCTGCTGGCCAGGAACTAGACTTCTTAGACTCGGATACTGACTTAAGCGATAGTAAGACAACAACTTCAGTTGTGTTTTCTTGTGACTTGTGCGATGAGACCACAAATCGCCTTACATATTTGCACTGTCATCAGGAAAGTCAACATAGTGATCTTAAGGCCATGCCTCATGTTTGTGCCACATGTGGAAGAGGTTTTGTTGCTAGACCATTGCTAGAGTGGCATCTTCGAACAGTATGTTGCAAGCGACATGTAAATTATAAGTGCATGGACTGCAACCTTTACTTTGTATGGCAATCAAACTACGAGCGGCATATGAAGTTATCACACAAAATGGTGATTGGCGATGAGACAACGCAAGAGTTTAAGCAGATGTCCCAAAAAAGACGACATCTGTCAATAGCCAAGCTAAAATGCGGGGGAATGCGAAAAGGTGCGTTTGCTCAAAAAAAAAAAAAAAACCCAACGTCATCTTATTAAATATGATTGATTCCAGCTTTTCATTTGGCCGAAGGATCTAACCCGTCACAAACGCGTTCATCAGCTGCAAACAGGGGCACAGTATGATTGTTCCCTTTGCCCACGCAAGTTTTACCGCAAGGATGGGCTTAAGTCACATATGCGGGTGCATGGAGAGTCAATTCAGCAGGAAATGGCAAGTAAAGACATTATTAATTCAGACACAGCAGTATTGCAGAATATGTCTGTTGTTTTGTGCCACCTATACCGTCCTAATGGCTGCAAACAAATAAAATGCATGATTTGTTCATCATACCACACAAAGATCGCTGATCTGCGCACCCATCTAATTTCACATCAATTCGCGTTACCACCACATATGCATGCAAACCCGGAAGAGATTGCAATTATTCGTCGTACACTATATCCTGAACTAGATAATGATATGGACAGAGAACAATTGATTCAGCGCATTCAATTTGATTTAGCTAAGGGTGATGAGCTTGAAAGATTCGTTTCGATTACTAATGAGGCAGGTATTGAGCTAAGCTTAGAAAGTAGCGAAACCGAAACTGATTCGGACTCAACGGAAACGACGGAAAGAAACAGTAGAACCGCAAACCGACAATACGAATGTGATCTGTGCCAACTGAAAGTGTCGCGCAAGCACAAACTTTATGCACACCAGCTGGAGCAGCATGCTTGGCAGGAAGCTAGTCATGTCTGTAGCCATTGCCAGGCAAGATTCGTTAATAAACACTTGCTGGAACACCATTATCGCACTATTTGTCATAACGATCTCAAGCGTTTTCATTGCCGCAAATGCCCGCTACGTTTTCGCTGGCGCAACAACCTAAACTTACACGCGGACGTTGCTCATCCGGAAGTCGTTACCAAGAAACAGCCGAATGCAGGAATCAAATTGAGTGGAACAAGTTTGCTGCCGCTTGCCGGCTATGAATGTCACGAGTGTAAACGGAGCTTTAAAATGCAAAAGGATCTTACACGCCACAAGTTGATGCATGCTCAAGAATCGAGCATTTATCGATGTCGCTGGTGTGCCAGACGTTTTTATCGAGAGGCCAATCTTCTTCAGCACATAGAGCGCCATGGCATTAAAGCTACTCAGCTATCCTACGCGGAGACCTTGCTAAATTCAAGCCGGCATCCTAATGGATCAAAGTGCATTCAGTGCATGGTGTGTAATGTGCAATTTCCCACCATAGCCACGCTCCGCTTACATTTGTTGTCTGCCACCAGCAGTACACATCATGAGACTGGGTCAATGCTTAACTACTCGATTACCAACCAGTTTGGCTATGAGCTTCATCTCGAGGACTCGGAAACGGACGATGAGGCGAAACCTTCAGGCACACCACCGCACTACACCTGCGGCATGTGTCAGCTGCGTTGTAAGCGAAAATATGAAATGCATCAGCACCAGCAGGCGATGCATCGACGGGAACGCATAAACGATGGTTGTGATCAGTGCATCTTCAAAAGTGTTTCAGCTGACCTGATTGCCTATCACAAACGAGTGCAATGTAGTAATTTTGAGAAGAAGTTCAAATGTTCAAAATGTGGGTATAAGTTTATGTGGGAATCAAATTTGTCGTTGCACATAAATCGAGAGCATTCAAACGGCGACGTCCAGGCAAAGGCAGAGACTGAAGCGGCCCCAGTTGAGAATACTAGCAGCCAGACCTTTAAATGCGCTCAGTGCCCACGGAAATACAATCGAAAGGATCGATTGACCGCCCATATAAAGAAGTTACATGCACCAAACGCAAGTTCTTCAAAAAAAATGACGAAGACGACATCTAGCGTCTCCAAACAGCAGAAGAGTTTTCTATGTGCTTTTTGTGGAAAAGCGGTGAGCTCCTCTTCAAATCTGATTGTGCACATACGACGTCACACTGGCGAGAAACCATTTAAGTGCGACTTTTGTGACATGGCTTTTCCACGCTCTTCTGATCTCCAGTGCCATCGACGCACCCACACAGGCGAACGGCCTCACGTTTGCACAGTTTGCCAAAGGGGATTTTCACGGTCATACAAGCTACAGCAACACATGCGTATTCATAACGGCGAACGTCCCTACAAGTGTACCTATTGCGACAAGAGCTTCACGCAGTCCAATGACCTTACGCTCCACATCCGCCGGCACACGGGAGAACGTCCCTATCAGTGCAACACCTGCGGCGAGCGGTTTATCCAGGGCACAGCCCTTAAAAACCATCGTCAGCAAACTGGACACAAAGACGATACCGAGGATCAACTTAAAAATAACTAATCAAGTCTATAAACTATACATCTATTTGTATATGAAATACAATTTGTACCACGTATTTATTTATAAAATACATATTTATACATAAACAAGCAACGAAGTCTAAAGTCGAGCCCGGCAGTAAGATACCCTTCGCCCAATTGTGAAAATCCGTTACTAATATATAAGCACACTTATAATTTCAACAAGTAACGAAGACTAGCTTTTTAACTTTTTTTTTACCCTTTATTGATGCTTCATCACTTTTTATAGGTATTATAGGGTATTATAGCTTTGTGCAAACCGAAAATGCTTGTAACAGGCAGGTAAAATCGATTGTAGCTGCAAATATAGCTCTACAGCAATGATTTTTTATACATGTTATAGGATCGGCTGATAAATAAGGAAGATATTCAAGAAATAGTATTGCCCTGTGACCATGTGCTTTGAGCAGCAATACACAAAACAAACGACAAATCTGAGTGGATGTGTGGAGATGCTAAATTCTAGCTGCGAGACAATAAAGGCTGTAAAATAAAAATCAAAAAAATTGAACAAAAAACAAGTCGGTAAGGCTACAATCGAGCTCGCCCGACCGTAAGATACCCTTACCCAATTTCGTAAAACAAACTTGTAACCACACTTATAATTTCAAACAGATAATTCTGCACAAATTATTCTACTACCTATTGCTTACTAGTTCTCACTCACAGAAACCGACACACGTGTAAAAAATAAAGTGCCACCTCGCGACATCGACGTCAAATCATAGCAGCGCGGAGGTTCTCCTCATACCGTACATTTGTTCTGAACACGTTAACTTGAATAAATGCTGTACCCTGTTGTTGAACATAGTAATGTGGTTGAACATAGTAAGAAAAGGATGAAGTATCTAAGGACAGCGAAAACAGTTTGAGCAATGGCTTACTTAGGGAGTTGGCACAGAACCGAAGTACACAAGCGGGAACACCGTCTGGGCCTGGTGAAAAAACTGGTTTAACCAAGTGAAGATCCTTAACAAGTGAATTCTCGTTTAGAATAGGGGTGAAGATACCATTTGAGCAAGGAATATTGTATGGATAAACATGAATCTTTTGTGTAGTAGGCGAATACGTGGTTTGAAAAAACCTTGCAAACATATCGGCCATGGCTTGGTCGGTATCTGCAGTGGTATTTTCAAACGACAACTTTGAGGGAAAGACAGAAGATTTACGCTTCATATTAACAAAACTATAAAACTGTTTAGGGTTCTCAAGGAACTGAGACCTACAACGAGCTAGATAGTTTTTATAACATTTCGCGTTAAGGACCGAGAAATTTAATCGTGCAGTTAAAAAACGGGAAAAAGCTAAACTGCAATTATTAATTTTATATTTTTTAATAAGCTAGATTTTAAATTTTTTAAGGCGAGACAGCTCTTTTGTAAACCAAGGTGGCTTACTCGAGCATGTCTGATAGAAACGCGGTACACAAATATCAAAGAAAGAGTCAATGGTCTTATAAAATATGCTTACCGCCACTGAAATATCAGTAGTCGAGTAAAGCTCTGACCAGTCGCAGTTAGAAAGTAAAAAGTTCAATAATACAAAATCAGCTTTTCTAAAGCAGCATATACGTTTCCACAGTTTTTATACCCGCTACTCGAAGAGTATAAGGGTATTATAACTTTGTGCCAAACGAAAATGTTTGTAACAGGCAGAAGGAGACATCTCCGACCCCATAAAGTATATATATTCTGAATCAGCATGAACAGCCGAGTCGATATGTCCGTCCGTGTGAAAACCTAGATCTCAGCTATTATAAGAGCTAGAGCTACCAAATTTGGGGACAATATGTGTTAATTCTGCACGCAGATCAAGTTTATTTTGGATTTTCGCCATGCCTCCATCCGCCCCCACAAATCGAAAAAAAGTCGATTGTAGCTGCAAATATAAATCTACAGCAATTTTTTATACATGTGATAAAAACCACCATGCGGGCGTGTTGGCAAAGTTTCAATAAGATCGGCCGATAAATAAGGAAGATATTCAAGAAATAGTATTGCACTGTGGCCATGTGCTTATGTCGGTTTTTCCTAATGTCAGAACCCGAGTTCAACTCCAGCAGCAGACAACTTTTTATACCCTTGCAGAGGGTATATTAATTTTAGCCAGAAGTTTGCAACGCACCTTAGGAGACATCTCCGACCCTATAAAGTATATATATTCTGAATCAGCATCACCAGAGGAGTCGAAAAATGGATGTCCGTCTGTCCGTCCGTCCGTCCGTCCGTCTGTTGCAACGCAAACTAGTCTCTCAGTTTTTGAGCTATCTTCATGAAACTTGGCATACAAGCTTCTTATTGCTGTAGGCTGTAAATAAGTCGGAACGAGCCAGATCGGACCGATATATCGTATAGCTGTCATAGAAGCTATCGGCCGATTTTTGTTGTTTTTCAAGATATTGCAACAAGATTTGGCAAATCCTATTCTTATTACGTTTTTAATGTGCTGTCAAAATTGTATCAAAATCGGACCACTATAACATATAGCTGCCATAGGAACAATCGGCTGAAATCAGTGTTTTTGTATGCAAACCTGTTTTGTTTTTGGAAATACCGCACATTATCAATACTTTTTAATGTTATACAGTAACCCGCCCTTAGTTTTTCCATTTAAATATCTCAGACGTTTATATTCTATAGCTGTTATAGGAACAATCAGTCAGTCCGCGTGTCTGTTGCAACTCAAATTAGACCCCCAGTTATTGAGCTATCTTCATGAAACTTTGCTCACAAGCTTCTTATTTCTGCCCTCTTTAAATAAGTCGGAATGGGCCAGATCGGACTGATATATCGTATAGCTGTCGTGGAGCCTATCAGCCGATTTCCGTTATATTTCAAGATATAGCTATCAGGCTTACCACATCCAAATCTAAGTGTGTCCCTAATAATAAAGTTCGAAATCGAACTTTTATAACTTATAACGATCAACGATCGGCCTAATGAAGGTTCATGTTGCAATTTTATGGAAACCTGAGTACTATTACATGTAGCTGTTAAACAAAAAATCCTGTAGCTGTTATTCAAACGCATTTTTGAATGAGAACTTTCCAAATTTATTTATATTTTATGACCAACAGATCCTTTACAACACAAAGACATTTCCTCATAACATTTTGTGTTAAGTATATAAGAAATTCAGGTATATACAAAAGCATTAAAAAGGTAGAATTATTTTTTTTCGAAGCAGGTGTTTGATTCATAGCCTTAATCAGGTAAAAATCTTGACTTCCTGTACTGTTATAATTGTTCAATAAATACCTCAGCAACCAGCAGCAATCCAAATATATTTTATATTTTGTATAACTGCAAGGGTATGAAACCTTCGGCAAGCCGAAGGTAGCCTTGCTTGCTTGTTTTTTAATTATGTGGCAACCTTTTTATACCCTTGCAGAGGGTATATTAATTTTAGCCAGAAGTTTGCAACGCACCTTAGGAGACATCTCCGACCCTATAAAGTATATATATTCTGAATCAGCATCACCAGAGGAGTCGAAAAATGGATGTCCGTCTGTCCGTCCGTCCGTCCGTCCGTCCGTCTGTTGCATCGCAAACTAGTCTCTCAGTTTTTGAGCTATCTTCATGAAACTTGGCATACAAGCTTCTTATTGCTGTAGGCTGTAAATAAGTCGGAACGAGCCAGATCGGACCGATATATCGTATAGCTGTCATAGAAGCTATCGGCCGATTTTTGTTGTTTTTCAAGATATTGCAAAAAGATTTGGCAAATCCTATTCTTATTATACCCTTGCAGAGGGTATATTAATTTTAGCCAGAAGTTTGCAACGCACCTTAGGAGACATCTCCGACCCTATAAAGTATATATATTCTGAATCAGCATCACCAGAGGAGTCGAAAAATGGATGTCCGTCTGTCCGTCCGTCAGTCCGTCCGTCCGTCCGTCTGTTGCAACGCAAACTAGTCTCTCAGTTTTTGAGCTATCTTCATGAAACTTGGCATACAAGCTTCTTATTGCTGTAGGCTGTAAATAAGTCGGAACGAGCCAGATCGGACCGATATATCGTATAGCTGTCATAGAAGCTATCGGCCGATTTTTGTTGTTTTTCAAGATATTGCAAAAAGATTTGGCAAATCCTATTCTTATTATACCCTTGCAGAGGGTATATTAATTTTAGCCAGAAGTTTGCAACGCACCTTAGGAGACATCTCCGACCCTATAAAGTATATATATTCTGAATCAGCATCACCAGAGGAGTCGAAAAATGGATGTCCGTCTGTCCGTCCGTCAGTCCGTCCGTCCGTCCGTCTGTTGCAACGCAAACTAGTCTCTCAGTTTTTGAGCTATCTTCATGAAACTTGGCATACAAGCTTCTTATTGCTGTAGGCTGTAAATAAGTCGGAACGAGCCAGATCGGACCGATATATCGTATAGCTGTCATAGAAGCTATCGGCCGATTTTTGTTGTTTTTCAAGATATTGCAATAAGATTTGGCAAATCCTATTCTTATTACGCTCTTAATGTGCTGTCAAAATTGTATCAAAATCGGACCACTATAACATATAGCTGCCATAGGAACAATCGGCTGAAATCAGGGTTTTTGTATGCAAACCTGTTTTGTTTTTGGAAATACCGCACATTGTAAATACTTTTTAATGTTATACAGTAACCCGCCCTTAGTTTTTCCATTTAAATATCTCAGACGTTTATATTCTATAGCTGTTATAGGAACAATCAGTCAGTCCGTCTGTCTGTTGCAACGCAAATTAGTCCCCCAAATATTGAGCTATCTTCATGAAACTTGGCACACAAGCTTATTATTGCTGTAGGCTGTAAATAAGTCGGAACGAGCCAGATCGGACCGATATATCGTATAGCTGTCATAGAAGCTATCGGCCGATTTTTGTTGTTTTTCAAGATATTGCAAAAAGATTTGGCAAATCCTATTCTTATTATACCCTTGCAGAGGGTATATTAATTTTAGCCAGAAGTTTGCAACGCACCTTAGGAGACATCTCCGACCCTATAAAGTATATATATTCTGAATCAGCATCACCAGAGGAGTCGAAAAATGGATGTCCGTCTGTCCGTCCGTCAGTCCGTCCGTCCGTCCGTCTGTTGCAACGCAAACTAGTCTCTCAGTTTTTGAGCTATCTTCATGAAACTTGGCATACAAGCTTCTTATTGCTGTAGGCTGTAAATAAGTCGGAACGAGCCAGATCGGACCGATATATCGTATAGCTGTCATAGAAGCTATCGGCCGATTTTTGTTGTTTTTCAAGATATTGCAATAAGATTTGGCAAATCCTATTCTTATTACGCTCTTAATGTGCTGTCAAAATTGTATCAAAATCGGACCACTATAACATATAGCTGCCATAGGAACAATCGGCTGAAATCAGGGTTTTTGTATGCAAACCTGTTTTGTTTTTGGAAATACCGCACATTATAAATACTTTTTAATGTTATACAGTAACCCGCCCTTAGTTTTTCCATTTAAATATCTCAGACGTTTATATTCTATAGCTGTTATAGGAACAATCAGTCAGTCCGTCTGTCTGTTGCAACGCAAATTAGTCCCCCAAATATTGAGCTATCTTCATGAAACTTGGCACACAAGCTTATTATTGCTGTAGGCTGTAAATAAGTCGGAACGAGCCAGATCGGACCGATATATCGTATAGCTGTCATAGAAACTATCGGCCGATTTTTGTTGTTTTTCAAGATATTGCAACAAGATTTGGCAAATCCTATTCTTATTATACCCTTGCAGAGGGTATATTAATTTTAGCCAGAAGTTTGCAACGCACCTTAGGAGACATCTCCGACCCTATAAAG
The DNA here is from genome assembly GCA_018151445.1 of Zaprionus inermis. Lineage (NCBI taxonomy): Eukaryota > Metazoa > Arthropoda > Insecta > Diptera > Drosophilidae > Zaprionus > Zaprionus inermis. Next base: position 48,834 of record JAECXD010001462.1, on the reverse strand, counting down.
TATATATATTCTGAATCAGCATCACCAGAGGAGTCGAAAAATGGATGTCCGTCTGTCCGTCCGTCCGTCCGTCCGTCCGTCTGTTGCATCGCAAACTAGTCTCTCAGTTTTTGAGCTATCTTCATGAAACTTGGCATACAAGCTTCTTATTGCTGTAGGCTGTAAATAAGTCGGAACGAGCCAGATCGGACCGATATATCGTATAGCTGTCATAGAAGCTATCGGCCGATTTTTGTTGTTTTTCAAGATATTGCAATAAGATTTGGCAAATCCTATTCTTATTACGTTCTTAATGTGCTGTCAAAATTGTATCAAAATCGAACCATTATAACATATAGCTGCCATAGGAACAATCGGCTGAAATCAGGGTTTTTGTATGCAAACCCGTTTTGTTTTTGGAAATACCGGACATTATCAATACTTTTTAATGTTATACAGTAACCCGCCCTTAGTTTTTCCATTTAAATATCTCAGACGTTTATATTCTATAGCTGTTATAGGAACAATCAGTCAGTCCATCTGTCTGTTGCAACGCAAATTAGTCCCCCAGTTATTGAGCTATCTTCATGAAACTTGGCATACAAGCTTCTTATTGCTGTAGGCTGTAAATAAGTCGGAACGAGCCAGATCGGACCGATATATCGTATAGCTGTCATAGAAGCTATCGGCCGATTTTTGTTGTTTTTCAAGATATTGCAACAAGATTTGGCAAATCCTATTCTTTTTACGTTCTTAATGTGCTGTCAAAATTGTATCAAAATCAGAATTTTTATAACATATAGCTGCCATAGGAACAATCGGCTGAAATCAGTGTTTTTGTATGCAAACCTGTTTTGTTTTTGGAAATACCGCACATTATCAATACTTTTTAATGTTATACAGTTACCCGCCCTTAGTTTTTCCATTTAAATATCTTTATATTATATAGCTGTTATAGGAACAATCAGTCAGTCCGTCTGTCTGTTGTAACGGAAATTAGTCCCCCAGTTATTGAGCTATCTTCATGAAATTTTGCTCACAAGCTTCTTATTTCTGCCCTCTTTAAATAAGTCGGAACGGGCCAGATCGGACTGATATATCGTATAGCTGTCATGGAGCCTATCGGCCGATTTTCGTTATATTTCAAGATATAGCTATCAGGCTTACAACATCCAAATCTAAGTGTGTCCCTAATAATAAAGTTCGAAATCGAACTTTTATAACTTATAACGATCAACGATCGGCCTAATGAAGGTCCATGTTGGAATTTTATGGAAATCTGAGTACTATTACATATAGCTGTTAAACAAAAAATCATGTAGCTGTTATTCAAACGCATTTTTGAATGAGAACTTTCCAAATTTATTTATATTTTATAAACAACAGATCCTTTACAACACAAAGATTAATGTGCTGTCAAAATTGTATCAAAATCGGACCACTATAACATATAGCTGCCATTGGAACAATCGGCTGAAATCAGGGTTTTTGTATGCAAACCTGTTTTGTTTTTTGGAAATACCGAACATTATCAATACTTTTTAATGTTATACAGTAACCCGCCCTTAGTTTTTCCATTTAAATATCTCAGACGTTTATATTCTATAGCTGTTATAGGAACAATCAGTCAGTCCGTCTATCTGTTGCAACGCAATTGCGTTATTGAGCTATCTTCATGAAACTTTGCTCACAAGCTTCTTATTGTTGCCCTCTTTAAATAAGTCGGAACGGGCCAGATCGGACTGATATATCGTATAGCTGTCATGGAGCCTATCGGCCGATTTTCGTTATATTTCAAGATATAGCTATCAGGCTTACCACATCCAAATCTAAGTGTGTCCCTAATAATAAAGTTCGAAATCGAACTTTTATAACTTCTAACGATCAACGATCGGCCTAATGAAGGTCCATGTTGGAATTTTATGGAAATCTGAGTACTATTACATGTAGCTGTTAAACAAAAAATCATATAGCTGTTATTCAAACGCATTTTTTAATGAGAACTTTCCAAATTTATTTATATTTTATGACCAACAGATCCTTTACAACACAAAGACATTTCCTCATAACATTTTGTGTTAAGTATATAAGAAATCCAGGTATATACAAAAGCATTAAAAAGGTAGAATTATTTTTTTTCGAAAAATTTTAATCAGGTCAAAATCTTGACTTCCTGTACTGTTATAATTGTTCAATAAATACCACAGAAACCAGCAACAATCCAAATATATTTTATATTTTGTATAACTGCAAGGGTATGAAACCTTCGGCAAGCCGAAGGTAGCCTTGCTTTCTTGTTTTTAATTATGTGGCAACTTTTTTTTTTAATTATGTGCACCGAAAATATTCATAGTGCAATTTTATCGGTCATTGCGTAAGAAATGCAGTGGTCGAGTGGTGATGGTAGTTGACTGTTAAGCGAGAGGTCCGGAGTTCAACTCCTGGGTGCCGCGGCGCCTTATATTTATTTTTTTGTATCTTATATTTTTTTTTATTTTTTATGGTGTGTTGCAAAATTCAAAATAAATTTTTAGTATATTTAAAGCCACTTAGAATCGAAAGAGACATTGAACAGCAACATGTATAATTAATAACTGCAAAGTAATAAAAGCAATGGGCAACATCCAATAAGAATCGAGTGGAACTTGCATAGGCAAAACAAATTAGAGACAGAAAGAAATAAAAAGCGAAAACGCATTGTTCACATTTGGCACGTGTTTTTCCGAAGAATTGTAGCGGGTATATCACAGTCGAGTCAGCTCGACTGTAGCCTTCCGACTTGTTAATATTTAACAAAACATTTACCTAGATCAAAAGTAGCTTCAAAAGTGGGATGATAAGAATCTTCTGGTAAAGAAAGTGGTTGAGTCCTTTTTTAGAGACACCCTAGATGGATCAGATACGAAGCATAAATCCAAGGATCTGTTTCTAAAGTTTTTGACCTGCGACAATGACATATCAAATAGACTGTCAAATTGGTCATGCTGCCGAGAAGGCAATAAATAAGTCTCAAAACCACTTGGTGTCCAGTCACATTCAGGAACATTAAAGTCACCAAGGACTATAAAATGATCCCTGTCTGATAACAGGTTGAAAACAGTCTTTATTGCAGACAAGTGTTGCAAATAGACTGAAAATTCCGATGACGGCGGAATATATGAACAGGTTATAAAACATAAAAAACCGGGAAAGTGTAATTTTACCCAAATAAATTCAATGCAATGTTGAACTTCCGGTTGCAAAAGTTCCGATGATATGACGGAGTTTACTGCAATCAGAACTCCCCCACCACGTCGGCCAGGTCGATCAAGCCTGTAGGTTGTATACTTACTTGGTAAAACTTCGGTGCTTAAAATATCCGGTTTTAACCAAGTTTCAGTAAACACTAAAACATGGGAGGTAAAAGAAAGGCTGTTTAGGAATAGATTAGATAATTTGCTGCATAATCCTCTAACATTTTGGTATGTAAGAAGAAAAGTAGCACTTAGTTTTTTGTGTTTTGTTTTTGGGAGGACGTTTCTGGGATTGGCAGTGAAAGAACAATCGGTTTCCGATTCTTTTTCTTCTTCGCCTCAAACTCTTTAACCATTACATGTTCTGGCCAAAATGTTGGAGAACATATATTGGCTTGCAGTTCAGCCGGGACACTAATTTTAAAGGACGATATGTCCCTCTCATATGAGAATTTAAATTTTTCCACTTTAAACTCGACAGCTTGTATTTTGGCTTGAATATAAGCCGCTACATCTTGAGATGTAAGATCAGGGGCAAGCCGGGAAACGAAAATTTGTTTCCTTAGTGGAACTCCTAACACCTTTTTAGGCTCCACGGGTATTACACCTATGGGATAGTTCATAACCGGTAATCCAGAACTAGAACTTGCCTTAGGTATTTCTATAATCTGTGGTACAGGCAAAGAATCCACAGCGGACACATCGGAAATTTTGTGTGACACCATTTGCACACACTCGTTGATGACTTTCTCTGACACCGATGATCTCGTCACCATAGGAGTAGTGAACGACATCACCGGCTGAGTCACAGGAGTGCATGGCTGGTCAATGAGAGGGGGCGGAATGACAGCAGGCAAAGGCTTCGCTACGTGAGCCGATTTCTTACGCTTGGGCGACTCATTTAATAGCTTTCAACTATTAAACGAGTTGTCCAACGCTGAGAACTGATCGGCAAGTTTACGAAAACTGCCAAACAATTCCCGAAATCCAGTCTTTGTCTGCCGCATGAACGACATCATATCGTTCTCCGCCTCCCGACACATGTCACAACAGTAGCGCAAACCAGTGCTCTTGGCCACGGCGTCAGCCGTAGAGGCCGTGTAGCCGGCACATTTTATGTGCACGACGTTGTCGCAAAGCCAGCAAGAGATGCTTGGCTGAGCAACGGTCACCTGCTTTAGGCAGGATTTCTTAAAGCAGATTACGCCTTCCATTATACGGGGTCTCTACTGTAGCCAAGAAAAACTACCGCAATAAAAAAAGCAAAAATGAAAGAAGAGAGAAAAAATAAAATAAATGAGAGAGGATTGCGAGACAAGAGCGCACGATAACGAGCAAAAGATAATGAGAGTAGGCGAGTGAGTGCGAGAGGGTGTTAGGCACACACACGCTAAAAGATGTGAGAGAGTTAAGTTGTTACTGTTACAGCTGCAACGAGAATGCAACAACAACAGACGAAAAAGAAGAGCACAATAAAAACAATTGCACTCTGAAAAGCGAAGAGCAAAAAGAAACAACGAAATGGCAGTGGAAAAAAGTTTCGAATAAGTGTAATTAGTATATTACAAACCAGTGGGTAAAAACAGCAGGCATGCACTCACGATTGTGAACGGATATGTTAAAGTTATTTTTAAATTATAATTTTAAAGGCAAACGCCGATTATTTGCAATTATAAAGTAAAAAGCGGGGAGCAGAAAAAAAACGCGTCCGTTCACTTAGAAGAGATAGATGTTTAAACTCAGTACGGACCTTAAGAATATACTTATTTAACAATAAAGTTTAAATTATATTTGCAGAATGACATTTCAGCTGCAAAATAAATTTAATTTATTTTCATATATTTTATATTAATCGCAAATCATTCGGCTAGTGATAATCATTAATGTCAGCATGAACCATAATGTTTTTTTATGTTAGCATAAAAAAACTTTCATTGCAACTTCAGTGACTTCCGTATTATTGGTCTGATTGGATTTCAATTCGGAGGATAAATTATTGAGTCAATAATACCCGCTTTGCGTAGGGGGCGGGCTTGGCACTCAATAATTGAAATAAACTTCAGGACCGTGTATCAGTCTTTGCATCAGATGGTGTCTCTGCTTTTATAAATTGGAAATCTACGTGTTCATGCAGACATTGCAAGATGCCTGTTACATACATTTACACAAAGTTAGTTTATCTTTTTGTAAACATTTTTATTGGTCGAAGGATAGGGTAATTGTCTAGAGAAAGGGCTCATAGTTAATCGCGGCGTAAAATAATCGCGTTTTTGCCTATTTAATTTAAAAAATTATTCTGAATCCGAATCCAGTGGCGGATTCGTCACGATTAACTATGAGCCCTTTCGTTAGACAATTACCGCAAAAGAAATTTGCGATATTTACTGTTCCGCGATACTGTTTTGCCCATGGATACCAACAAAGTTTCTTTCAGGAAATTATATGTGTATGTGTGTATTCAGCTAATTATTCACAGTGTGGAGAACCTTAAAATTATGCGTTGAAAATAAAAATAATGAAAATACAATATATAAATTTTTTCAAAAATTCTTCGCTTACGGCGCGTTTGGTTTTATAAACATATTTGCATTTTTGTCATATTCGTCAAGGTAGCGTAAGAGTGGAAAGTTCTACAACCAAAAGTTGACAGCACTGGTTGTCATGGTAACGGAGGGCACAACATAGTTGGCTGGTCGTTTAATGTTGAAACATTGAAAATAACCAACAAACGGTTCAAGGAAAACAACAGACATCTGACTTCTACTATAATAAAAATTACAGAAAGCAGTAACGACCACATAATACTTTGTAAATTATACCCAATTTGTGTGAATTGAAATAATAGTAGGTTTTTCGGTTTTAAATTGTCCAGTTAGTTTTTAATTGCTAAGATATACAGGAATTAAAAAATTCAATATGGTCAAGCCCAACAACCAGGTGCGACAGGGGTCAGTCTCGGATCGGAGCTCCGCTGCTAGTGCTAGCTGCGGGGATAATATATTTTGTGTTGTCTTGCACGTTGTTGAAGGTAAGCCAAACATTCGTACAAGATGTGCAGACAATGTTGCTATGTGATCATTTTATTTAGCTATTAATTTCTATGGATGTGAAACGATGGGGGAACGGGATCGATTTGTAATGAATGCTGCACTTAATTCCGTCGACTTTGAGGTGGAGGGCACACCGTCATTCTCAAACGAAACCATCATCTTTAACAGCAATTGCATTTGGGAGTGCGACTTAGCCTGCATTAAGCGCATCAAAACCGACCACCGACCCGTAAAGGTGTCCTTCTTTTCCAGCAGCGGTAGTCAGAAACGCAAGACAATTGGATCACTGCTGTTGCCAATCAGGGGTATACCCGTACTGGGAGTGGGCAGCAAAAACAAAGCATTGATACTCAAAATGTTCTGGCACAAACTGATCTGCATTAGTAGCAAATTTCGCTCCCAAAAACCAGAAGTTTTACTTATGCTGGCGATTATCAAAAAGTCGCTGCTATTTACTAAGGATTTCAAGCATTTGCTGGTGTTCAACAATGAAGTATACGCAATCGAATGCACAGTTCATCCACATCGATATTAATTTGTTTGGTTTTTTGGCAGGACACAGAGCCAAGTTCGCCCCCCACGGAAAGCAAACGGCCATTCGGTCACTGCCAGCATGATGCAGTCCCAGGTACAAAATTTAAAACTAAAATTTAAAAAGCAAATTCCTGAGAACAAATTGACAATTATTTATCCACTAAGGCTAATGTCTATGTGCAATCGTTGGTGCAATTGGGCTTGCTGCAGGTGGGCAATAATCCTCTGGTCGATTGCGATATTATCGTTGTGGTGTTACAGTTTAAACAGCTGAAAAATGTCAACAAATTAGTGAAATCGCTTTGCCATGGCAAAGAGGTGAATACGGTGCTGCTGATGTTCGATTTCGTCGGCAACGTAACGAATATCGAACTAAAGCTGAATGATTCGGATTGTTACATGCTTGATGACGTGCTTGGCTTGCGATTTAAGTCTTCTTTGCATAGTATTCAACTATATTTCCAGCGTATTTTCTATCTGCCAATAAATATGTATATTAATGGCACGTCTATAGGTAAGGTCTATAGGTTAGGAGTGGTTTGTATTCAATTTTCCTATAATTTTATTGAATATCCTCTCTAAAATAATCATATTTCTTAAAGCCAGCTATCGTGTGGACTTTGCTAAACTAATGCCACCGGATAATTACTTTGTGGGTTCAAGGAAATATGAGCACAACGGATCCTTTGCCTTTGAGCGGTTTGGAAAAATGGCCAGTGCACGAGAGGTAAAACCCATAATGGATTTCACCTTTACAGTGGAAATTCAAGAGGTGAACTGGCGACAAGGCAGGCAGACGGATCAGGAACAGGCTCATTTGGATCAGGAGGAGCAGTCCCATCAGATGATGTCATCGCAACTTGATTTAAATGCTGTCGGCAATGAAGCAATCATACATGAAGTTCCAAATGATCGGATTGTTGAAAAACCGGTTCAATGGGAACATGTTTCTGAAGATAAAATCTCCGTTGCAAGCTTGGATGTTGGTGCTGAGCTTTCCAACTCGGACCCCGAACAGGATACTGCCACGGAGATGTCATTGAGTGATAGTCATGAATCTGATTATTCCGAAACAGGCTCAAAATGTATTGAGCGTCGCAAGAAGTTTACTAGGCTTATGGAGCCTAGGTGTGAATCAAAAGTGTTAACTATGATTCAAGAGGTATCCACTGATGTGGAAGAAGAAAACATAACTGATTGCATTAAAAATTCTAAGAAATCTTTGAAACGGAGTGTAAAAGAAGCAACCGAAATCGTAAATTCCAAATTGAACTCTGTTAAATCGATGGATCGATTAGAACTACATAAACTTAAATTAGAAAATATGACGGAAAAAGTTTTACAAAACGATTTGCTAGCAACAGATTTTAGACCCAACACAATCATTAAAGAACTTAAAAGTAATGATGTTTCTCAAAACTTTGATATTGTTAATGAAACAGATAAAAATAATCCATTCCCACTGAATCTGGGTGGTAAAAATGCTATAAAGCTGAATAATAATGAGCAAAAAAAATGGAACGCTAGAAACAAAATTCCTTGCATCAAAGCCTAATGCCGATAATACCAATGAAATACGTACACTTGACGAAATCAAAAATGTATGCTCAAATGAAATTCCAAAGCAACATTTTAAAACTAATGTGCTAATCGCTCAACATGAAGATATGAAAAAAAAGAAGAAAAGTTCAGGTAAAACTGAAGAAATTGACACTTTGCCGGTTAAAAAGATGGAAAAACCCTCAAGAAAACTGATGATTACAAAACAGGATGATTGTGATGGACATCTAAATAGCATTGACGAAAATTATGCATACCTAAAAACAAAACGACAAAGTTTAAGGAGGAAAGTTACTGAAAATCACTCCCATGCTATGGAACAAGAGTCTGGTATTGAGAAAGAGCAACTGAACGTTAATAAGTATAATAATCAAATTCATAAGACAGAAAAAATTCTCACCAATTCTAAAATTGATGAAAAGTTATCGTCAAAGGAGTCTAAGGCTGTTTTGTTAGAAAAGAGTGAACTCAGTTTGAGTGCCCGCTGGGTAGAAATTAACAAAAAACAAATCAAATTACTGGAGGAAACTGAAAGGTTTATTGGAAATTTTGTTGATAATGATAAGTTAATTAAGGGAGAAACTGATAGAGAAGAGAAGTGTGCGCCTAGTGTAGTTAACAAGAAAACAATTCAAGATGTATTATTCGAACAGGAATCCAGTGCAATCGATTCACAAGAATGTCACTTGAATCCCCAAAAATCTTTCCAAATAGTGCCAGGACACGAAAAAACCTTTGAGGAATGTAGCGTATCTTGTTGTGAAAAAAGACACAAACGCAGTTTTAGACCGTTAGTAGAAGATTCAATTAAATACGATGCAATTATAATGGAACGTTCCGTCAAAAAGAAGTCTTCAAGGAAATCGGCCAATCAGTCTGCTCTGCAAGAGGCTGATACCAATGAAATGGACGTCGCCCTGCAATCAAAAAATAACAAAAACAAACAAATCAATGAAATAAAAGATGTTACAAAGCCCAATTTTGATTTAGAGGCAGAAACCTCTCATCTAGAGGTTGTCGTACATATGTTTGATAATTTGAAATCAACAAAAGAAATCGCAGAATCGGTAAAGATAAACACTAACTGCTTAGACCAAAGCGTCAATACGGAGCTCGATGAGAGCACGCAAAAAAAAGTAATGGCGGCTATGCAGCTGCAGGATGACATGAAGCAAAAATCGTTGAAATACATACAAAGTCTTAGACAGCAAAATGAGAACTTAACAGCTTATGGCAAAGAATCACAGGAAAGTCTGAAAGATTCATCTTCTACAGAAGTGAATTACTTATTAAAGTTTCAGGAATTGGAGCAGCACATATCTTTATTAGAGGATCATCTGCACCAGATTGAAAATCGAACGCGGGAAATGCAGGAGGAAAACTTTAACTTGTCCAATGAAAAACTGCAGCTAAAAAAGCGTATTAGATGCATGGAGCAACAAATCAAACAGTTGCGCGACCAGAAATCTCCTGACAATAGGGTAGAGGTGTTACTTGACGAGCTACGACAACAGTATGCTAGCTTTAATGACGTGGTGAAGGCAAAAGAGCACTACAAGAAGCAATGGCGACACGCTGCTCGGCGTATACATGCCCTTAAACTGGCTATGTATGAAAAGAACGTAGGCGAAAACAATAACCCAAGGTGAGTATTACCCTGTCTTAACCTATGGTAACTGGAAATGAAAATTATTTAACTTCTTTTGTAGCGTTATCAACCTTAGAAATATTTTGACAAAGGAATCGAAAGAATTTGAACGTGAATTTGGAAGATTGCGTAAGACAGAAAAACTTCTCATCTCTTCAGAAAATGAAAGTGACACAGCACCCTTCAAAGATTATTTATTCGGATTGTCGACTCACGCGCTCGATAAACACAAGCCTGGAAAACATCTCGACAGCACTCGCATGCATTAACCATTATCCCGTTGGCCAAATTTGTTGTGATATTAACTTTTTTTCAAAGTTTCGCCTTGTGTTATTTCTTTTAGTTTTGAATATGATATTTGTCGATAGTTGAACATGTTAAAAATAAACTAAATTAACTGTGTTTGAAATCCATTGACATCTTATTTAAAAGATTAGCAGAAAAACTGTCGATAGGGGTATTTGATTAATTCTATTCTGAGCTTAGCTGCTTTTTCAATCGGTTATATGCTAAGCTCAGTTGTAAGATCCTAGTGTGTGGTCGGGCTTTAAAAAGTGCAATTTGCGCATTCTATTTGTGTGAGCGATTCAATAAAAGATAAATTTGAAGCCCAATGGCTATAAATGATAGTATAACTTTTATGAAGAAAAAGGTATGTTATAGTTGTAAACGAAATTATGCAGGTAGTTGACTACTGTAAAGACAACGTCCATTAAAATAAATTTGGGTTTTCTTGGTTATTAAAACCTTCGTACATTGAAAATGGTAAAAAAAAGGGTATACTAACTTTGTAACAGGCATAAGGAGGCATGGCAGAGCCCACAAAGTATATAATTTCTAGCTCAGGATCATTTGCCACGTCGATTGAGCCACGTCCGTCTGGTGTATGTGTAAACACATATGACGCAGTTATTATAAAAGCTAGTGACACAAAATTTGGCATGAAGGTTTTTGTATATCATAAGAATATAAAGTTTAATTTAAAACTTTAAATTAAAATCAGTTATTTCCGATTAATTTGCAAAGTATTAAATTTTAATCTTCTGCTTTGGTAAACACATTGATTGATGAATCTATACTCCAAATTACAATCCGATTCGGAACAATAACACAGAAGGTATTTAAGTTAAGGTTCTCAGTACAAATGTTTGATACGAGCAGCAGCTTCTGCGCTCCTATGAGTAGTTGACGTTGATAAAGCGAGGTAGTGCTTTAATGCTTTTACACATCTATATATTTATATAAATGGAAAGTATTTTTTTCACCCGCTACTCGTAGAGTAGAAGGGTATTATAGCTTTGTGCCAACCGAAAATGTTTGTAACAGGTTCTGCCTGAAACATCTCCGACCCCATAAAGTATATATATTTTGAATCAGCATGGGTGCAAGGGTATGAAACCTTCGGCAAGCCGAAGGTAGCCTTGCTTTCTTGTTTTGATCAAAAACCGTTAGATTTTTACAAAAATCGACGATAAATTTTGTTTTTTAATTTAACGGATTCTTTTGGCATGTTTATACCCTTGCAGAGGGTATATTAATTTTAGCCAGAAGTTTGCAACGCACCTTAGGAGACATCTCCGACCCTATAAAGTATATATATTCTGAATCAGCATCACCAGAGGAGTCGAAAAATGGATGTCCGTCTGTCCGTCCGTCCGTCCGTCCGTCCGTCCGTCCGTCTGTTGCAACGCAAACTAGTCCCCCAGTTATTGAGCTATCTTCATGAAACTTGGCACACAAGCTTATTATTGCTGTAGGCTGTAAATAAGTCGGAAAGAGCCAGATCGCACCGATATATCGTATAGCTGTAATAGAAGCTATCGGCCGATTTTTGTTGTTTTTCAAGATATTGCAACAAGATTTGGCAAATCCTATTCTTATTACGTTCTTAATGTGCTGTCAAAATTATATCAAAATCGGACCACTATAACATATAGCTGCCATAGGAACAATCGGCTGAAATCACGGTTTTTGTATGCAAACCTGTTTTGTTTTTGGAAATACCGCACATTATCAATACTTTTTAATGTTATACAGTAACCCGCCTTTAGTTTTTCCATTTAAATATCTTAGACGTTTATATTCTATAGCTGTTATAGGAACAATCAGTCAGTCCGTCCGTCTGTTGCAACTCAAATTAGTCCCCCAGTTATTGAGCTATCTTCATGAAACTTGGCACACAAGCTTATTATTGCTGTAGGCTGTAAATAAGTCGGAAAGAGCCAGATCGCACCGATATATCGTATAGCTGTCATAGAAGCTATCGGCCGATTTTTGTTGTTTTTCAAGATATTGCAACAAGATTTGGCAAATCCTATTCCTATTACGTTCTTAATGTGCTGTCAAAATTGTATCAAAATCGGACCACTATAACATATAGCTGCCATAGGAACAATCGGCTGAAATCAGGGTTTTCGTATGCAAACCTGTTTTGTTTTTGGAAATACCGCACATTATCAATACTTTTTAATGTTATACAGTAACCCACCCTTAGTTTTTCCATTTAAATATCTCAGACGTTTATATTCTATAGCTGTTATAGGAACACTCAGTCAGTCCGCGTGTCTGTTGCAACTCAAATTAGTCCCCTAGTTATTGAGCTATCTTCATGAAACTTTGCTCATAAGCTTCTTATTTCTGCCCTCTTTAAATAAGTCGGAATGGGCCAGATCGGACTGATATATCGTATAGCTGTCATGGAGCCTACGGCCGATTTTCGTTATATTTCAAGATATAGCTATCAGGCTTATCACATCCAAATCTAAGTGTGTCCCTAATAATAAAGTTCGAAATCGAACTTTTATAACTTATAACGATCAACGATAGACCTAATGAAGGTCCATGTTGCAATTTTATGGAAATCTGAGTACTATTACATATAGCTGTTAAACAAAAAATCATGTAGCTGTTATTCAAACGCATTTTTGAATGAGAACTTTCCAAATTTATTTATATTTTATAAACAACAGATCCTTTACAACACAAAGATTAATGTGCTTTCAAAATTGTATCAAAATCGGACCACTATAACATATAGCTGCCATAGGAACATTCGGCTGAAATCAGGGTTTTTGTATGCAAACCTGTTTTGTTTTTGGAAATACCGAACATTATCAATACTTTTTAATGTTATACAGTAACCCGCCCTTAGTTTTTCCATTTAAATATCTCAGACGTTTATATTCTATAGCTGTTATAGGAACAATCAGTCAGTCCGTCTATCTGTTGCAACGCAATTGCGTTATTGAGCTATCTTCATGAAACTTTGCTCACAAGCTTCTTATTGTTGCCCTCTTTAAATAAGTCGGAACGGGCCAGATCGGACTGATATATCGTATAGCTGTCATGTTTTTTTCGAAAATCGTCCGATTTTTACTACAACTGAAATTTACTTATTTATTTAAATATTTTCGAAACTTATAGGTATTTTGTAATTAAAAATTAAAAAAATGGAAGGAATGTTTATATTTGAAATAAATTTTTTCGAAATTCGTCAGATTTTCAACACAGCCGTCATTTTCGAAAAATGTATGTATTTTTATACCCGATAATCGTAGGGTAGAAGGGTATTATAGCTATGTGCCAACCGAAAATGTTTGTAACAATCTTGAGCATGCATAAGTTATTAACAGTACGAAACATGAAATTTGAAACATAACAACACCAAGCTCTACACAATTGACCAAAAACGCTGACAAGACATTTTCTTATTGCGCGGTTCGCTTCGAACCGAATTAAACTCTGTACATTTAGTCTTAAGCTGACAGTAAAGAAATAAAGAAGTTCACTGAATTCGATCGTGTTTTCGATTCATTTAATATTAACTACAGCTTTGATCTTAGTATAATCGACGGATCATTTGTTCGACTCAAACTCGCAAATACGTAAGTGGCGCAGCCGGTAGGATGATAAATTATTGATGCGATAACCAACCTATTCAATACTTTAATTATCATCCGCTTAAGAACTTTCGCAAATCGCGTCGGTAATATCGGAACATCGGTTCACGATTTTAAAGAGTAAACCCTGACGTATCTGTAACCAGAAAGTGATTTTGAAACAACTTAAAATAATAAAACATTTTAAGAAGACGCCTTTGAATTCGCTGAGTGATAAATCTATAAATGTTACTCAAACCCAAGCGAAACAGTTAAGTGCGCATTAACCAAAAACTTACCCTAGAACTTAAACCTACTAAGTGAATAACATAAACATTAAGTGATCGGAAAACCAAACATAACAAGAAAGCAAGGCTACCTTCGGCTTGCCGAAGGTTTCATACCCTTGCAGTTATACAAAATATAAAATATATTTGGATTGCTGCTGGTTTCTGTGGTATTTATTGAACAATTATAACAGTACAGGAAGTCAAGATTTTTACATGATTAAGGCTATGAATCAAACACCTGCTTCGAAAAAAAATAATTCTACCTTTTTAATGCTTTTGTACATACCTGGATTTCCTATATACTTAACACAAAATGTTATGAGGAAATGTCTTTGTGTTGTAAAGGATCTGTTGGTCATAAAATATAAATAAATTTGGAAAGTTCTCATTCAAAAATGCGTTTGAATAACAGCTATATGATTTTTTGTTTAACAGCTATATGTAATAGTACTCAGGTTTCCATAAAAATGCAACATGGACCTTCATTAGGCCGATCGTTGATCGTTATAAGTTATAAAAGTTCGATTTCGAACTTTATTATTAGGGACACACTTAGATTTGGATGTGATAAGCCTGATAGCTATATCTTGAAATATAACGAAAATCGGCCGTAGGCTCCATGACAGCTATACGATATATCAGTCCGATCTGGCCCATTCCGACTTATTTAAAGAGGGCAGAAATAAGAAGCTTATGAGCAAAGTTTCATGAAGATAGCTCAATAACTAGGGGACTAATTTGAGTTGCAACAGACACGCGGACTGACTGAGTGTTCCTATAACAGCTATAGAATATAAACGTCTGAGATATTTAAATGGAAAAACTAAGGGCGGGTTACTGTATAACATTAAAAAGTATTGATAATGTGCGGTATTTCCAAAAAACAAAACAGGTTTGCATACGAAAACCCTGATTTCAGCCGATTGTTCCTATGACAGCTATATGTTATAGTGGTCCGATTTTGATACAATTTTGACAGCACATTAAAAACGTAATAGGAATAGGATTTGCCAAATCTTGTTGCAATATCTTGAAAAACAACAAAAATCGGCCGATAGCTTCTATGACAGCTATACGATATATCGGTGCGATCTGACTCGTTCCGACTTATTTACAGCCTACAGCAATAATAAGCTTGTGTGCCAAGTTTCATGAAGATAGCTCAATAACTGGGGGACTAATTTGAGTTGCAACAGACAGACGGACTGACTGATTGTTCCTATAACAGCTATAGAATATAAACGTCTAAGATATTTAAATGGAAAAACTAAGGGCGGGTTACTGTATAACATTAAAAAGCATTGATAATGTGCGGTATTTCCAAAAACAAAACAGGTTTGCATACAAAAACCCTGATTTCAGCCGATTGTTCCTATGGCAGCTATATGTTATAGTGGTCCGATTTTGATACAATTTTGACAGCACATTAAAAACGTAATAGGAATAGGATTTGCCAAATCTTGTTGCAATATCTTGAAAAACAACAAAAATCGGCCGATAGCTTCTATGACAGCTATACGATATATCGGTCCGATCTGGCTCGTTCCGACTTATTTACAGCCTACAGCAACAAGAAGCTTGTGTGCCAAGTTTCATGAAGATAGCTCAAAAACTGAGAGACTAGTTTGCGTTGCAACAGACGGACGGACGGACGGACGGACGGACAGACGGACATCCATTTTTCGACTCCTCTGGTGATCCTGATTCAGAATATATATACTTTATAGGGTCGGAGATGTCTCCTAAGGTGCGTTGCAAACTTCTGGCTAAAATTAATATACCCTCTGCAAGGGTATAAAAATGCAATCTCAACCAGAACCAAATCAACATAGAAGAAATAAGTGAAGTCATAAGTCCACAACAACAGTGAAGACATAACCCCATGCCCAACTAAGACACAAACCCGTTTCAAGTGGACATAAACCCACAACAACAGTAAAGACATAACCCCATGCCCAACTAAGACACAAACCCGTTTCAAGTGAAGACATAAACCCACAACCACAGTGAAGACATAACTCCTTGCCCAATTAAGACATAAGCCCGTTTCAATTGAAGACATAAACCCGCAACAACAATGAAGGCATAACCACATGCCCAACTAAGACACAAACCCATTTCAAGTGAAGATATAAACCCACAACAACAGTGAAGACATAACCCCTTGCCCAACTAAGACACAATCCCATTACAAGTGAAGATTTAAACCCATAAAAACTACATACATATTATCCGACTCGAATATGAGTTAAATCGAGAGACAAATACATGCTGTCGAAAGTTTCAATGGAGTCACCAACCTCGCCAGCTAGATCGAACTAAGTACTCAACTGATTATATACTACAAACCCCAGGCACTAAACCATAAACTATTGGAGGAATTGCGGAACACACAATATCGAGGTAACATTCGTCAATTTTTAGAAGAAGCCGAGAGAAAACGGCAGGTATTATAAGTAAATTAGAACTAGAAAACAATATGTCAGAAACTACCTTGTTTACTAGACTTGTTCAAGATAGTATTGATAATTTAATCCAAAAATCATATTTATCTCAGAATATTTAAATGCAACATCCTAGACCTAAGATCCATAATAAAACCACTATTTCAACCATTTTATAATAACGTTTACCAACCTTATACCCAGGTTTAACTCAAATCCGTTTTCCCAGTACCAACATAGACTAGTTCACCCAAAACCTAACATACCCATGACGCAAACACCCAGACCAAACCCAACTATTAACCGACAGAATATTTTCGACCAGAACCGTTTTGGACCTAATTATGCAGGCGTAGCGGCCAATCCCCCAGCCAGGAACGTACCGACCAATAACCCTGTTAAGAGAGAGACCATCAGACAGTGGACAATCTAAAATAAGTAAGAAGAACGAAGATATCAGGAAGTGACACCAAGTCAGCCTGAATACCCATACAATTATTATTATCCCTATTACCCGGATTACCCTCAATCTCCGTCTTACCCCCACCAAATGTGCTACACCCCTGAACTAATTCAATATCCTCCCGAACACAACCATGACAATTCGAACACAATAGAAGAAAATAGAAAAACCAATACCGAACGATAACGAACCAGACGATACCGAGCAAGCAGAAAATTTTCGGATCAAGAATGAAAGTACAAATCTGCCACTTAATAACTATTTTCCTATTGCCCAAGACTTCTTGATCCACCACTTCTCAGACCATTACGATATGCTGATTGGACGCAAGTTGTTGTCCAAAGCTAATCTATTACCAAAAGGGAACTACTACCCTATTTAACAAAATATACAAGATAAAGAATACTAACAACACTACAGAACAGAACCATGTTCAAGTAGATCCTTCGTTTCCAAAAGACCCCACTTTTCTAGAAACTTCCACACTTCAAGGAAACTTGTTCAGACTAGACCATCTAAATACAGAGGAAAGAAGTAAATTAACGAACTTTTTGACAAAATTCCAAAACATCCAATTTCATGAAGGCGACAAACTCAGTTTTAGAAATCAGGAAAAGCATACAATTAATACTACGCACAACATCCCCATTTATTCCAAATTGTACAGTTTCCAACAGACTTACGAAAAAGAAGAAAAGAAACAAATCCAAGACATTTTAGAACAAGGAATTATTCGTGAAAGTAATTCACCATACTGTAGACCCGTTTGGGTCGTTCACAAAAAAGTGGATGCTTCTGGACAACAGAACTTTCGCATCGTAATTGTGTACAGAAAATTAAATGAAATAACGATTAATGACCGATATCCTATGCCGAATATAGACGAAATATTAAAAAAACTAGGGAGATCCAATTACTTTACAACAATACATCTTGCAAAAGGCTTCCATCAAATAGAAATGGGTACAGAGTCAATATCTAAGACCGTTTTCTCAACTAACAAGTCGGAAAGGCTACAGTCGAGCGTACTCGACTGTAATATACCCGCTACAACTCTTCGGAAAAAGACGTGCCAAATGTGAACAATGCGTTCTTGCTTTTCATTTCTTTCCGTCTCTAATTTGTTTTGTCTATGCAAGTTCCACTCGATTCTTATTGGATGTTGCCCTTTGCTTTTATTACTTTGCAGTTATAACTCAGCAGAGGGCTTGTAATTATGCATGTGTGAAAGAGACACCTATACATACAAGTTAAGTTTTCCCATACTGGGAGACTATTGCTGGATGCCCACAGGGTGAACAGCGAGCCGTCGGGCAAGGCGAGTGCTGTGACTTAACTTACATACATATATACTAAAAATTTATTTTGAATTTTGCAACACACCATAAAATAAAAAAAAATATAAGATACAAAAAAAATAAATATAAGTCCCCGCGGCACCCAGGAACTTGAACTCCGGACCTCTCGCTTAACAGTAACTACCATCACCACTCGACCACTGCATTCCTTACGCAATGATCGATAAAATTGCAGTATAAATATTTTCGGTGCACATAATTAAAAAAAAGAGTTGCCACATAATTAAACAAGTCGGAAAGGCTACAGTCGAGCTGACTCGACTGTGATATACCCGCTACAATTCTTCGGAAAAACACGTGCCAAATGTGAACAATGCGTTCTTGCTTTTTATTTCTTTCTGTCTCTAATTTGTTTTGCCTATGCAAGTTCCACTCAATTCTTATTGGATGTTGACCATTGCTTTTATTACTTTGCAGTTATAAATGATGCATACTTATATGCTGCCTCACAATACATCTCAACATATCTAATTAGATTTGTCGTTTGTTTTTTGTGTTGCTGTTCAATGTCTCTTTCGATTCTAAGTGGCTTTAAATATACTAAAAATTTATTTTGAATTTTGCAACACACCATAAAATAAAAAAATATATAAGATCAAAAAAAAATAAATATAAGTCGCCGCGGCACCCAGAAGTTGAACTCCGGACCTCTCGCTTAACAGTCAACTACCATCACCACTCGACTACTGCATTCCTTACGCAATGATCGATAAAATTGCAGTATAAATATTTTCGGTGCACATAATTAAAAAAAAGAGTTGCCACATAATTAAACAAGTCGGAAAGGCTACAGTCGAGCTGACTCGACTGTGATATACCCGCTACAATTCTTCGGAAAAACACGTGCCAAATGTGAACAATGCGTTCTTGCTTTTTATTTCTTTCCGTCTCTAATTTGTTTTGCCTATGCGGGTTCCACTCGATTTTTATTGGATGTTGCCCTTTGCTTTTATTACTTTGCAGTTATAAATTATGCATGTGGGAAAGAGACGCCTACACATACATATATGTTGCCTCACAATACATCTCAACATATCTAATTAGATTTGTCGTTTGTTTTTTGTGTTGCTGTTCAATGTCTCTTTCGATTCTAAGTGGCTTTAAATATACTAAAAATTTATTTTGAATTTTGCAACACACCATAAAATAAAACAAGAAAGCAAGGCTACCTTCGGCTTGCCGAAGGTTTCATACCCTTGCAGTTATACAAAATATAAAATATATTTGGATTGCTGCTGGTTTCTGTGGTATTTATTGAACAATTATAACAGTACAGGAAGTCAAGATTTTTACATGATTAAGGCTATGAATCAAACACCTGCTTCGAAAAAAAATAATTCTACCTTTTAATGCTTTTGTACATACCTGGATTTCTTATATACTTAACACAAAATGTTATGAGGAAATGTCTTTGTGTTGTAAAGGATCTGTTGGTCATAAAATATAAATAAATTTGGAAAGTTCTCATTCAAAAATGCGTTTGAATAACAGCTATATGATTTTTTGTTTAACAGCTATATGTAATGGTACTCAGGTTTCCATAAAATTGCAACATGAACCTTCATTAGGCCGATCGTTGATCGTTATAAGTTATAAAAGTTCGATTTCGAACTTTATTATTAGGGACACACTTAGATTTGGATGTGATAAGCCTGATAGCTATATCTTGAAATATAACGAAAATCGGCCGTAGGCTCCATGACAGCTATACGATATATCAGTCCGATCTGGCCCATTCCGACTTATTTAAAGAGGGCAGAAATAAGAAGCTTATGAGCAAAGTTTCATGAAGATAGCTCAATAACTAGGGGACTAATTTGAGTTGCAACAGACACGCGGACTGACTGAGTGTTCCTATAACAGCTATAGAATATAAACGTCTAAGATATTTAAATGGAAAAACTAAGGGCGGAGTACTGTATAACATTAAAAAGTATTGATAATGTGCGGTATTTCCAAAAACAAAACAGGTTTGCATACAAAAACCGTGATTTCAGCCGATTGTTCCTATGGCAGCTATATGTTATAGTGGTCCGATTTTGATATAATTTTGACAGCACATTAAGAACGTAATAAGAATAGGATTTGCCAAATCTTGTTGCAATATCTTGAAAAACAACAAAAATCGGCCGATAGCTTCTATGACAGCTATACGATATATCGGTCCGGTCTGGCTCGTTCCGACTTATTTACAGCCTACAGCAATAAGAAGCTTGTATGCCAAGTTTCATGAAGATAGCTCAAAAACTGAGAGACTAGTTTGCGTTGCAACAGACGGACGGACGGACGGACGGACGGACGGACGGACGGACGGACGGACGGACAGACGGACATCCATTTTTCGACTCCTCTGGTGATGCTGATTCAGAATATATATACTTTATAGGGTCGGAGATGTCTCCTAAGGTGCGTTGCAAACTTCTGGCTAAAATTAATATACCCTCTGCAAGGGTATAAAAAAATATAAGATCCAAAAAAAATAAATATAAGTCGCCGCGGCACAAAGAAGTTGAACTCCGGACCTCTCGCTTAACAGTCAACTACCATCACCACTCGACCACTGCATTTCTAACGCAATGACCAATAATATTGCACTATGAATATTTTCGGTGCACATCATTAAAGTAAAGTTGCCACATAATTAAAAAAAAAAGGTTGCCACATAATTAAAAAAAGTTGTCTGCTGCTGGTGTTGAACTCGGGTACTGACATTAGGAAAAACCGACATAAGCACATGGCCACAGTGCAATACTATTTCTTGAATATCTTCCTTATTTATTGGCCGATCTTATTGAAACTTTGCCAACACACCCGCATAGTGGTTTTTATCACATGTGTAAAAAATGATTGCTGTAGAGCTATATTTGCAGCTACAATCGACTTTTTTTTCGATTTATGGGGGCGGATGGAGGTGTGGCGAAAATCCAAAATAAACTTGATCTGCGTGCAGAATTAACACATATTGTCCCCAAATTTGGTAGCTCTAGCCCTTATAATAGCTGAGATCTAGGTTTTCACACGGACGGACAGACGGACAGACGGACAGACGGACATGGCTATATCGACTCGGCTGTTCATGCTGATTCAGAATATATATACTTTATGGGGTCGCAGATTTCTCCTTCTGCCCGTTACAAACATTTTCGGTTGGCACAAAGTTATAATACCCTTATACTCTTCGAGTAGCGGGTATAAAAACGCATTAAAAAAAATCCGCTAAATTTAAAAAGTTACCGTCGATTTTTGTACAAATCAAACGGTTCTTGATCAAAAAAACGCATTTCAAAAATGACAAAAAATCCGTTTAATTTAAAATAAAAAGTGTAACGTCGATTTTTGTACAAATCTAACATTTTTTGATAAAAAAAAAACCCATTAAAAACATGCCAAAAATCCGTTAAATTAAAAAACAAAATTTATCGTCGATTTTTGTACAAATCTAATGGTTTTTGATCAAAAAAACGCATTAAAAAAATGCCAAAAAATCCGTTCAATTTTTAAACGTCGATTTTTGTACAATCTAACGGTTTTTGATAAAAAAAAAACAATTAAAAACATGCCAAAAATCCGTTAAATTAAAAAAAAAATTATTGTTGATTTTTTTACAAATCAAATTAAAACAAGCAAGCAAGGCTACCTTCGGCTTGCCGAAGGTTTCATACCCTTGCAGTTATACAAAATATAAAATATATTTGGATTGCTGCTGGTTGCTGTGGTATTTATTGAACAATTATAACAGTACAGGAAGTCAAGATTTTTACCTGATTAAGGCTATGAATCAAACACCTGCTTCGAAAAAAAATAATTCTACCTTTTTAATGCTTTTGTATATACCTGGATTTCTTATATACTTAACACAAAATGTTATGAGGAAATGTCTTTGTGTTGTAAAGGATCTGTTGGTCATAAAATATAAATAAATTTGGAAAGTTCTCATTCAAAAATGCGTTTGAATAACAGCTACATGATTTTTTGTTTAACAGCTATATGTAATAGTACTCAGATTTCCATAAAATTGCAACATGGACCTTCATTAGGCCTATCGTTGATCGTTATAAGTTATAAAAGTTCGATTTCGAACTTTATTATTAGGGACACACTTAGATTTGGATGTGGTAAGCCTGATAGCTATATCTTGAAATATAACGAAAATCGGCCGATAGGCTCCATGACAGCTATACGATATATCAGTCCGATCTGGCCCGTTCCGACTTATTTAAAGAGCGCAGAAATAAGAAGCTTGTGAGCAAAGTTTCATGAAGATAGCTCAATAACTGGGGGACTAATTTGCGTTGCAACAGACAGACGGACTGACTGATTGTTCCTATAACAGCTATAGAATATAAACGTCTGAGATATTTAAATGGAAAAACTAAGGGCGGGTTACTGTATAACATTAAAAAGTATTGATAATGTGCGGTATTTCCAAAAACAAAACAGGTTTGCATACGAAAACCCCGATTTCAGCTGATTGTTCCTATGGCAGCTATATGTTATAGTGGTCCGATTTTGATACAATTTTGACAGCACATTAAGAACGTAATAAGAATAGGATTTGCCAAATCTTGTTGCAATATCTTGAAAAAAAACAAAAATCGGCCGATAGCTTCTATGACAGCTATACGATATATCGGTCCGATCTGGCTCGTTCCGACTTATTTACAGCCTACAGCAATAAGAAGCTTGTATGCCAAGTTTCATGAAGATAGCTCAAAAACTGAGAGACTAGTTTGCGTTGCAACAGACGGACGGACGGACGGACGGACGGACGGACGGACGGACAGACGGACATCCATTTTTCGACTCCTCTGGTGATGCTGATTCAGAATATATATACTTTATAGGGTCGGAGATGTCTCCTAAGGTGCGTTGCAAACTTCTGGCTAAAATTAATATACCCTCTGCAAGGGTATAAAAAATGTAACCTCGATTTTTTACAAATCTAACGGTTTATGATAAAAAAAACGCAATAAAAGAATGCCAAAAAATACGTTTAATTTTTAAACATTTTTAAACTTCGATTTTTGTACAAATCTAACAGTTTTTGATAAAAAAAAAACGCATTTCAAAAATGCCAAAAATTTCGTGTAATTTTTAAACATTTTTAAACTTCGATTTTCGTACAAATCTAACGGGTTTTGATAAAAAAACGCATTAAAAAAATACCAAAAAATCCGCTAAATTTTAAATAAAAAGTTTAACATCGATTTTTGTACAAATCTAACGTTTTTTGATAAAAAAAAAAAACATTAAAAACATGTCCAAAAAATCCGTTAAATTATAAAAAAAAAATGTATTGTTTACTTTTGTACAAATCAAACGGTTTTTGATCAAAAAAACGCATTTCAAAAATGCCAAAAAAATCCGTTTAATTTTTAAACATTTTTAAACATCGATTTTTATACAAATCTATGGTTTTTTATAAAAAAAAACCCATTAAAAAAATTACAAAAAATCCGTTAAATTAAAAAAAAAGAATTTATCGTTTACTTTTGTACAAATCAAACGGTTTTTGATCAAAAAAACGCATTTCAAAAATGCCAAAAATCCGTTTAATTTTAAAACATTTTTAAACATCGATTTTTATACAAATCTATGGTTTTTTATAAAAAAAAAAAACCCATTAAAAAAATGACAAAAAATCCGTTAAATTAAAAAAAAAAATTGATCGTCGATTTTTGTACAAATCTAACGGTTTTTGATCAATAAAATGCATTTCAATACTGACAAAAAATCCGTTAAATTAAAAAAAATGTAACCTCGATTTTTTACAAATCTAACGGTTTATGATAAAAAAAAACGCAATAAAAGAATGCCAAAAAATTCGTTTAATTTTATTCGTTTTGGCATTTATTAGAGACTAAATTCATGTTTGCAGCGTGCAAGCTAGCTATGTATACAGAACATAAAGGAAGGAAGAAACAAGCACCGTTACTTGTAATGCATAATAGGAAATAAGAAGACATACATACATAATACAACATATTTCTAACACTCCTTCTCACCACGATGTCTATATTAACAAATTATAATTTCAATTTGCTATTATTCAATACATATTCTTACTTTTCAATTTCACTTCATTGTGTTCAGTTTAACCCTAACAACCTTATACATTTCATATGTTTAACTTTACATAAATTTTTGGTTAACACATCGGAAATCATGTCTTCAGTACAAACGTATTCAATATCAATTATCTTTTTATACCCTTGCAGAGGGTATATTAATTTTAGCCAGAAGTTTGCAACGCACCTTAGGAGACATCTCCGACCCTATAAAGTATATATATTCTGAATCAGCATCACCAGAGGAGTCGAAAAATGGATGTCCGTCTCCCGTCCGTCCGTCCGTCCGTCCGTCCGTCCGTCTGTTGCAACGCAAACTAGTCTCTCAGTTTTTGAGCTATCTTCATGAAACTTGGCACACAAGCTTCTTATTGCTGTAGGCTGTAAATAAGTCGGAACGAGCCAGATCGGACCGATATATCGTATAGCTGTCATAGAAGCTATCGGCCGATTTTTGTTGTTTTTCAAGATATTGCAACAAGATTTGGCAAATCCTATTCTTATTACGTTCTTAATGTGCTGTCAAAATTGTATCAAAATCGGACCAGTATAACATATAGCTGCCATAGGAACAATCGGCTGAAATCAGGGTTTTTGTATGCAAACCTGTTTTGTTTTTGGAAATACCGCACATTATCAATACTTTTTAATGTTATACAGTAACCCGCCCTTAGTTTTTCCATTTAAATATCTCAGACGTTTATATTCTATAGCCTGAATTATAGCCGAATTCAATTATATTTTTTTTTTCGGGGGGGAAGAATGGTGTCCGTCCGTCCGTCCGTCAGTCAGTCCGTCTGTCTGTTGCAACGCAAATTAGTCCCCCAGTTTTTGAGCTATCTTCATGAAACTTGGCACACAAGCTTATTATTGCTGTAGGCTGTAAATAAGTCGGAACGAGCCAGATCGGACCGATATATCGTATAGCTGTCATAGAAGCTATCGGCCGATTTTTGTTGTTTTTCAAGATATTGCAACAAGATTTGGCAAATCCTATTCTTATTACGTTCTTAATGTGCTGTCAAAATTGTATCAAAATCGGATTACTATAACATATAGCTGCCATAGGAACAATCGGCTGAAATCAGGGTTTTTGTATGCAAACCTGTTTTGTTTTTGGAAATACCGCACATTATCAATACTTTTTAATGTTATACAGTAACCCGCCCTTAGTTTTTCCATTTAAATATCTCAGACGTTTATATTATATAGCTGTTATAGGAACAATCAGTCAGTCCGTCCGTCTGTTGCAACGCAAACTAGTCTCTCAGTTTTTGAGTTATCTTCATGAAACTTGGCACACAAGCTTCTTATTGCTGTAGGCTGTAAAAAAGTCGGAACGAGCCAGATCGGACCGATATATCGTATAGCTGTCATAGAAGCTATCGGCCGATTTTTGTTGTTTTTCAAGATATTGCAACAAGATTTGGCAAATCCTATTCTTATTACGTTCTAAATGTGCTGTCAAAATTGTATCAAAATCGGAGCACTATAACATATAGCTGCCATAGGAACAATCGGCTGAAATCAGGGTTTTTGTATGCAAACCTGTTTTGTTTTTGGAAATACCGCACATTATCAATACTTTTTATACCCTTGCAGAGGGTATATTAATTTTAGCCAGAAGTTTGCAACGCACCTTAGGAGACATCTCCGACCCTATAAAGTATATATATTCTGAATCAGCATCACCAGAGGAGTCGAAAAATGGATGTCCGTCTGTCCGTCCGTCCGTCCGTCCGTCCGTCTGTTGCAACGCAAACTAGTCTCTCAGTTTTTGAGCTATTTTCATGAAATTTGGCACACAAGCTTATTATTTCTGCCCTCTTTAAATAAGTCGGAACGGGCCAGATCGGACTGATATATCGTATAGCTGTCATGGAGCCTATCGGCCGATTTTTGTTATATTTCAAGATATAGCTATCAGCCTTACCACATCCAAATCTAAGTGTGTCCCTAATAATAAAGTTCGAAATCGAACTTTTATAACTTATAACGATCAACGATCGGCCTAATGAAGGTTCATGTTGCAATTTTATGGAAACCTGAGTACTATTACATGTAGCTGTTAAACAAAAAATCCTGTCGCTGTTATTCAAACGCATTTTTATACCCTTGCAGAGGGTATATTAATTTTAGCCAGAAGTTTGCAACGCACCTTAGGAGACATCTCCGACCCTATAAAGTATATATATTCTGAATCAGCATCACCAGAGGAGTCGAAAAATGGATGTCCGTCTGTCTGTCCGTCTGTTGCAACGCAAACTAGTCTCTCAGTTTTTGAGCTATCTTCATGAAACTTGGCACACAAGCTTCTTATTTCTGCCCTCTTTAAATAAGTCGGAACGGGCCAGATCGGACTGATATATCGTATAGCTGTCATGGAGCCTATCGGCCGATTTTCGTTATATTTCAAGATATAGCTATCAGGCTTACCACATCCAAATCTAAATCAAAATCGGACCAATTTAACATATAGCTGCCAAAGGAACAATCGGCTGAAATCAGGGTTTTTGTATGCAAACCTGTTTTGTTTTTGGAAATACCGCACATTATCAATACTTTTTATTGTTATACAGTAACCCGCTCTTAGTTTTTCCATTTAAATATCTCAGACGTTTATATTCTATAGCTGTTATAGGAACAATCATTCAGTCCGTCTGTCTGTTGCAACGCAATTGCGTTATTGAGCTATCTTCATGAAACTTTGCTCACAAGCTTCTTATTTCTGCCCTCTTTAAATAAGTCGGAACGGGCCAGATCGGACTGATATATCGTATAGCTGTCATGGAGCCTATCGGCCGATTTTCGTTATATTTCAAGATATAGCTATCAGGCTTACCACATCCAAATCTAAATCAAAATCGGACCAATTTAACATATAGCTGCCAAAGGAACAATCGGCTGAAATCAGGGTTTTTGTATGCAAACCTGTTTTGTTTTTGGAAATACCGCACATTATCAATACTTTTTAATGTTATACAGTAACCCGCTCTTAGTTTTTCCATTTAAATATCTCAGACGTTTATATTCTATAGCTGTTATAGGAACAATCATTCAGTCCGTCTGTCTGTTGCAACGCAATTGCGTTATTGAGCTATCTTCATGAAACTTTGCTCACAAGCTTCTTATTTCTGCCCTCTTTAAATAAGTCGGAACGGGCCAGATCGGACTGATATATCGTATAGCTGTCATGGAGCCTATCTGCCGATTTTCGTTATATTTCAAGATATAGCTATCAGGCTTACCACATCCAAATCTAAGTGTGTCCCTAATAATAAAGTTCGAAATCGAACTTTTATAACTTATAACGATCAACGATCGGTCTAATGAAGGTTCATGTTGCAATTTTATGGAAACCTGAGTACTATTACATGTAGCTGTTAAACAAAAAATCATATAGCTGTCAAACGTATTTTTGAATAAGAACTTTCCAAATTTAGATTTTATGACCAACACATCCTTTACAACACAAAGACATTTCCTCATAACATTTTGTGTTAAGTATATAAGAAATCCAGGTATATACAAAAGCATTAAAAGGTAGAATTATTTTTTTTTAAGCAGGTGTTAATCAGGTAAAAATCTCGACTTCCTGTACTGTTATAATTGTTCAATAAATACCACAGAAACCAGCAGCAATCCAAATATATTTTATATTTTGTATAACTGCAAGGGTATGAAACCTTCGGCAAGCCGAAGGTAGCCTTGCTTTCTTGTTCTTATATAATTCTCTTACAAAGTGGTATTTAATGTCAATATGCTAGCTTCTAGCATGAAATGTAGCATTCTTAACAAGACATTGTGCGCTTTGGCTGTCGCTGTAGATCATCATTGTCGTTGGTGGCTCACAGCGCATCTCTCTTATAAGTTTAAGCACGTACGATGCTTCCTTCGCTGCTGTAGATAGTGCTACATACTCAGCCTCCGTGCTGCTGAGCGCCACAATGCTCTGCTTCTTGGACTCCCACGTAATTGCCGATCCTGCCAGAAAGAATGCCCAACCGCTAAATGATTTCCTGTCTGTGCTGTCACCTGCCCAATCTGCATCCACAAAACAGTGTGCAGGTACACCAGTTCGACTATAATTTAGCTGCAGGTTTGCAGTTCCTTTCAGGCAGCGGAGCACACGCTTGGCTGCCACCTCATGTTCCTTGTGGGGATCACTGCATCGTTGTGCCAACTTGGCAACGGAATGTGCAATATCCGGCCGAGTCGTCATGGCCAGATACAATAAAGAACCAACAAGTTACTGATACCTTGTCTGGTCCACACTTTGGCAGTCATCATTTGTGCATTTAGTTTGGAAGCCAACCTCTAATGGAGTCGCACTTGGTTTGCAATCTTCCATTCTATATTCTCGCAGCAATCCTCCAATGAACTGCTTATGGCCGATTGAAACGTTGCCCGTGTCACCAGATCGCTCAATTTCGATACCTAAAAAATGCTTCAGCTCACCGCCATCTACCACATCAAATGCCTGAGCAATTGCGCTCTTTATGTTGACGAGGTCTTTTTTTTCTGGAACAAGCAATAATTAAATCGTCAACATATACAATGATAATACTTAAATTCTCTTCGAATTTGCAGGTGTAGATGCATGGCTCGCTAGCACAGGGCACGAACCCCATTTCCAACACAGTACTGTCCAGAGTCTGATACCACTCTCGACCACTCTGCTTCAGGCCGTATAAGGATTTCTCCAGCTTCAGTACCCTTTTCGGATATTTGGAGTCTATAAAGCCATCAGGTTGCCTCATATATACTTCATCCTGTAGTTCACTGTTAAGGTATTTGATGCATATACATCTCGTGCACTTGCTACTGGTGAAAATGTCTCCGTATAGTTGATGCCGTATTGCTGTCCGCATCCCTTTGCGACTAAACGAGCTTTAAATCGATCCAGCTTGCCATATTTGTCCCGCTTAATGGCAAACTCCCATTTACAGCCAATACATTTCTCACCAGGTGGTAGATCAACTAGGCTCCATGTCTTTATGGATTGCAACTGATCGTACTCCTTCTGCATCGCAGCTTTCCATTCGTCTGCATGCCTCATGTTTAACGCCTCTTTGATACTACTGGGCACTACAACATCTTCAGTTGTACCAATGGCACTGAGCAAATTATATTCTTTCCGTGGACGCCCTGGAGCTCCAGTACGAACTAATTTTGGTCTCCCTGGACCCCGTTTTTGTCCAACGACGCTCTTTTCTGAGTTTGGTTCAATTTCAATATCGTCTTGCTCTTCTGTTGCTTGTGGCTTGACCTCTTCGCCCGGTTCTATGTCAATCTTCATTATCAATTCACTTGGATCCTCCGGAAACTCTTCAACCGATGTACTAGTATATTGTGCAATTTCGTGTTCCAAAAACACAACATCCCTAGCTTCTTTTATATTTTGTGTCTGAGGATTGAAAAGTCGATAAGCTTTAGCGGTTCCTGAATACCCCACCATTATATGCTCGATGCCCTTCTGACAAAATTTTCTTTGTACCAAACATTCTCAAATGGGCCACGCTTGGCTTCTTCCCCAACCACGCCTGGTATGGAGTCATCTCAGGCACTGACGACGTCTCGGATCTATTCCGTAAATATGCTGCGGTCATTATAGCTTCTCCCCACAGTGATTCATTGGCCCTAGCATGCACCAGCATGCTTCTTGCCATCTCCACCAGCGTTCTATTCGCACGCTCAGCAACTCCGTTTTGCTGTGGAGTATGAGGAACTGTTAGTTGTCGCTTAATTCCTTGTCTTACCAAGAAGTTCTCAAATGCGCCGCTCAGGTACTCTCGCCCGTTGTCGCTCCTTATGACTATAATCTTCTCTCCAGTTTGTTTTTCGGCCAACGCTTTGAACTCTTTAAATTTTTCAAAGACTTGATCTTTTGATTTCAGCATATACACCGTTACGTAACGCGTCTTATCATCAATAAAAGTAGCAAAATATCGTGCGCCACCTTTCGATACTGTGCTTATAGGTCCACAAATGTCAGTATGAATTAATCCCAAAATTTCGCGCGATCGATTTTCCGACATTTTTGGGAACTGTTTTACGCAAATTTTACTTTTTGCAAATGTTTCGCACACAAAGTCATTCACGTTTCCGGCAACACCAGGCAGACCATACACCATATGCTTGTGGATCATGGATTTAATGCTATTAAAATTTAGATGCCCGAATCTATTATGCCATGTTATTACTTGCTTTAAATTTGCCTTTGTAGCAAAAGCGGTTTTATTCTCGGTTTCAAACACAAACAAGTCATTTTGCTTTTTCGCAACTAACACAGTATCACCCTTCTCGTTTTTCACACTCGCTTTGTCTTTTTCAAAGCATATTTTAAAACCATTATTTATTGCTTTAGCGACCGAAACAAAATTACATTGCAGATTTTGAACATATAACACATCGGTTAGTTCAATAATATTGCCCTGCCAGTTTAACTTTACTGTGCCGATACCTTTTGCCTCAATGTATTGTTCGCCAACTAGCATAATTGTTTCTTTATGCTCGCGAATTGACACAAATAACGATTTGTTTGCACATAAGTGGGCTGTTGCCCCACTGTCCACGCACCAAACATCAACCGAAAGTGTACTTTTTGTACGAAGCTGCAGCGAAAACGGAATACGACTTTTTGTTGCTATCGTTCTTTTTGTCACTATCGTTGTCCTTTTCTGACTTCGCCGATTTTTCTTTCGATCTGCACTTCGCCGAAATATGACCGCGGCGGCCAACATTTCCAACATTCGATGTTTTTCATGTCCCTTTTGTTTTTGTTCTTTTTGTCATTTTCGAATCGCGACGCGAACATTTTCTGTTCTTCTTTCACTGCAATTTGCTCAACCGTTTTACGTCTTTCCCCCTCTTCCAGCAATTTAATTTTTAGGGCCTCAAACGACGGCAAATTGTCGCGCGCTTCTATTGCGATTACAAAGCCCTCATATGCGTCACTAAGGCTTGCCAACAAAATTGTAACAAGCATTTCATCCGGCACTGGCTTTTGAATTTCGTTTAACTTCTCGATCACATCAGAAAAATTATTCACATGCTTTGCAATGCCCTCTGACTCTGACATTTTCATGTAGAGTAACTGTTTAAATAACTGTATTCTACGCGCCGGCCCAGAAGGCGTGTGAATTGCGGCCAGCTTTTTCCAAGTTTCCTCTGATGTCGTACAATGTTTAACATGATTAATTTGCGATGGCTTTATACACAGTAATACACTTGCCAGGGCTTTTTCGTCTTTGCGATCGAAATTTGTCTGCTGTTCCACAGTTCTCACTTTTAATTTCGCGGCCACTCACAATTCCCCACAACTCAGAATGTATCAGCAGACTTTTCATCTGCACTGCCCACGAACTATAGTTGTCATTATCCAATTTTTCTATTGAATATTGGGAACTCATCTTGTTTTTAAGATTTTATTATTTCACAAACGAGTCTCTGTTCAATTTTCCTCGATTAATACGCGCAGTGGAAGCGTTCTGGGCCCATAACCTATTCGTTTTGGCATTTATTAGAGACTAAATTCATGTTTGCAGCGTGCAAGCTAGCTATGTATACAGAACACAAAGGAAGGAAGAAACAAGCACCGTTACTTGTGATGCATAAAAGGAAATAAGAAGACATACAGTGGTGCTAATACAACATATTTCTAACAAATTTTTAAACATTTTTATACCCGCTACTCGAAGAGTATAAGGGTATTATAACTTTGTGCCAACCGAAAATGTTTGTAACGGGCAGAAGGAGAAATCTCCGACCCCATAAAGTATATATATTCTGAATCAGCATGAACAGCCGAGTCGATATAGCCATGTCCGTCTGTCCGTCTGTCTGTCTGTCCGTCCGTATGAAAACCTGGATCTCAGCTATTATAAGAGCTAGAGCTACCAAATTTGGAGACAATATGTTTAATTCTGCACGCAGATCAAGTTTATTTTGGATTTTTGCCACGCCTCCATCCGCCCCCATAAATCGAAAAAAAGTCGATTGTAGCTGCAAATATAAATCTACAGTAATCATTTTTTATACATTTGATAAAAACCACTATGCGGGTGTGTTGGCAAAGTTTCAATAAGATCGGCCAATAAATAAGGAAGATATTCAAGAAATAGTATTGCACTGTGGCCATGTGCTTATGTCGGTTTTTCCTAATGTCAGAACCCGAGTTCAACTCCAGCAGCAGACAACTTTTTTTAAATATGTGGCAACCTTTTTTTTTTAATTATGTGGCAACTTTTTTTTTAATTATGTGCACCGAAAATATTCATAGTGCAATTTTATCGGTCATTGCGTAAGAAATGCAGTGGTCGAGTGGTGATGGTAGTTGACTGTTAAGCGAGAGGTCCGGAGTTCAACTTCTTTGTGCCGCGGCGACTTATATTTATTTTTTTTGGATCTTATATTTTTTTATACCCTTGCAGAGGGTATATTAATTTTAGCCAGAAGTTTGCAACGCACCTTAGGAGACATCTCCGACCCTATAAAGTATATATATTCTGAATCAGCATCACCAGAGGAGTCGAAAAATGGATGTCCGTCTGTCCGTCCGTCCGTCCGTCCGTCCGTCCGTCCGTCCGTCCGTCTGTTGCAACGCAAACTAGTCTCTCAGTTTTTGAGCTATCTTCATGAAACTTGGCATACAAGCTTCTTATTGCTGTAGGCTGTAAATAAGTCGGAACGAGCCAGATCGGACCGATATATCGTATAGCTGTCATAGAAGCTATCGGCCGATTTTTGATGTTTTTCAAGATATTGCAACAAGATTTGGCAAATCCTATTCTTATTACGTTCTTAATGTGCTGTCAAAATTGTATCAAAATCGGACCACTATAACATATAGCTGCCATAGGAACAATCGGCTGAAATCAGGGTTTTTGTATGCAAACCTGTTTTGTTTTTGGAAATACCGCACATTATCAATACTTTTTAATGTTATACAGTAACCCGCCCTTAGTTTTTCCATTTAAATATCTCAGACGTTTATATTCTATAGCTGTTATAGGAACAATCAGTCAGTCCGTCTGTCTGTTGCAACGCAAATTAGTCCCCCAGTTATTGAGCTATCTTCATGAAACTTTGCTCATAAGCTTCTTATTTCTGCCCTCTTTAAATAAGTCGGAATGGGCCAGATCGGACTGATATATCGTATAGCTGCCATGGAGCCTACGGCCGATTTTCGTTATATTTCAAGATATAGCTATCAGGCTTACCACATCCAAATCTAAGTGTGTCCCTAATAATAAAGTTCGAAATCGAACTTTTATAACTTATAACGATCAACGATCGGCCTAATGAAGGTTCATGTTGCAATTTTATGGAAACCTGAGTACTATTACATATAGCTGTTAAACAAAAAATCATATAGCTGTTATTCAAACGCATTTTTGAATGAGAACTTTCCAAATTTATTTATATTTTATGACCAACAGATCCTTTACAACACAAAGACATTTCCTCATAACCTTTTTTGTGTTAAGTATATAAGAAATCCAGGTATGTACAAAAGTATTAAAAGGTAGAATTATTTTTTTTCGAAGCAGGTGTTTGATTCATAGCCTTAATCATGTAAAAATCTTGACTTCCTGTACTTTTATAATTGTTCAATAAATACCACAGAAACCAGCAGCAATCCAAATATATTTTATATTTTGTATAACTGCAAGGGTATGAAACCTTCGGCAAGCCGAAGGTAGCCTTGCTTTCTTGTTTTTTTTTTTTTTTTTTTTTTGACGTTGATACAATGAATGTATAATCAAGTGGTCCTTGCAAAACCAAGCCGATGCTTGTTACGCGCGGATCCCAGACACAGCGAATGTCCACCTCCCGCCCAACCGACCGAGGGGCACAGTCGTCTGACGTACGACTCGAAACGCGAAACGCGAAATAGAGAACGCGGGCATGCAAAGATACCGAGATAGAAAAGATTTTCGAGGAAAGATTACTTAATTACTAGATAGGTAGGACAAGATTTCAAATTTTAGGCACCCAAAGAGTTCTCTTTAAAAATGTACTTTCACACCTTCTTCATGCCACATCTGGCGTTCCTCAGGGTAGCCATCTAGGCCCCCTCCTTTTTACGCTTTTCATCAATGACCTACCTTTGGTCATACATAACTCCCGTACTCTCATGTATGCGGATGATGTAAAGCTTTGTTATCAATTTAAAGATGACTACTGCCACTCGCACTTACAAGCCGACCTAGATAGTTTTCATTCCTGGTGTTGTGCAAATTTCTTAAACCTGAACAGCTCCAAATGCAAGTTGATGACATTCTATCGAGCCAGTCCAAAGTACGTTTCCTACACTCTTTGTGGTTGTGTCTTAGAAAGAATTACTCTAGTTGATGATCTTGGGGTCCGTTTGGACCGAAAACTAAAGTTTTCCGAACATATTTCCCATATGGTCAATAAAGCCATGGGTGTGCTTGGCTTTATTAAGAGATGGTCTAAGGAGTTTGACGATCCTTATGTAACAAAGACCCTCTACACCTCACTTGTTCGTCCAATTCTGGAATATGGATCATGCGTATGGTGTCCCCAGTACACTACTCACAAAAACCGCATTGAATGTGTACAACAAAATTTTTTAATTTTCGCCTTACGAGGCCTTAACTGGGACGTAAATTTAAGACTTCCTTCCTATGGCAGTAGACTTCTACTACTTAACTTACCTTCTCTAGCTAATCGTAGAACCATGCTGGGTGTAGTATTTATTAATAACCTCATCCAAGGTGACATTGACAGTGTTGACCTGGTTAGCCAGCTACACTTTTCTGTCCCTTGTAGATTAACACGTAATTACTTACCACTAACTCTTCCTAATTGTAGGTCGAACTATGCCCTTCATGATCCGTTTAGGGTATTATGTTCTGACTATAATAATCTTTACTTTCTTTCTTCTAACGCTTCCTCTGTTGCATGCCTAAAATTTGAAATCTTGTCCTACCTATCTAGAAATTAAGTAATCTTTCCTCGAAAATCTTTTCTATCTCGGTATCTTTGCATGCCCGCGTTCTCTATTTCGCGTTTCGCGTTTCGAGTCGTACGTCAGACGACTGTGCCCCTCGGTCGGTTGGGCGGGAGGTGGACATTCGCTGTGTCTGGGATCCGCGCGTAACAAGCATCGGCTTGGTTTTGCAAGGACCACTTGATTATACATTCATTGTATCAACGTCCAACAAAAAAAAAAAAAAAAAAAAACAGATGAAGCGTTAGATGAAAGAAAGTAAAGATTATTATAGTCAGAACATAATACCCTAAACGGATCGTGAAGGGCATAGTTCGACCTACAATTAGGAAGAGTTAGTGGTAAGTAATTGCGTGTTAATCTACAAGGGACAGAAAAGTGTAGCTGGCTAACCAGGTCAACACTGTCAATGTCACCTTGGATGAGGGTATTAATAAATACTACACCCAGCATGGTTCTACGATTAGCTAGAGAAGGTAAGTTAAGTAGTAGAAGTCTACTGCCATAGGAAGGAAGTCTTAAATTTACGTCCCAGTTAAGGCCTCGTAAGGCGAAAATTAAAAAATTTTTTTGTACACATTCAATGCGGTTTTTGTGAGTAGTGTACTGGGGACACCATACGCATGATCCATATTCCAGAATTGGACGAACAAGTGAGGTGTAGAGGGTCTTTGTTACATAAGGATCGTCAAACTCCTTAGACCATCTCTTAATAAAGCCAAGCACACCCATGGCTTTATTGACCATATGGGAAATATGTTCGGAAAACTTTAGTTTTCGGTCCAAACGGACCCCAAGATCATCAACTAGAGTAATTCTTTCTAAGACACAACCACAAAGAGTGTAGGAAACGTACTTTGGACTGGCTCGATAGAATGTCATCAGCTTGCATTTGGAGCTGTTCAGGTTTAAGAAATTTGCACAACACCAGGAATGAAAACTATCTAGGTCGGCTTGTAAGTGCGAGTGGCAGTAGTCATCTTTAAATTGATAACAGAGCTTTACATCATCCGCATACATGAGAGTACGGGAGTTATGTATGACAAAAGGGAGGTCATTGATGAAAAGCGTAAAAAGGAGGGGGCCTAGATGGCTACCCTGAGGAACGCCAGATGTGGCATGAAGAAGGTGTGAAAGTACATTTTTAAAGAGAACTCTTTGGGTTCTGCCATTCAGATAACTCACAATCCAATTAAGAAGTTTTGGTGTGAAGCCTAAAAGGCTGAGTTTATGTGCAAGAAGGGAATGATTTACTGAGTCAAAAGCCTTACTGAAATCAGTGTATATAACATCAGTTTGAAGATTTTCCTGAAAACCTTTTATAACAAAGGATGTCAGCTCCAGTAAGTTTGTCGCAGTTGAGCGACGTTTTATAAATCCGTGCTGAGAAGGCGATATGACGGATCTACAGAAATGTTGCAAGTGAGGAGTTAATACATTCTCGAAGAATTTAGGTATAGCCGACAATTTAGAGATACCTCTATAATTGCTTGCTTCAGACTTACTGCCCTTCTTAAACAAGGGAATGATAAAAGATTCCTTCCAAATGGAAGGAAAGGATGAAGTATCTAAGGACAGCGAAAATAGTTTGAGCAATGGCTTACTTAGGGAGTTGGCACAGAACCGATATATATTTATATATATATTATATTTTTTAAATAAGCTAGATTTTAAATTTTTAAGGCGAGACAGCTCTTTTGTAAACCAAGGTGGCTTACTCGAGCATGTCTGATAGAAACGCGGTACACAAATATCAAAGAAAGAGTCAATGGTCTTATAAAATATGCTTACCGCCACTGAAATATCAGTAGTCGAGTAAAGCTCTGACCAGTCGCAGTTGAAGAGTAAAAAGTTCAATAATACAAAGTCTGCTTTTCTAAAGCAGCGTATACGTTTACACAGTTTTTCATATTTAACAAAGCATTTGCCCAGATCAAAAGTAGCTTCAAAAGTGGGATGATAAGAATCTTCTGGTAAAGAAAGTGGTTGAGTCCTTGTTAGAGACACCCTAGATGGATCAGATACGAAGCATAAATCCAAGGATCTGTTTCTAAAGTTTTTGATATGATTGACCTGCGACAATGACATATCAAACAGACCGTCAAATAGGTCATGCTGCCGAGAAGGCAATAAATAAGTCTCACCAACACATTGTGTCCAGTCACATTCAGGAACATTGAAGTCACCAAGGACTATAAAATGATCCCTGTCTGATAACAGGTTGAAAACAGTCTTTATTGCAGACAAGTGTTGCAAATAGACTGACAATTCCGATGACGGCGGAATATATGAACAGGTTATAAAACAGAAAAAACCGGGAAAGTGTAATTTTACACAAATAAATTCAATGCAATGTTGAACTTCCGGTTGAAAAAGTTCCGATGATATGGAGGAATTTACTGCAATCAGAACTCCCCCACCACGTCGGCCAGGTCGATCAAGCCTGTAGGTTGTATACTTACTTGGTAAAACTTCGGTGCTTAAAATATCCGGTTTTAACCAAGTTTCAGTAAACACTAAAACATGGGAGGTAAAAAGAAAGGCTGTTTAGGAATAGATTAGATAATTTGCTGCATAATCCTCTAACATTTTGGTATGTAAGAAGAAAAGTAGCACTTAGTTTTTTGTGTTTTGTTTTTGGGAGGACGTTTCTGGGATTGGCAGTGAAAGAACAATCGGTTTCCGATTCTTTTTCTTCTTCGCCTCAAACTCTTTAACCATTACATGTTCTGGCCAAAATGTTGGAGAACATATATTGGCTTGCAGTTCAGCCGGGACACTAATTTTAAAGGACGATATGTCCCTCTCATATGAGAATTTAAATTTTTCCACTTTAAACTCGACAGCTTGTATTTTGGCTTGAATATAAGCCGCAACATCTTGAGATGTAAGATCAGGGGCAAGCCGGGAAACGAAAATTTGTTTCCTTAGTGGAACTCCTAACACCTTTTTAGGCTCCACGGGTATTACACCTATGGGATAGTTCATAGCCGGTACTCCGGAACTAGAACTTGCCTTAGGTATATCTATAATCTGTGGTACAGGCAAAGAAACCACAGCGGACACATCGGAAATGTTGTGTGACACCATTTGCACACACTCGTTGATGACTTTTTCTGATACCGATGATCTCGTCACCATAGGAGTAGTGAACGACATCACCGGCTGAGTCACAGGAGTGCATGGCTAGTCAATGAGAGGGGGCGGAATAAGTCGGAATGGGCCAGATCGGACTGATATATCGTATAGCTGTCATGGAGCCTATCGGCCGATTTTTGTTATATTTCAAGATATAGCTATCAGGCTTACCACATCCAAATCTAAGTGTGTCCCTAATAATAAAGTTCGAAATCGAACTTTTATAACTTATAACGATCAACGATCGGCTTAATGAAGGTCCATGTTGCAATTTTATGGAAATCTGAGTACTATTACATATAGTTGTTAAACAAAAAATCATGTAGCTGTTATTCAAACGCATTTTTGAATGAGAACTTTCCAAATTTATTTATATTTTATGACCAACAGATCCTATACGATATATCAGTCCGATCTGGCCCGTTCCGACTTATTAAAAGAGGGCAGAAATAAGAAGCTTGGGAGAAAAGTTTCATGAAGATAGCTCAATAATAAGGGGGGGACTAATTTGAGTTGCAACAGACAGACGGACTGACTGATTGTTCCTATAACAGCTAAAGAATATAAACGTCTGAGATATTTAAATGGAAAAACTAAGGGCGGGTTACTGTATAACATTAAAATGTATTGATAATGTGCGGTATTTCCAACAACAAAACAGGTTTGCATACAAAAACCCTGATTTCAGCCGATTGTTCCTATGGCAGCTATATGTTATGCTATATAATTTTGACAGCACATTAAGATAGTAATAAGAATAAGATTTGCCAAATCTTGTTGCAATATCTTGAAAAACAACAAAAATCGGCCGATAGCTTCTATGACAGCTATACGATATATCGGTCCGATCTGGCTCGTTCCGACTTATTTACAGCCTACAGCAATAATAAGCTTGTGTGCCAAGTTTCATGAAGATAGCTCAAAAACTGAGAGACGAGTTTGCGTTGCAACAGACGGACGGACGGACAGACGGACATCCATTTTTCGACTCCTCTGGTGATGCTGATTCAGAATATATATACTTTATAGGGTCGGAGATGTCTCCTAAGGTGCGTTGCAAACTTCTGGCTAAAATTAATATACCCTCTGCAACGGTATAAAAATGCCAAAAAATCCGTTGAATTAAAAAAAAAATTATTGCCGATTTTTGTACAAATCAAACGGTTTTTGATAAAAAAAAACGCATTTCAAAAATGACAAAAAATCCGTTTAATTTAATATAAAAAGTTTAACGTCAATTCTTGTACAAATCTAACATTTTTTGATAAAAAAAACATTAAAAACATGCCAAAAAATACGTTAAATTAAAAAACAAAATTTATCGTCGATTTTTGTACAAATCTAACGGTTTTTGATCAATAAAATGCATTTCAAAGATGACAAAAAATTCGTTACATTAAAAACAAGAAAGCAAGGCTACCTTCGGCTTGCCGAAGGTTTCATACCCTTGCAGTTATACAAAATATAAAATATATTTGGATTGCTGCTGGTTTCTGTGGTATTTATTGAACAATTATAACAGTACAGGAAGTCGAGATTTTTACCTGATTAACACCTGCTTAAAAAAAAATAATTCTACCTTTTAATGCTTTTGTATATACCTGGATTTCTTATATACTTAACACAAAATGTTATGAGGAAATGTCTTTGTGTTGTAAAGGATGTGTTGGTCATAAAATCTAAATTTGGAAAGTTCTTATTCAAAAATACGTTTGACAGCTATATGATTTTTTGTTTAACAGCTACATGTAATAGTACTCAGGTTTCCATAAAATTGCAACATGAACCTTCATTAGACCGATCTTTGATCGTTATAAGTTATAAAAGTTCGATTTCGAACTTTATTATTAGGGACACACTTAGATTTGGATGTGGTAAGCCTGATAGCTATATCTTGAAATATAACGAAAATCGGCAGATAGGCTCCATGACAGCTATACGATATATCAGTCCGATCTGGCCCGTTCCGACTTATTTAAAGAGGGCAGAAATAAGAAGCTTGTGAGCAAAGTTTCATGAAGATAGCTCAATAACGCAATTGCGTTGCAACAGACAGACGGACTGAATGATTGTTCCTATAACAGCTATAGAATATAAACGTCTGAGATATTTAAATGGAAAAACTAAGAGCGGGTTACTGTATAACATTAAAAAGTATTGATAATGTGCGGTATTTCCAAAAACAAAACAGGTTTGCATACAAAAACCCTGATTTCAGCCGATTGTTCCTTTGGCAGCTATATGTTAAATTGTTCCGATTTTGATTTAGATTTGGATGTGGTAAGCCTGATAGCTATATCTTGAAATATAACGAAAATCGGCAGATAGGCTCCATGACAGCTATACGATATACCAGTCCGATCTGGCCCGTTCCGACTTATTTAAAGAGGGCAGAAATAAGAAGCTTGTGAGCAAAGTTTTATGAAGATAGCTCAATAACGCAATTGCGTTGCAACAGACAGACGGACTGAATGATTGTTCCTATAACAGCTATAGAATATAAACGTCTGAGATATTTAAATGGAAAAACTAAGAGCGGGTTACTGTGTAACAATAAAAAGTATTGATAATGTGCGGTATTTCCAAAAACAAAACAGGTTTGCATACAAAAACCCTGATTTCAGCCGATTGTTCCTTTGGCAGCTATATGTTAAATTGGTCCGATTTTGATTTAGATTTGGATGTGGTAAGCCTGATAGCTATATCTTGAAATATAACGAAAATCG
The DNA here is from genome assembly GCA_018151445.1 of Zaprionus inermis. Lineage (NCBI taxonomy): Eukaryota > Metazoa > Arthropoda > Insecta > Diptera > Drosophilidae > Zaprionus > Zaprionus inermis. The sequence continues at coordinate 7,487 of JAECXD010001462.1, read as the reverse complement.
GCAGATAGGCTCCATGACAGCTATACGATATATCAGTCCGATCTGGCCCGTTCCGACTTATTTAAAGAGGGCAGAAATAATAAGCTTGTGTGCCAAGTTTCATGAAAATAGCTCAAAAACTGAGAGACTAGTTTGCGTTGCAACAGAAGGACGGACGGACAGACGGACATCCATTTTTCGACTCCTCTGGTGATGCTGATTCAGAATATATATACTTTATAGGGTCGGAGATGTCTCCTAAGGTGCGTTGCAAACTTCTGGCTAAAATTAATATACCCTCTGCAAGGGTATAAAAATGCGTTTGAATAACAGCGACAGGATTTTTTGTTTAACAGCTACATGTAATAGTACTCAGGTTTCCATAAAATTGCAACATGAACCTTCATTAGGCCGATCGTTGATCGTTATAAGTTATAAAAGTTCGATTTCGAACTTTATTATTAGGGACACACTTAGATTTGGATGTGGTAAGCCTGATAGCTATATCTTGAAATATAACGAAAATCGGCCGATAGGCTCCATGACAGCTATACGATATATCAGTCCGATCTGGCCCGTTCCGACTTATTTAAAGAGGGCAGAAATAATAAGCTTGTGTGCCAAATTTCATGAAAATAGCTCAAAAACTGAGAGACTAGTTTGCGTTGCAACAGAAGGACGGACGGACAGACGGACATCCATTTTTCGACTCCTCTGGTGATGCTGATTCAGAATATATATACTTTATAGTGTCGGAGATGTCTCCTAAGGTGCGTTGCAAACTTCTGGCTAAAATTAATATACCCTCTGCAAGGGTATAAAAATTTAACCTCGATTTTTTACAAATCTAACGGTTTTTGATCAAAAAAACGCATTAAAAACATGCCAAAAAATCCGTTAAATTAAAAAACAAAATTTATCGTCAATTTTTGTACAAATCTAACGGTTTTTGATCAATAAAATGCATTTCAAAGATGACAAAAAATTCGTTAAATTAAAAAAAATGTAAACTCGATTTTTTACAAATCAAACGGTTTTTGATCAAAAAAAACCATTAAACATTAATCCCAAAAAATCCGTTAAATTAAAAAAAAAAAAATTATTATAGATTTTTTTTTTACAAATCAAACGGGTTTTGATCAAAAAAACATTTCAAAAACAAGTCGGAAAGGCTACAGTCGAGCTGACTCGACTGTGATATACCCGCTACAATTCTTCGGAAAAACACGTGCCAAATGTGAACAATGCGTTCTTGCTTTTTATTTCTTTCCGTCTCTAATTTGTTTTGCCTATGCAAGTTCCACTCGATTCTTATTGGATGTTGCCCTTTGCTTTTATTACTCTGCAGTTATAAATTATGCATGTGTGATAGAGACGCCTATACATACATACATATATGCTGCCTCACAATACATCTCAACATATCTAATTAGATTTGTCGTTTGTATTTTGTGTTGCTGCTCAATGTCTCTTTCGATTTTAAGTGGCTTTAAATATACTAAAAATTTATTTTGAATTTTGCAACACACTATAAAATAAAAAAAAATATAAGATACAAAAAAATAAATTTAAGTCGCCCAGGCACACCCAGGAGTTGAACTCCGGACGTCTCGCTGAACAGTCAACTACCATCACCACTCGACCACTGCACTTCTTTCGCAATAACCGATAAAATTGCACCATGAATATTTTCGGTGCACATAATTAAAAAAAAAGTTGCCACATAATTTAAAAAAAAGTTGCCACATAATTAAAAAAAGTTGTCTGCTGCTGGTGTTGAACTCGGGTACTAACATTAGGAAAAACCGACACAGGCACATGGCCACAAGGCAATACTATTTCTTGAATATCTTCCTTATTTATCGGCCGATCTTATTGAAACTTTCGCAACACGCCCGGATGGTGGTTTTTATCACATGGATAAAAAATGAATGCTGTAGAGCTATATTTGCAGCTATTATCGATTTATTATCGATTTTTGGGGGCGGATGGAGGCGTGGCAAAAATCCCAAAATAAACTTGATCTGCGGGCATAATTAACACATATTGTCTCCAAATTTGGTAGCTCTAGCTCTTATAATAGCTGAGATCTAGGTTTTCATACGGACAGACAGACGGACAGACGGACAGACGGACAGACGGACAGACGGACAGACGGACAGACGGACAGACGGACATGGCTATATCGACTCGGCTGTTCATGCTGATTCAGAATATATATACTTTATGGGGTCGGAGATGTCTCCTTCTGCCTGTTACAAACATTTTCGGTTGGCACAAAGTTATAATACCCTTATACTCTTCGAGTAGCGGGTATAATGACAAAAACTCCGTTTAATTTTAAAACATTTTGAAACATCGATTTTTGTACAAATCTAACGATTTTTGATAAAAAAACGCATTAAAAAAATGACAAAAAATCCGTTAAATTTAAAATAAAATTTAAACATCGATTTTTTACAAATCTAACGTTTTTTGATAAAAAAAAACCCATTAAAAACATGTCAAAAAATCCGTTAAATTAAAAAACAAAATATATTGTTTATTTTTGTACAAATCAAACGTTTTTTGATCAAAAAAAGCATTTCAAAAATGCCAAAAAACCGTTTAATTTTTAAACATTTTTAAACTTCGATTTTTGTACAAATCTAACGAATTTTGATAAAAAAAACGTATTAAAAAAATGCCAAAAAATCCGTTAAATTTCAAATAAAATTTAAACATCGATTTTTGTACAAATCTAACGATTTTTGATAAAAAAAACGCATTAACAAAATGCCAAAAAAACCGATAAATTTAAAATATAATTTAAACATCGATTTTTGTACAAATCTATCGTTTTTTGATAAAAAAAACCCATTAAAAACATGTCAAAAAATCCGTTAAATTAAAAAACAAAATTATTGTTGATTTTTTACAAATCAAACGGTTTTTGATCAAAAAAACGCATTTCAAAAATGACAAAAAAATCCGTTTAATTTTAAAACATTTTGAAACATCGATTTTTGTACAAATCTAATGATTTTTGATAAAAAAAAAACGCATTAAAAAAAATGCCAAAAAAAATCCGTTAAATTTATAACAAAATTTTAACATCGATTTTTGTACAAATCTAACGTTTTTTGATAAAAAAAAAACCCATTAAAAACATGTCAAAAAATCCGTTAAATTAAAAAACCAAATTTATTGTTTATTTTTGTACAAATCAAACGTTTTTTGATCAAAAAAACGCATTTCAAAAATGCCAAAAAATCCGTTTAATTTTTAAACATTTTTAAACTTCGATTTTTGTACAAATCTAACGATTTTTGATAAAAAAAACGCATTAAAAAATGCCAAAAAAATCCGTTAAATTTAAAATAAAAATTTAAACATCGATTTTTGTACAAATCTAACGATTTTTGATAAAAAAAACGCATTAACAAAATGCCAAAAAATCCGTTAAATTTAAAAATATAATTTAAAATCGATTAAAAAAATAATTAAACGATTTTTGTACAAATCTAACGTTTTTTGATAAAAAAAACCCATTAAAAACATGTCAAAAAATCCGTTAAATTACAAAACAAAATTATTGTTGATTTTTTTACAAATCAAACGGTTTTTGATCAAAAAAACGCATTTCAAAAAATGACAAAAAAAAAACCGTTTAATTTTAAAACATTTTTAAACTTCGATTTTTGTACAAATCTAACGATTTTTGATAAAAAAAAAACGCATAAAAAAAATGCCAAAAAATCCGTTAAATTTAAAATAAAATTTAAACATCGATTTTTGTACAAATCTAACGATTTTTGATAAAAAAAAACGCATTAACAAAATGCCAAAAAATCTGTTAAATTTAAAAATATAATTTAAACATCGATTTTTGTACAAATCTAACGTTTTTTGATAAAAAAAAACCCATTAAAAACATGTCAAAAAATCCGTTAAATTAAAAAACAAAATTATTGTTGATTTTTTTTACAAATCAAACGGTTTTTGATCAAAGAAACGCATTTCAAAAATGACAAAAAAATCCGTTTAATTTTAAAACATTTTGAAACATCGATTTTTGTACAAATCTAATGATTTTTGATAAAAAAAAAAACGAATTAAAAAAATGCCAAAAAAATCCGTTTAATTTTTAAACATTTTTAAACTTCGAATTTTGTACAAATCTAACGTTTTTTATAAGAAACTACGCATTTAAAACATGCCAAAAAATCCGTTAAATTAAAAAACAAAATTTATCGTCGATTTTTGTACAATTCTAACGGTTTTTGATCAATAAAATGCATTTCTAAAATGACAAAAAAATCCGTTAAATTAAAAAAATGTAACCTCGATTTTTTACAAATCTAACGGTTTTTTTAAAAAAAAAATAAAAAATGCCAAAAAATACGTTTAATTTTTAAACATTTTTAAACTTTGATTTTTGTACAAATCTAACGATTTTTGATAAAAAACAAGAAAGCAAGGCTACCTTCGGCTTGCCGAAGGTTTCATACCCTTTCAGTTATACAAAATATAAAATATATTTGGATTGCTACTGGTTTCTGTGGTATTTATTGAACAATTATAACAGTACAAGAAGTCAAGATTTTGACCTGATTAAAATTTTTCGAAAAAAAATAATTCTACCTTTTTAATGCTTTTGTATATACCTGGATTTCTTATATACTTAACACAAAATGTTATGAGGAAATGTCTTTGTGTTGTAAAAGATCTGTTGGTCATAAAATATAAATAAATTTGGAAAGTTCTCATTCAAAAATGCGTTTGAATAACAGCTACTTGTAATAGTACCCAGATTTCCATAAAATTGCAACATGAACCTTCATTAGGCCGATCGTTGATCGTTATAAGTTATAAAAGTTCGATTTCGAACTTTATTATTAGGGACACACTTAGATTTGGATGTGGTAAGCCTGATAGCTATATCTTGAAATATAACGAAAATCGGCCGATAGGCTCCATGACAGCTATACGATATATCAGTCCGATCTGGCCCGTTCCGACTTATTAAAAGAGGGCAGAAATAAGAAGCTTGTGAGCAAAGTTTCATGAAGATAGCTCAATAACTGGGGGACTAATTTGAGTTGCAACAGACAGACGGACTGACTGATTGTTCCTATAACAGCTATATAATATAAACGTCTGAGATATTTAAATGGAAAAACTAAGGGCGGGTTACTGTATAACATTAAAAAGTATTGATAATGTTCGGTATTTCCAAAAACAAAACAGGTTTGCATACAAAAACCCTGATTTCAGCCGATTGTTCCTATGGCAGCTATATGTTATAGTGGTCCGATTTTGATACAATTTTGACAGCACATTAATCTTTGTGTTGTAAAGGATCTGTTGTTTATAAAATATAAATAAATTTGGAAAGTTCTCATTCAAAAATGCGTTTGAATAACAGCTACATGATTTTTTGTTTAACAGCTATATGTAATAGTACTCAGATTTCCATAAAATTGCAACATGGACCTTCATTAGGCCGATCGTTGATCGTTATAAGTTATAAAAGTTCGATTTCGAACTTTATTATTAGGGACACACTTAGATTTGGATGTGGTAAGCCTGATAGCTATATCTTGAAATATAACGAAAATCGGCCGATAGGCTCCATGACAGCTATACGATATATCAGTCCGATCTGGCCCGTTCCGACTTTTTTAAAGAGGGCAACAATAAGAAGCTTGTGAGCAAAGTTTCATGAAGATAGCTCAATAACGCAATTGCGTTGCAACAGATAGACGGACTGACTGATTGTTCCTATAACAGCTATAGAATATAAACGTCTGAGATATTTAAATGGAAAAACTAAGGGCGGGTTACTGTATAACATTAAAAAGTATTGATAATGTTCGGTATTTCCAAAAACAAAACAGGTTTGCATACAAAAACCCTGATTTCAGCCGATTGTTCCTATGGAAGCTATATGTTATAGTGGTCCGATTTTGATACAATTTTGACAGCACATTAATCTTTGTGTTGTAAAGGATCTGTTGTTTATAAAATATAAATAAATTTGGAAAGTTCTCATTCAAAAATGCGTTTGAATAACAGCTACATGATTTTTTGTTTAACAGCTATATGTAATAGTACTCAGATTTCCATAAAATTGCAACATGGACCTTCATTAGGCCGATCGTTGATCGTTATAAGTTATAAAAGTTCGATTTCGAACTTTATTATTAGGGACACACTTAGATTTGGATGTGGTAAGCCTGATAGCTATATCTTGAAATATAACGAAAATCGGCCGATAGGCTCCATGACAGCTATACGATATATCAGTCCGATCTGGCCCGTTCCGACTTATTTAAAGAGGGCAGAAATAAGAAGCTTGTGAGCAAAATTTCATGAAGATAGCTCAATAACTGGGGGACTAATTTGCGTTGCAACAGACAGACGGGCTGACTGATTGTTCCTATAACAGCTATAGAATATAAACGTCTGAGATATTTAAATGGAAAAACTAAGGGCGGGTTACTGTATAACATTAAAAAGTATTGATAATGTGCGGTATTTCCAAAAACAAAACAGGTTTGCATACAAAAACCCTGATTTCAGCCGATTGTTCCTATGGCAGCTACATGTTATAGTGGTCCGATTTTGATACAATTTTGACAGCACATTAGGAACGTAATAAGAATAGGATTTGCCAAATCTTGTTGCAATATCTTGAAAAACAACAAAAATCGGCCGATAGCTTCTATGACAGCTATACGATATATCGGTCCGATCTGGCTCGTTCCGACTTATTTACAGCCTACAGCAATAATAAGCTTGTATGCCAAGTTTCATGAAGATAGCTCAATAACTCGGGGACTAATTTGCGTTGCAACAGACAGACGGACTGACTGATTGTTCCTATAACAGCTATAGAATATAAACGTCTGAGATATTTAAATGGAAAAACTAAGGGCGGAGTACTGTATAACATTAAAAAGTATTGATAATGTGCGGTATTTCCAAAAACAAAACAGGTTTGCATACAAAAACCCTGATTTCAGCCGATTGTTCCTATGGCAGCTACATGTTATAGTGGTCCGATTTTGATACAATTTTGACAGCACATTAGGAACGTAATAAGAATAGGATTTGCCAAATCTTGTTGCAATATCTTGAAAAACAACAAAAATCGGCCGATAGCTTCTATGACAGCTATACGATATATCGGTCCGATCTGGCTCGTTCCGACTTATTTACAGCCTACAGCAATAAAAAGCTTGTGTGCCAAGTTTCATGAAGATAGCTCAAAAACTGAGAGACTAGTTTGCGTTGCAACAGACGGACGGACGGACGGACGGACGGACGGACGGACGTTTTTTGATAAAAAAAAAAACCATTAAAAACATGTCAAAAAATCCGTTAAATTAAAAACAAAAATTTATTGTTTATTTTTTGTACAAATAAAACGTTTTTTGATCAAAAAAACGCATTTCAAAAATGCCAAAAATCCGTTTAATTTTTAAACATTTTTAAACTTCGATTTTTGTACAAATCTAACGATT
>JAECXD010001460.1:0-121137 GCA_018151445.1 Zaprionus inermis | reverse complement strand
CGAACATTCGCGATGACACGTCCGCTCCCGCACCTCAGAGGTGCTACTGCTGGGAACTGCGGTGCGGCGTCTCCAAGTTGTTCCCCATCGGCTGAACACGCGCAGCATTTCCCGACATGGGTCGTCGACAGCAGTCCACCGTGCGTACACCGTGTCGACCGCAGTCCCAACAGAACCACACGCGGCTGTTTCGGCAGTCCGCCTGTAGATGCCCGGGTTGCGCGCAGTTATGGCACACGCGCTGCAGGTCGCCCTTTGCAGTCCCTGTGGGTGTTGTGTGGGGAGTGGCTGTCGCTGCTGTGGGGGCCAGTGTTGTTGGCGGTGCGCTGGTCGTCACTGGCGGGTTCGGTGGCTTCGGATTCTCCCTCCGTCGATCAACTTGGCTCGTCGTTTGGCGTTGCAGTTCCTTCGTGGTCTCGTACGTGGTCACAAGTTTGCTCAGCTGAGCCAGCGTTCGGAACTCGTGACGGCGGGTAAACAGTTGGTACTCCGGCGTCATGTTGTCGTAGATCCTGTCCAGCTCCTGCTCCGGGGTGTACTTCGCACGTCGCATCATCAGCCTTAGTGCAAGAGCATAGTCCCGAAATCGTTCTCCTCGGCGTTGGGGTCGGCTCCTGATCTCGTCCTCCAGTCGTTGAAAATAGCGCGGGGGAAGGAAGAACTCCATAAACTCCTGCTTGAACTCCTCCCAGGTGACTCGGTAACCAGTCACCATTATGTGATCGCCCACTTATGAAGCTCACTGCATAAGTGCATGGTCAGCGTTCCCACGCTGAGCATGCCGCTATGTACACAATATGCGCACACCGCATTCTCTCCCTCACTTAAACTCTCTTAGCATAAGTTATACATAATGCTACCGTTTCTCTGCCGGCTTCTCCGGACAGCTAAGGCGCATTACATAGCCTAAGAGACACATTGTGTTAGAGTTAAGAATCAGTTGGGTGCTGACGATCAACACGTGCGCTCAAACTTTTGCAACAAATAAAACGGAGTTAATCTCCACCCAAAGGGACTTTAAGCCTTCTAAATAAAATCTACGATATGGCGACCGTGACATAGGATCCTGGACACCAACACTGCGGGAGGATCCTGGACAACAACACTGCTGGAGGCACCTGGACAACAACACTGCTGGAAGCACCTGGACACCGACACTGCTGGAGGCTGCACTACTGGGGGATATTCATCAACATGGAGGATTTCCTATTTCATAAATCTGAGTGAGTTGGCAATGGGTAAAAAGCGCGGCGGTGTGAGAAATAAACTTAAACAGAGAACAGCTCACCTAAGGTGGCTACTTTACTCTCAAACACCTCCACCCGCCTGGTCGACTGCTCGCAAGTTACAAGCAGAGCTCGACTTTCTTTTGAATGAAGTAACTAGAGCGCCAATAAAACCCCAAAGCCACTCACAGATAAAAACTAAAATACAAACAAATGCTAATAATCTCGAACCACCACCCAGAGCTGACTTGCCAATCTACAAAGGAAATTGCCCATTGGACTGCGAGGGGCCTTGGAGTCCCCACTGCATATATACATGCAGCAACAATAACAGCAGCAGCAAAAACAACAGCAGCAACAACAACAGCAGCGGAAACAACAGCAGCAGCAAAAACAGCAGCAGCAACAACGATCCAGAAAACCAGACCTGTGCAACCAGCACCGGCCAAGCTTAACGCGACCAGTTAAGCCTGAGGGACCGACAGTGCTACCCTGAGAGCACCAACGAGGATCCTAACCATAATAATATATATATATATATATACATAAGCCTTGTAAACAAATTTTTGTAACATTGAGCGGAAACATTTCTGCCCGATGAGAAGTATATGCCCGTAAAGCTATACGAAATATTAGGTAGGAAATGTAAACGTATAAATGAATACGTGAAAAATTAGGCAAAACATGTAAACGTATAAATGAATACGTGAAAAATTAGGAAAAATAATGTTAAAAAAAAATAAGAGGTATAAAAAAAAAAATATATGATTATACATGAATATATGAATTGCAAACAAACACAAAAATATGTGTGTCAAAGAAAATAATATATAAGTAATACCAATACATGTCATTTTTAACAAATAAAATTGAAAAAGATAACGTAACAACCAAAACCACAGAAATAAATACAAAAATAACAGAATATTATATAAAAATGGGGTTGGTTGACGTAAAAACAGTGGATTCCACTGCAAATGTTATCAATAAAGTAGAAATAGAATCAAATAATTTAAGCTACATAACAATGATCTTATTGGCCATACTAATACTAATGTTAATTCATGCTCTTATAAAAATATACAAGCTACATAATAAATGTATCAAGAAAAAATATAGTAGCAGAGCAAATGGCCTTAAGACAATTTGATTGTACTTAATTAATGATGTCAAATTATAAATAAAATCTAAAGACAAAACAAAAATACAATTTTCCAAAACATGACTTCAATAAAATATGGATTGGCAAACATTATTAGCCACCATTAATGATATCAAAGACAAATTCAATAAATCATACAAATGCTTGTCTCAGAATAGGGCAACTCAGGAAGCGACTACTAACAAACATACAACCATCCTAGTAGATTGCTTTAACCAGGCAAGATCTCTCATTCATGAGCAGAGAGGACGGTTAGACAAAAAACAGTGGACAAGATTGTCCAAATTTTTGATTAAACTTAGGACTAACCTTATAAACATAAATGAAAATTATAATCTAAACATATCGATACCGACAATTTTAAATTCCCCTTTGACTCTGAGAAAGGAAACATCAGGATCGCTAAATGATTCTGATTCCGAGGCAGAAATCAAAGAAGAAGACTTGAGCGATCTGACAATACCGGCAATATTAAAATTGCCTGAAAAATCAGAACACATTAAAGAATCAATCAAAATGACGGACGATACAGCCGCCAAGAGGCACTACGTAAAGGAAGTGTCCATTGCAGTACCAGAATTAGATGGACAAAAGATCCATCTTCAGAGGTTTATAATGGCAATCAATTTACTAAACCTTACAAAAGGTTCATTTGAGGACATCGCAGTCCAAGTCATAAAAACTAAATTGATAGGCACCACTCTGAATCTTGTACTCAATGAAACAACAATTGAAGGAATAGTAAACAAATTGCAAACTTCAATTGTTGGGGAGACATCCCAAAATATTAAGGCAAAACTATCTACTGTGCAACAAAAAGGCAAAACTGCTACACAGTTTACCACTGAAGTCGATAATTTACGAAAGCTATTAGAAGCCTCGTATATCGACGAAGGGTTACCTAGTGAGCATGCCAACAGAATAAGCACTAGAGATGCCATCGAAATAATGATCAAAAAGGCCGAACACGAAAGTGTAAAAACAGTGCTAGGAGCAGGTACGTGCACGACTATGGATGCTGCCATAGGCGGGTACATAAGAACTAGCGCAAGAGTTACTGGTAATGTGAATCACGTGATGTATTCAAAAAGAGGTAACTTTAATAGAGGCCAAGGTTATAGAGGTAATGGTCGTGGCAGAGGCTATGGTCATTACAATAACCGCTACAATAATAATAACGGCAATAACGGCAATAACGGCAACCAAAATAATGGTAATAGAGGCTGTGGCAATTCCTATAGAGGAAGCCGAAATAATCAAAACCATAACAATAATGGAAATGTAAGAGTAACCCAGAATAATTCGGGAAACTCGCAACAACCCTCAGATACACAACAATAAATAAAGCTCATGTATACTCAATCAATCTCAGTATAAATATATTTATCTCATTTGACCATGTGGCAACAGGGAAAAGACAAATTTTCTTAATTGACACTGGGGCAGATATTTCTATATTGAAAGAAGAGGCCGATTACTTCAACAATATACAAGATGACAATAAAATAAACATTCAAGGTGTATGCCAAGAGATTATTGAATCTAAGGGTTTAACCTCAATAGAGCTACAAACAGATAAATACATAATTCCCCACAATTTTCACATTGTTAATCAACAATTTCCCATACCTTGTGATGGCATAATTGGCATAGATTGTATAAAGAAATTTAATTGCCAGTTAGACTTCAAACCAAACGAAGATTGGTTTATTATCCGACCCACTAACTTAAAATTTCCGATCTATATTCCCATAACATATAATTCCGGAAATAATAAAATACTACTACCAGCCAGATCACAAGTTGTCCAATCAATATAACTTCAATTGAAGATAAAAATATATTGATACCCAACCAGGAATTAGAAACAGGTATTTATGTAGCGAATACCATTTCAACATCAAGTGATGTTTTCATAAGAATATTAAATACGCATTACACTGATAAACTAGTGGATGCAAACAATCTAAAATACGAGCCACTTTCAGACTATGAAATGGTTCATCCAACTAAAAAGTCAAGAGAGCAAACTGTCATGTCCCAATTGTCCAAAAATTTTCCAACCCAATTCAAAACACAGCTAAAAAAACTTTGTAGTAAATACACAGATATTTTTGGTCTTACAATAGAACCAATATCGGCTAATAATTTATACAAACAAAGATTGAGATTGAAAGACGATGAGCCAGTATACATAAAAAATATAGAAATCCTCACAGTCAAAAAGACGAAATTCAAACACAAGTACAAAAACTAATCGATGACAAAATTGTCGAACCATCAGTATCGGAATATAATAGTCCATTACTATTAGTACCGAAGAAATCTCTTCCAGACTCAGATAAAAAGAAATGGCGATTAGTAATTGACTATCGTCAAATCAATAAAAAACTTTTGTCTGATAAATTTCCACTCCCTAGAATTGATGACATCTTGGATCAACTAGGTCGAGCCAAATACTTTTCATGCCTTGACTTAATGTCAGGTTTTCACCAAATTGAACTGGAAAAAGGTTCAAGAAATATAACTTCTTTTTCAACAACAAACAGTTCATATCGTTTTACGCGATTACCATTTGGATTGAAAGTAGCGCCTAATTCCTTCCAAAGAATGATGACTATTGCATTTTCGGGCCTTGAGCCTACGCAAGCTTTTATCTATATGGATGATTTGATCGTGATAGGTTGTTCCGAAAAGCATATGATTAAAAACTTATCTGATGTTTTTGACACATGCAAGAAATACAATCTAAAACTACATCCTGAAAAATGTTCATTCTTTATGCGTGAAGTCACCTTTTTGGGACATAAATGCACAGATAGAGGAATACTACCAGATGACAAGAAATATGATGTCATAAAAAATTACCCAGTACCTCATGATGCAGATAGCGCAAGGCGTTTTGTTGCATTTTGCAACTATTATAGAAGATTTATTAAAAACATCGCCGACTATTCACGGCACATAACTAGATTATGTAAAAAGAATGTTCCTTTTGAATGGACAGATGACTGTCAAAAAGCATTCATACACTTAAAAACAAAACTGATGGAACCTACTCTCTTACAATACCCAGACTTCAGTAAAGAATTTCGTATTACAACAGATGCTAGCAAAATGGCATGTGGAGCAGTTTTATCTCAAGACCACAATGGCCAACAACTTCCAGTTGCATACGCATCTAGAGCATTTACTAAGGGCGAGAGTAATAAAAGTACAACTGAACAGGAATTAGCAGCAATACATTGGGCAATAACCCACATTAGACCCTACATTTATGGTGACATTTTACAGTTAAAACTGACCATAGACTACTCACCTTTTTATTTTCAATGACTAATCCTGGTTCAAAATTGACACGAATGAGACTTGAATTAGAGGAATATGATTTTACAGTAGAGTATCTGAGAAGTAAAGATAACTTTGTTGCAGATGCGTTATCAAGAATAACCATCAAAGAGCTTAAAAGCATAACCGGAAATATTATGAAAGTCACTACAAGATATCAAAGTAGACAAAAATCCTGCGCAGGACAAATAAACAAATCTGAATTGCAAACGCAATCAATTGAAAATGCTTCAAAGCCCAACGTTTACCAAGTCATCAACAATGATGAGGTACGTAAAGTAGTGACCTTGCAAGTAAAAAATATGATATGTTTCTTTAAACAAGGAAAAAAGATTACTGCAAGATATGATGTTGATGATTTACATAATGGAGTTCTTGATCTAGATCAATTTTTCCAAAGGCTTGATATGCAAGCCGGTATATATAAAATCAATCATCTAAAATTGGCACCGTGGGAAAATATCTTTGAATACGTTTCAATAGATAATTTCAAAAATATGGGCAATAAAATATTAAAGAATGTAAAAGTAGCGCTACTCAACCCGGTGACCATTATAAACAAAGAAAAAGAAAAAGAAGCAATTTTGTCTACACTTCATGATGATCCAGTACAAGGAGGCATTACAAAAACCTTGGCCAAGGTCAAAAGACATTATTTTTGGAAAGGTATGTCTAAACAAATAACAGACTACATTAAAAAGTGTCAAAAATGCCAAAAATCAAAAGTCATAAAACATACAAAGACCCCAATGACAATTACTGAAACTCCTGAACAAGCTTTCGATAGAGTGATAGTGTATACTATAGGTCCTCTACCCAAATCGGAAAATGGTAATGAATATGCAGTCACTCTCATTTGTGACCTAACTAAATATTTAGTTGCAATTCCTATACCTAATAAAAGCGCAACTACTGTCGCTAAAGCAATTTTTGAATCTTTTATCCTTACTTATGGTCCAATGAAGACGTTCATTACGGACATGGGTACAGAGTATAAAAATTCAATCATTACAGACCTTTGCAAATACTTGAAAATTAAAAATATAACGTCTACCGCTCACCACCATCAAACAGTAGGTGCAGTTGAAAGAAGTCATAGAACTTTGAATGAATACATACGAACTTACATATCGGCTGATAAGACCGACTGGGACGTATGGCTTCATTATTTCGTCTATTCTTTTAATACAACACCCTCTATGGTACATAATTATTGTCCATATGAACTTGTTTTTGGTAGAACAAATAATTTACCCAGAAATTTCACTAACATAACTAGCATAGAACCAAATTATAATATAGATGATTACGCTAAAGAAAGTAAATTTAGATTAGAAATAGCATATAAAAGAGCTAGAACTATGCTTGAAGAGCATAAAAGAAAAAATAAAGAAACCTATGATTTAAACACCAAAAATATAGAAATAACAGTAGGAGATAAAGTTTTATTGAGAAATGGGCCCTATAAGGTAGAAAAGATAGAAGAAGACAATATAACAATCTCAAACAATAAAAATAAAAAACAAATAGTACATAAAGATAGATTGAAAATCTTTTATTCATAACTGACATCATAAATTAAATATGACAAACACAAAAAAAAAAAAAAAAAACAAAAAACAACAAAAAACAAGAAAGCAAGGCTACCTTCGGCTTGACGAAGGTTTCATACCCTTGCAGTTATACAAAATATAAAATATATTTGGATTGCTGGTTTCTGTGGTATTTATTGAACAATTATAACAGTACTGGAAGTCAAGATTTTTACCTGATTAAGGCTATGAATCAAACACCTGCTTCGAAAAAAAATAATTCTACATTTTTAATGCTCTTGTATATACCTGGATTTCTTATATACTTAACACAAAATGTTATGAGGAAATGTCTTTGTGTTGTAAAGGATCTGTTGGTCATAAAATATAAATAAATTTGGAAAGTTCTCATTCAAAAATGCGTTTGAATAACAGCTACATGATTTTTTGTTTAACAGCTATATGTAATAGTACTCAGATTTCCATAAAATTGCAACATGAACCTTCATTAGGCCGATCGTTGATCGTTATATGTTATAAAAGTTAGATTTCGAACTTTATTATTAGGGACACACTTAGATTTGGATGTGGTAAGCCTGATAGCTATATCTTGAAATATAAGGAAAATCGGCCGATAGGCTCCATGACAGCTATACGATATATCAGTCCGATCTGGCCCATTCCGACTTTTTTAAAGAGGGCAGAAATAAGAAGCTTGTGAGCAAAGTTTCATGAAGATAGCTCAATAACTGGGGGACTAATTTGCGTTGCAACAGACAGACGGACTGATTGATTGTTCCTATAACAGCTATAGAATATAAACGTCTGAGATATTTAAATGGAAAAACTAAGGGCGGGTTACTGTATAACATTAAAAAGTATTGATAATGTGCGGTATTTCCAAAAACAAAACAGGTTTGCATACAAAAACCCTGATTTCAGCCGATTGTTCCTATGGCAGCTATATGTTATAGTGGTCCGATTTTAATACAATTTTGACAGCACATTAAGAACGTAATATGAATAGGATTTGCCAAATCTTGTTGCAATATCTTGAAAAACAACAAAAATCGGCCGATAGCTTCTATGACAGCTATACGATATATCGGTCCGATCTGGCTCGTTCCGATTTATTTACAGCCTACAGCAATAAGAAGCTTGTGTGCCAAGTTTCATGAAGATAACTCAAAAACTTAGAGACTAGTTTGCGTTGCAACAGACGGACGGACGGACGGACGGACAGACGGACATCCATTTTTCGACTCCTCTGGTGGTGCTGATTCAGAATATATATACTTTATAGGGTTGGAGATGTCTCCTAAGGTGCGTTGCAAACTTCTGGCTAAAATTAATATACCCTCTGCAAGGGTATAAAAAAACACAAAAAATTTTGTTATTATTAAGAATAAAAAGTAATAAAATAACTACACGATGTTACGTTATTTTTCAAAGTACATTGTACTCAAAATATTTGCATAACCAACCAATTAAGTATATACGCATTGGCAGTGCTAGCATAAACAAATGTTCAAGTGGAAGCGTTATGTGATTGCCCACTTATGAAGCTCACTGCATAAGTGCATGGTCAGCGTTCCCACGCTGAGCATGCCGCTATGTACACAATATGCGCACACCGCATTCTCTCCCTCACTTAAACTCTCTTAGCATAAGTTATACATAATGCTACCGTTTCTCTGCCGGCTTCTCCGGACAGCTAAGGCGCATTACATAGCCTAAGAGACACATTGCGTTAGAGTTAAGAATCAGTTGGGTGCTGACGATCAACACGAGCGCTCAAACTTTTGCAACAAATAAAACGGAGTTAATCTCCACCCAAAGGGACTTTAAGCCTTCTAAATAAAATCTACGATACCATGTTGGACGAGTTGGTTGTACCGGGTTCACTTGATTAAAAAAAAAAAATTTGCTCGCGAGGTAGGTGTGCCGTGCGTCACTAAGTCTTATTTGCTCTTTTGCGTTCTCGTAATAGTCTGGTTCACGATCTTGATTCACTGCTGGGTATCTCGCTGTATTGTCGGGGAACGATATTTTTAACGAGGGTTGTTTATCACCGGGTCCGGACGCGACTGCCCCTCGGTATTCGGTACCGAGTCTAATATACAGGTTGCCTGAGCGGTGTCGCCGCTCAGGCTGCGCCGGCGCAGGAAAAATGGTTGGCCGTGTAGAATAAAAGTTAAAAGGTCAAAGTTCGCGCCCACGTCAGTGCGCGCAGCAGTCGTAGACGCGTGTGGAACCTGTCCTACGACTGATATAAAAACTAGGATTCTTATGCATGCTGTCTCTGTCTACTCTTTGATACTAGTGCCATGTGTAACTTGCAATGTGGATCTTGTGCCTGCCTGCTATACCCTGCATAAATTTGCTACGTGGGTCTTTAGTCCACGGAAGGGTGTTAAAAATCCTCAAAACTAAATGTCTAGTCATAGTAGTCCCTGCTCGGGCACCATCTGTAAGGATGTTTTCTCAGGCTTGGGTACATATCTCAGTCCAGCCAGGGTCTTTACAGAAAATTTATAAATACTAGGACTTTCTATGACTTTTTAGTAAGAGGAGTTATTAGCAGGTCATACCTCGATGGGTCGTTTACAGGGTATAAGCGGTGGGCATGGTCCACCTCACGCACGTGTGCTCGTTTGCTAACCACGTGGTAGTTAACCTCGCCACCACGCGGTCCTTTCGAGGCTCACGGGCACGTGTCGCGTGTCACGCGTGCCGGGCTAGCGGCCCGTGCGGGTTCACTTGCACTAGGTTTACTTAAGCTAAACTCGCTTCGTTGGCTGCTCGGGATCAATTAATTCTTGCCTAATATGTCGCCTTCCCTTTTCGCTGCTGCTGCTGCGTACATGTCGCGCTGCTTGCTTGTCGTCGCTGCCGTTCTGCTCGCCGTGTCGCTGCTGGTCTGGCGTCGCTGCCCAGAATTCGTCGCGATCCCGTTGCTTTGCGCTCTCTGTGCACAAGCTCTGGGTATAGAGGCACCGTTGCTCTGCTTGTGCGTTCGCCGGCTGCGTGCCTGTCGTCGCTCGCCGCGTCGCTGCTGGTCCGGCGCCGCTGCCCAGAATTCGTCGCGAAGCCGTTGCTTTGTGTGTGCGTTCGCCGGCTGCTTGCCTAAATGCGCGAGCTCTGGGTACCGAAGCACCGCTACTTGTGTGCGCGCGAGCTCTGGCTACCCAAGCACCGTTACTTGTGTGCGCGCGAGTTCTGGCTACCCATGGGTGCCGAGTGACTGGGGGGTTTCTTGTATTCCTCGCCCTGTCTCGCGTCTTGCCTACGTCTCTGCCTATGCCTATGCCTATGCCTATGCCTATGCCTATGCCTATGCCTATGCCTATGCCTATGCCTATGCCTATGCCTATGCCTATGCCTATGCCTATGCCTATGCCTATGCCTATGCCTATGCCCATGCCCATGCCCATGCCCATGCCCATGCCTATGCCTATGCCCATGCCTATGCCCATGCCCATGCCCATGCCCATGCCCATGCCCATGCCCATGCCCGTGCCTATGCCCATGCCCATGCCCATGCCTATGCCTATGCCCATGCCCATGCCCATGCCCATGCCCATGCCCATGCCCATGCCCATGCCTATGCCCATGCCTATGCCCATGCCCATGCCCATGCCCATGCCTGCCCATGCCCATGCCCATGCCCATGCCCATGCCTATGCCCCATGCCCATGCCCATGCCCATGCCCATGCCCATGCCCATGCCCATGCCCATGCCCATGCCCATGCCCATGCCCATGCCCATGCCTATGCCCATGCCTATGCCTATGCCTATGCCCATGCCCATGCCCATGCCTATGCCCATGCCTATGCCCATGCCCATGCCTATGCCCATGCCCATGCCCATGCCCATGCCCATGCCCATGCCCATGCCTATGCCCATGCCTATGCCCATGCCCATGCCCATGCCCATGCCCATGCCTATGCCCATGCCCATGCCCATGCCCATGCCCATGCCCATGCCCATGCCCATGCCCATGCCCATGCCCATGCCCATGCCCATGCCCATGCCCATGCCCATGCCCATGCCTGCCCATGCCCATGCCCATGCCTATGCCCATGCCCATGCCCATGCCCATGCCCATGCCCATGCCCATGCCCATGCCCATGCCCATGCCCATGCCCATGCCCATGCCCATGCCCATGCCCATGCCCATGCCCATGCCCATGCCCATGCCCATGCCCATGCCCATGCCCATGCCCATGCCCATGCCCATGCCCATGCCCATGCCCATGCCCATGCCCATGCCCATGCCCATGCCCATGCCCATGCCCATGCCCATGCCCATGCCCATGCCCATGCCCATGCCCATGCCCATGCCTCATGCCCATGCCTGGCCCATGCCCATGCCCATGCCCATGCCCATGCCCATGCCCATGCCTATGCCCATGCCCATGCCCATGCCTATGCCCATGCCCATGCCCATGCCCATGCCCATGCCCATGCCCATGCCTCCTGCCCATGCCTATGCCTATGCCCATGCCCATGCCCATGCCCATGCCCATGCCTCATGCCCATGCCCATGCCCATGCCCATGCCCATGCCCATGCCCATGCCCATGCCCATGCCCATGCCCATGCCCATGCCCATGCCCATGCCCATGCCCATGCCCCATGCCCATGCCCATGCCTGCCCATATGCCCATGCCCCATGCCCATGCCCATGCCTATGCCCTTGCCATGCCCATGCCTATGCCCATGCCCATGCCCATGCCCATGCCCCATGCCCATGCCCATGCCCATGCCCATGCCCATGCCCATGCCCATGCCCATGCCCATGCCCATGCCCATGCCCATGCCCATGCCCATGCCCATGCCCATGCCCATGCCCATGCCCATGCCTATGCCTATGCCCTGCCTATGCCCATGCCCATGCCCATGCCCATGCCCATGCCCATGCCCATGCCCATGCCTCATGCCCATGCCCATGCCCATGCCCATGCCCATGCCCATGCCCATGCCCATGCCCATGCCCAGCCCATGCCCATGCCTGCCCATGCCCATGCCCATGCCACCCATGCCCATGCCCATGCCCATGCCCCATGCCCATGCCCATGCCCATGCCCATGCCCATGCCCATGCCCATGCCCATGCCCATGCCCATGCCCATGCCCATGCCCATGCCCATGCCCATGCCCATGCCCATGCCCATGCCTATGCCCATGCCCATGCCCATGCCCATGCCCATGCCTATGCCCATGCCCATGCCCATGCCCATGCCCATGCCTATGCCTGCCCATGCCCATGCCCATGCCCATGCCTATGCCCATGCCCATGCCCATGCCCATGCCCATGCCTATGCCCATGCCCATGCCTATGCCCATGCCCATGCCCCCATGCCCATGCCCATGCCCATGCCCATGCCCATGCCTATGCCCATGCCCATGCCCATGCCCATGCCCATGCCCATGCCCATGCCCATGCCCATGCCCATGCCCATGCCCATGCCTATGCCCATGCCCATGCCCATGCCCATGCCCATGCCCATGCCCATGCCCATGCCCATGCCCATGCCCATGCCCATGCCCATGCCCATGCCCATGCCCATGCCCATGCCCATGCCCATGCCCATGCCCATGCCCATGCCCATGCCCATGCCCATGCCCATGCCCATGCCCATGCCCATGCCCATGCCCATGCCCATGCCCATGCCCATGCCCATGCCCATGCCCATGCCCATGCCCATGCCCATGCCCATGCCCATGCCCATGCCCATGCCCATGCCCATGCCCATGCCCATGCCCATGCCCATGCCTATGCCCATGCCCATGCCCATGCCCATGCCCATGCCCATGCCCATGCCCATGCCCATGCCCATGCCCATGCCCATGCCCATGCCCATGCCTATGCCCATGCCCATGCCCATGCCCATGCCCATGCCCATGCCCATGCCTATGCCCATGCCCATGCCCATGCCTATGCCCATGCCCATGCCCATGCCCATGCCCATGCCCATGCCCATGCCTATGCCCATGCCCATGCCTATGCCCATGCCCATGCCTTGCCCATGCCCATGCCCATGCCCATGCCCATGCCCACGCCCATGCCCATGCCTATGCCCATGCCCATGCCCATGCCCATGCCTATGCCCATGCCCATGCCCATGCCCATGCCCATGCCCATGCCCATGCCCATGCCCATGCCCATGCCCATGCCCATGCCCATGCCCATGCCCATGCCCATGCCCATGCCCATGCCCATGCCCATGCCCATGCCCATGCCCATGCCCATGCCCATGCCCATGCCCATGCCCATGCCCATGCCCCTATGCCCATGCCCATGCCCATGCCCATGCCCATGCCCATGCCCATGCCCATGCCCATGCCCATGCCCATGCCCATGCCTATGCCCATGCCCATGCCCATGCCCATGCCCATGCCCATGCCCATGCCCATGCCCATGCCCATGCCCATGCCCATGCCCATGCCCATGCCCATGCCCATGCCCATGCCCATGCCTATGCCCATGCCCATGCCCATGCCCATGCCCATGCCCATGCCCATGCCCATGCCCATGCCCATGCCCATGCCCATGCCCATGCCCATGCCCATGCCCATGCCCATGCCCATGCCCATGCCCATGCCCATGCCCATGCCCATGCCCATGCCCATGCCTATGCCCATGCCCATGCCCATGCCCATGCCCATGCCCATGCCCATGCCTATGCCCATGCCCATGCCCATGCCCATGCCCATGCCCATGCCCATGCCCATGCCCATGCCCATGCCCATGCCCATGCCCATGCCCATGCCCATGCCCATGCCCATGCCCATGCCCATGCCCATGCCCATGCCCATGCCCATGCCTATGCCCATGCCCCCATGCCCATGCCCATGCCCATGCCCATGCCTATGCCCATGCCCATGCCCATGCCCATGCCCATGCCCATGCCCATGCCCATGCCTATGCCCATGCCCATGCCTCATGCCCATGCCCATGCCTATGCCCATGCCCATGCCCATGCCCATGCCCATGCCCATGCCCATGCCCATGCCCATGCCCATGCCCATGCCCATGCCCATGCCCATGCCCATGCCCATGCCCATGCCCATGCCCATGCCCATGCCTTCCCATGCCCATGCCCATGCCCATGCCCATGCCCATGCCCATGCCCATGCCCATGCCCATGCCCATGCCCTTGCCCATGCCCATGCCCATGCCCATGCCCATGCCCATGCCCATGCCCATGCCCATGCCCATGCCCATGCCCATGCCCATGCCCATGCCCATGCCCATGCCCATGCCCATGCCCATGCCCATGCCTATGCCCATGCCCATGCCCATGCCCCATGCCTATGCCTATGCCTATGCCTATGCCTATGCCTATGCCTATGCCTATGCCTATGCCTATGCCTATGCCTATGCCTATGCCTATGCCTATGCCTATGCCTATGCCTATGCCTATGCCTATGCCTATGCCTATGCCTATGCCTATGCCTATGCCTATGCCTATGCCTATGCCTATGCCTATGCCTATGCCTATGCCTATGCCTATGCCTATGCCTATGCCTATGCCTATGCCTATGCCTATGCCTATGCCTATGCCTATGCCTATGCCTATGCCTATGCCTATGCCTATGCCTATGCCTATGCCTATGCCTATGCCTATGCCTATGTCTATTCCTAAATTTACCGAGTATGCCGGGCTTAAAGCTACTTCGTCTCTTATTACTAGTTGGTTTACTTAAATTGTACTTAACTCATACATGGTGGCGTCGCTTCATGCGGCGTCCCAACTTTTGTAACTAACTTATGAATGTGGCGTCGCTTCATGCGGCGTCACAATACAAAAAAAATATATATATGGCGCCGCGGCACCCAGGAGGTGAACTCCGGACCTCTCGCTTAACAGTCAACTACCATCACCACTCGACCACTGCATTTCTTACGCAATGACCGATAAAATTGCACTATGAATATTTTCGGTGCATATAATTAAAAAAAAGTTGCCACATAATTAAAAAAAAAAAAAGGTTGCCACATAATTAAAAAAATTTGTCTGCTGCTGGAGTTGGAACTCGGGTTCTGACATTAGGAAAACCGACATAAGCACATGGCCACAGTGCAATACTATTTCTTGAATATCTTCCTTATTTATCGGCCGATCTTATTGAAACTTTGCCAACACGCCCGCATGGTGGTTTTTATCACATGTATAAAAAATGATTGCTGTAGAGCTATATTTGCAGCTACAATCGACTTTTTTCGATTTGTGGGGGCGGATGGAGGCGTGTCGAAAATCCAAAATAAACTTGATCTGCGTGCAGAATTAACACATTTTGTCCCCAAATTTGGTAGCTCTAGCTCTTATAATAGCTGAGATCTAGGTTTTCACACGGACGGACAGACAGACAGACGGACAGACGGACATGGCTATATCGACTCGGCTGTTCATGCTGATTCAGAATATATATACTTTATGGGGTCGGAGATGTCTCCTTCTGCCTGGTACAAACATTTTCGGTTGGCACAAAGTTATAATACCCTTATACTCTTCGAGTAGCGGGTATAAAAAGTTGTCTGCTGCTGGAGTTGAACTCGGGTTCTGACATTAGGAAAACCGACATAAGCACATGGCCACAGTGCAATACTATTTCTTGAATATCTTCCTTATTTATCGGCCGATCTTATTGAAACTTTGCCAACACACCCGCATGGTGGTTTTTATCACATGTATAATAATAATGATTGCTGTAGAGCTATATTTGCAGCTACAATCGACTTTTTTCGATTTATGGGATGGAGGCGTGGCAAAAATCCAAAATAAACTTGATCTGCGTGCAGAATTAACACATATTGTCTTCAAACTTGGTAGCTCTAGCTCTTATAATAGCTGAGATCTAGGTTTTCACACGGACGGACAGACAGACAGACGGACAGACGGACAGACGGACATGGCTATCTCGACTCGGCTGTTCATGCTGATTCAGAATATATATACTTTATGGGGTCGGATTTTTCCTTCTGCCCGGTACAAACATTTTCGGTTGGCACAAAGTTATAATACCCTTATACTCTTCGAGTAGCGGGTATAAAAAGTATTGATAATGTGCGGTATTTCCAAAAACAAAACAGGTTTGCATACAAAAACCCTGATTTCAGCCGATTGTTCCTATGGCAGATATATGTTATAGTGGTCCGATTTTGATACAATTTTGACAGCACATTAAGAACGTAATAAGAATAGCAATATCTTGAAAAACAACAAAAATCGGCCGATAGCTTCTATGACAGCTATACGATATATCGGTCCGATCTGGCTCGTTCCGACTTATTTACCGCCTACAGCAATAATAAGCTTGTGTGCCAAGTTTCATGAAGATAGCTCAAAAACTGAGAGACTAGTTTGCGTTGCAACAGACGGACGGACGGACGGACGGACAGACGGACATCCATTTTTCGACTCCACTGGTGATGCTGATTCAGAATATATATACTTTATAGGGTCGGAGAAGTCTCCTAAGGTGCGTTGCAAACTTCTGGGTAAAATTAATATACCCTCTGCAAGGGTATAACAAGTCGGAATTAATTCTTCGGAAAAACACGTGCCAAATGTGAACAATGCGTTCTTGCTTTTTATTTCTTTCCGTCTCTAATTTGTTTTGCCTATGCAAGTTTCACTCGATTCTTATTGGATGTTGCCCTTTGCTTTTATTACTTTGCAGTTATAAATTATGCATGTGTGATAGAGACGCCTATACATACATACATATGTATATGCTGCCTCACAATACATCTCAACATATCTAATTAGATTTGTCGTTTGTTTTTTGTGTTGCTGCTCAATGCCTCTTTCGATTCTAAGTGCCTTTAAATATACTAAAAATTTATTTTGAATTTATTTGGAGGCGTGGCAAAAATCCAAAATAAACTTGATCTGCGTGCAGAATTAACACATATTGTCTCCAAATTTAGCAGCTCTAGCTCTTATAACAGCTGAGATCTAGGTTTTCAGCTACAATCGACTTTTTCGATTTATGGGGGCGGATGGAGGCGTGGCGAAAATCCAAAATAAACTTGATCTGCGTGCAGAAATAACACATATTGTCTCCAAATTTGGCAGCTCTAGCTCTTATAATAGCTGAGATCTAGGTTTTCATACGGACGGATAGACGGATAGACAGATAGACGGACAGACGGACATGGCTATATCGACTCGGCTGTTCATGCTAATTCAGAATATATATACTTTATGGGGTCGGAGATTTCTCCTTCTGCCTGTTACAAACATTTTCGGTTGGCACAAAGTTATAATACCCTTATACTCTTCGAGTAGCGGGTATAAAAAGTATTGATAATGTGCGGTATTTCCAAAAACAAAACTGGTTTGCATACAAAAACCCTGATTTCAGCCGATTGTTCCTATGGCAGCTATATGTTATAGTGGTCCGATTTTGATACAATTTTGACAGCACATTAAGAACGTAATAAGAATAGCAATATCTTGAAAAACAACAAAAATCGGCCGATAGCTTCTATGACAGCTATTCGATATATCGGTCCGATCTGGCTCGTTCCGACTTATTTACAGCCTACAGCAATAAGAAGCTTGTGTGCCAAGTTTCATGAAGATAGCTCAAAAACTGAGAGACTAGTTTGCGTTGCAACAGACGGACGGACGGACAGACGGACATCCATTTTTCGACTCCTCTGGTGATGCTGATTCAGAATATATATACTTTATAGGGTCGGAGATGTCTCCTAAGGTGCGTTGCAAACTTCTGGCTAAAATTAATATACCCTCTGCAAGGGTATAAATATAATAAAGATAATTCCAGGCCTTCTCCCGAACATAATACTTATGATACGCCTCCTAACGACAGTTAATACACAAAACCTAGACGTAACCCTTATCCATGATAAGAACGGTTACTTAATTTTTCAAACTGGATCAATCGATTTACCAATAAACTACGAATATCATTACCTATCTGTTAACCTAACTAAAACCGAAAACACTTATGAAGAACTTATCCAACAAGCTCAATCATTTAAGGATTTACCACAAATTCAGTACCTAATAGAAAAACCTCATAGAGAAATTAATGGTATAATAATAAAACGCAGTAAACGCTGTCTTGCTAATTTTATGGGATCCATTTATAAATACTTATTCGGTACACTAGATCAAGAAGACAAAGAAGAATTACAAAAACAAATAAGGGACATTTCTAAAAATAACTTACAAATAAGCGAACTTATTCACGTAATAGAAGCTATAAATGAAGGAATTAAATTAACCAACCATTTAAATAATATGTTTGAAGAAGATCAAAGGTTAGCTTTCATAATTTTCAATTTACAATAATTCACACAACCGACACGCTTAGGTATCTTTAACCCAAAACTTTTAAAACATGATTCATTAACCCACGTCAATTCTGAAAAACTTCTTAACATTAAAACCTCTACTTGGCTTAAATCTGATATTAACGAAATTCTGATAATATCCCATATTACGAGAGATATAATTAAGACACCAGTATTCGAAATAATACCATACCCAGACGAAAAAGATAACATATTGATCGAAACAATACATGACAAATACTTTTCACACAATAATCAAACTTACACAGCAAATTCTAAAAATTTAGTCTAGATAAATGTATCACAGGTATATTAAACCAGGTCTCAACTCAATATAGATACAGCAAAACACACTCTGATTTTGAAATAAAGTATGTTGAACCTAATATAATTACAACTTTGAACCTTCCCAAGACCATTCTAAATCAAAATTGTATCAATAGAGAAATCATTATAGAAGGCAATAATATCATAAAAGCATTTAATGGTTCCATTCAATTAGAAGAAATACTGATTACCAACACACTGTTAGACTATACTCAAACCATCTATGTAAACAATAACGTAACAAAACGCGAACCACTCGAATACATTCAAGCAAAAGAAATAATTCAACAACACAATCAAATAGTATTTTTTGTAAAATTCAAAAACCAAACCTCATTCAGCGAAACCATTATGAATCCTGATACAGAAAATGAGGCATCCATAGTAAAATCCTGTATTGTACCCTAAAATTAACGCCTAAGGACAGGCTTTTTTTTTAAGGATGAGGAAGTAAAGTAAAGTAAGTAATTGTAAATTAGAATATAACAAAGACACTATTGTAAAGATCACATAGCTCACATACACACATTAAAATGTAAGTACAAAATGTAATCAAAGAACGAGAGCCCTTCGATAACTGTGGCCATTTACGCATGCGCCTAGTGTCATGTTCACCCCATACTTCAAAAGTACAATTCCCACAGATCGCGAACCAAGACGCTGACTCTAGATCAATAACAAATAATTGTCCCCCGACTTTTTAAAATGCACGATAAGCAATTCTCCACCAATTCAAATTCGATCACTTGACGACAATACCTAGCCCAAACATTCAAACCAACAGAAATAATAAAAATTCATTATTTCTATATATATTTAACATTACAATTATTTTTTCATTTTTTCATTTTAAGTTTTTTTTTTTTTTAAAAAATTCTGTTTTTAGGGTTTAATTTATGATTACAAATAATTAGAATTACCCTTTTAACGTTTGAATCGGTCGACTGATCATAGTCGATTGTAACATAAATAAATAGATAAGTAAATTTTCACACAGCCATATTTATGCCCGTATCCATACAAATAGTAAATGTTATAAATAATGTAAATGTAATAAATATTTGTCGTTTTATTTTTAAGGTCTTTTAGTTTAACATGCGGAAACCCATTTGAAACTATGGATGCACCCAACAAAAATGGAATTGAGAGCTATATCACTTTTGATAGCCCCAGAAAATATTATCGAAAAAAATCAAAAGGTCCGAATCCTCCAAGAATTGAAATGGAAAATGTATAAAGTAAATAGGATTACAATAAAATGTAAAACTATGTTTTATTTTTAGATCTATCCAATGTCTTTAAGTGCACTTGTTGGCAAGCGAAATGATTCCCAAAATATTGTTTTAGATTCAATATTCAGATTTCAGATATAAAATCACTAGCAAATGAAAACAAAACAAGAAAGCAAGGCTACCTTCGGCTTGCCGGGTTCTGACATTAGGAAAAACCGACATAAGCACATGGCCACAGTGCAATACTATTTCTTGAATATCTTCCTTATTTATTGGCCGATCTTATTGAAACTTTGATTGCTGTAGAGCTATATTTGCAGCTACAATCGACTTTTTTTCGATTTGTGGGGGCGGTTGGAGGCGTGGCGAAAATCCAAAATAAACTTGATCTGCGTGCAGAATTAACACATATTGTCCCCAAATTTGGTAGCTCTAGCTCTTATAATAGCTGAGATCTAGGTTTTCACACGGACGGACAGACAGACAGACGGACAGACGGACATGGCTATATCGACTCGGCTGTTCATGCTGATTCAGAATATATATACTTTATGGGGTCGGAGATGTCTCCTTCTGCCTGTTACAAACATTTTCGGTTGGCACAAAGTTATAATACCCTTATACTCTTCGAGTAGCGGGTATAAAAAGTTGTCTGCTGCTGGAGTTGAACTCGGGTTCTGACATTAGGAAAACCGACATAAGCACATGGCCACAGTGCAATACTATTTCTTGAATATCTTCCTTATTTATCGGCCGATCTTATTGAAACTTTGCCAACACACCCGCATGGTGGTTTTTATCACATGTATAATAATAATGATTGCTGTAGAGCTATATTTGCAGCTACAATCGACTTTTTTCGATTAATGGGATGGAGGCGTAGCAAAAATTCAAAATAAACTTGATCTGCGTGCAGAATTAACACATATTGTCTCCAAACTTGGTAGCTCTAGCTCTTATAATAGCTGAGATCTAGGTTTTCACACGGACGGACAGACAGACAGACGGACAGACGGACATGGCTATATCGACTCGGCTGTTCATGCTAATTCAGAATATATATACTTTATGGGATCGGAGATTTTTCCTTCTGCCCGTTACAAACATTTTCGGTTGGCACAAAGTTATAATACCCTTATACTCTTCGAGTAGCGGGTATAAAAAGTATTGATAATGTGCGGTATTTCCAAAAACAAAACAGGTTTGCATACAAAAACCCTGATTTCAGCCGATTGTTCCTATGGCAGCTATATGTTATAGTGGTCCGATTTTGATACAATTTTGACAGCACATTAAGAACGTAATAAGAATAGCAATATCTTGAAAAAAAACAAAAATCGGCCGATAGCTTCTATGACAGCTATACGATATATCGGTCCGATCTGGCTCGTTCCGACTTATTTACAGCCTACAGCAATAATAAGCTTGTGTGCCAAGTTTCATGAAGATAGCTCTAAAACTGAGAGACTAGTTTGCGTTGCAACATACGGACGGACAGACGGACATCCATTTTTCGACTCCACTGGTGATGCTGATTCAGAATATATATACTTTATAGGGTCGGAGAAGTCTCCTAAGGTGCGTTGCAAACTTCTGGGTAAAATTAATATACCCTCTGCAAGGGTATAACAAGTCGGAATTAATTCTTCGGAAAAACACGTGCCAAATGTGAACAATGCGTTCTTGCTATTTATTTCTTTCCGTCTCTAATTTGTTTTGCCTATGCAAGTTTCACTCGATTCTTATTGGATGTTGCCCTTTGCTTTTATTACTTTGCAGTTATAAATTATGCATGTGTGATAGAGCCGCCTATACATACATACATATGTATATGCTGCCTCACAATACATCTCAACATATCTAATTAGATTTGTCGTTTGTTTTTTGTGTTGCTGCTCAATGCCTCTTTCGATTCTAAGTGCCTTTAAATATACTAAAAATTTATTTTGAATTTATTTGGAGGCGTGGCAAAAATCCAAAATAAACTTGATCTGCGTGCAGAATTAACACATATTGTCTCCAAATTTAGCAGCTCTAGCTCTTATAACAGCTGAGATCTAGGTTTTCAGCTACAATCGACTTTTTCGATTTATGGGGGCGGATGGAGGCGTGGCGAAAATCCAAAATAAACTTGATCTGCGTGCAGAAATAACACATATTGTCTCCAAATTTGGCAGCTCTAGCTCTTATAATAGCTGAGATCTAGGTTTTCATACGGACGGATAGACAGACAGACGGACAGACGGACATGGCTATATCGACTCGGCTGTTCATGCTAATTCAGAATATATATACTTTATGGGGTCGGAGATTTTTCCTTCTGCCCGTTACAAACATTTTCGGTTGGCACAAAGTTATAATACCCTTATACTCTTCGAGTAGCGGGTATAAAAAGTATTGATAATGTGCGGTATTTCCAAAAACAAAACAGGTTTGCATACAAAAACCCTGATTTCAGCCGATTGTTCCTATGGCAGCTATATGTTATAGTGGTCCGATTTTGATACAATTTTGACAGCACATTAAGAACGTAATAAGAATAGCAATATCTTGAAAAACAACAAAAATCGGCCGATAGCTTCTATGACAGCTATTCGATATATCGGTCCGATCTGGCTCGTTCCGACTTATTTACAGCCTACAGCAATAAGAAGCTTGTGTGCCAAGTTTCATGAAGATAGCTCAAAAACTGAGAGACTAGTTTGCGTTGCAACAGACGGACGGACGGACAGACGGACATCCATTTTTCGACTCCTCTGGTGATGCTGATTCAGAATATATATACTTTATAGGGTCGGAGATGTCTCCTAAGGTGCGTTGCAAACTACTGGCTAAAATTAATATACCCTCTGCAAGGGTATAAATATAATAAAGATAATTCCAGGCTTTCTCCCGAACATAATACTTATGATACGCCTCCTAACGACAGTTAATACACAAAACCTAGACGTAACCCTTATCCATGATAAGAACGGTTACTTAATTTTTCAAACTGGATCAATCGATTTACCAATAAACTACGAATATCATTACCTATCTGTTAACCTAACTAAAACCGAAAACACTTATGAAGAACTTATCCAACAAGCTCAATCATTTAAGGATTTACCACAAATTCAGTACCTAATAGAAAAACTTCATAGAGAAATTAATGGTATAATAATAAAACGCAGTAAACGCTGTCTTGCTAATTTTATGGGATCCATTTATAAATACTTATTCGGTACACTAGATCAAGAAGACAAAGAAGAATTACAAAAACAAATAAGGGACATTTCTAAAAATAACTTACAAATAAGCGAACTTATTCACGTAATAGAAGCTATAAATGAAGGAATTAAATTAACCAACCATTTAAATAATATGTTTGAAGAAGATCAAA
Source organism: Zaprionus inermis (assembly GCA_018151445.1). NCBI lineage: Eukaryota > Metazoa > Arthropoda > Insecta > Diptera > Drosophilidae > Zaprionus > Zaprionus inermis. The sequence continues at coordinate 97,594 of JAECXD010001460.1, read as the reverse complement.
GGTTAGCTTTCATAATTTTCAATTTACAATAATTCACACAACCGACACGCTTAGGTATCTTTAACCCAAAACTTTTAAAACATGATTCATTAACCCACGTCAATTCTGAAAAACTTCTTAACATTAAAACCTCTACTTGGCTTAAATCTGATATTAACGAAATTCTGATAATATCCCATATTACGAGAGATATAATTAAGACACCAGTATTCGAAATAATACCATACCCAGACGAAAAAGATAACATATTGATCGAAACAATACATGACAAATACTTTTCACACAATAATCAAACTTACACAGCAAATTCTAAAAATTTAGTCTAGATAAATGTATCACAGGTATATTAAACCAGGTCTCAACTCAATATAGATACAGCAAAACACACTCTGATTTTGAAATAAAGTATGTTGAACCTAATATAATTACAACTTTGAACCTTCCCAAGACCATTCTAAATCAAAATTGTATCAATAGAGAAATCATTATAGAAGGCAATAATATCATAAAAGCATTTAATGGTTCCATTCAATTAGAAGAAATACTGATTACCAACACACTGTTAGACTATACTCAAACCATCTATGTAAACAATAACGTAACAAAACGCGAACCACTCGAATACATTCAAGCAAAAGAAATAATTCAACAACACAATCAAATAGTATTTTTTGTAAAATTCAAAAACCAAACCTCATTCAGCGAAACCATTATGAATCCTGAAACAGAAAATGAGGCATCCATAGTAAAATCCTGTATTGTACCCTAAAATTAACGCCTAAGGACAGGCTTTTTTTTTAAGGATGAGGAAGTAAAGTAAAGTAAGTAATTGTAAATTAGAATATAACAAAGACACTATTGTAAAGATCACATAGCTCACATACACACATTAAAATGTAAGTACAAAATGTAATCAAAGAACGAGAGCCCTTCGATAACTGTGGCCATTTACGCATGCGCCTAGTGTCATGTTCACCCCATACTTCAAAAGTACAATTCCCACAGATCGCGAACCAAGACGCTGACTCTAGATCAATAACAAATAATTGTCCCCCGACTTTTTAAAATGCTAACGATAAGCAATTCTCCACCAATTCAAATTCGATCACTTGACGACAATAGCTAGCCCAAACATTCAAACCAACAGAAATAATAAAAATTCATTATTTCTATATATATTTAACATTACAATTATTTTTTCATTTTAAGTTTTTTTTTCTTTAAAAAATTCTGTTTTTAGGGTTTAATTTATGATTACAAATAATTAGAATTACCCTTTTAACGTTTGAATCGGTCGACTGATCATAGTCGATTGTAACATAAATAAATAGATAAGTAAATTTTCACACAGCCATATTTATGCCCGTATCCATATAAATAGTAAATGTTATAAATAATGTAAATGTAATAAATATTTGCCGTTTTATTTTTAAGGTCTTTTAGCTTAACATGCGGAAACCCATTTGAAACTATGGATGCACCCAACAAAAATGGAATTGAGAGCTATATCACTTTTGATAGCCCCAGAAAATATTATCGAAAAAAATCAAAAGGTCCGAATCCTCCAAGAATTGAAATGGAAAATGTATAAAGTAAATAGGATTACAATAAAATGTAAAACTATGTTTTATTTTTAGATCTATCCAATGTCTTTAAGTGCACTTGTTGGCAAGCGAAATGATTCCCAAAATATTGTTTTAGATTCAATATTCAGATTTCAGATATAAAATCACTAGCAAATGAAAACAAAACAAGAAAGCAAGGCTACCTTCGGCTTGCCGGGTTCTGACATTAGGAAAAACCGACATAAGCACATGGCCACAGTGCAATACTATTTCTTGAATATCTTCCTTATTTATTGGCCGATCTTATTGAAACTTTGATTGCTGTAGAGCTATATTTGCAGCTACAATCGACTTTTTTTTCGATTTGTGGGGGCGGTTGGAGGCGTGGCGAAAATCCAAAATAAACTTGATCTGCGTGCAGAATTAACACATATTGTCCCCAAATTTGGTAGCTCTAGCTCTTATAATAGCTGAGATCTAGGTTTTCACACGGACGGACAGACAGACAGACGGACAGACGGACATGGCTATATCGACTCGGCTGTTCATGCTGATTCAGAATATATATACTTTATGGGGTCGGAGATGTCTCCTTCTGCCTGTTACAAACATTTTCGGTTGGCACAAAGTTATAATACCCTTATACTCTTCGAGTAGCGGGTATAAAAAGTTGTCTGCTGCTGGAGTTGAACTCGGGTTCTGACATTAGGAAAACCGACATAAGCACATGGCCACAGTGCAATACTATTTCTTGAATATCTTCCTTATTTATCGGCCGATCTTATTGAAACTTTGCCAACACACCCGCATGGTGGTTTTTATCACATGTATAATAATAATGATTGCTGTAGAGCTATATTTGCAGCTACAATCGACTTTTTTCGATTAATGGGATGGAGGCGTAGCAAAAATTCAAAATAAACTTGATCTGCGTGCAGAATTAACACATATTGTCTCCAAACTTGGTAGCTCTAGCTCTTATAATAGCTGAGATCTAGGTTTTCACACGGACGGACAGACAGACAGACGGACAGACGGACATGGCTATATCGACTCGGCTGTTCATGCTAATTCAGAATATATATACTTTATGGGATCGGAGATTTTTCCTTCTGCCCGTTACAAACATTTTCGGTTGGCACAAAGTTATAATACCCTTATACTCTTCGAGTAGCGGGTATAAAAAGTATTGATAATGTGCGGTATTTCCAAAAACAAAACAGGTTTGCATACAAAAACCCTGATTTCAGCCGATTGTTCCTATGGCAGCTATATGTTATAGTGGTCCGATTTTGATACAATTTTGACAGCACATTAAGAACGTAATAAGAATAGCAATATCTTGAAAAAAACAAAAAATCGGCCGATAGCTTCTATGACAGCTATACGATATATCGGTCCGATCTGGCTCGTTCCGACTTATTTACAGCCTACAGCAATAATAAGCTTGTGTGCCAAGTTTCATGAAGATAGCTCTAAAACTGAGAGACTAGTTTGCGTTGCAACATACGGACGGACAGACGGACATCCATTTTTCGACTCCACTGGTGATGCTGATTCAGAATATATATACTTTATAGGGTCGGAGAAGTCTCCTAAGGTGCGTTGCAAACTTCTGGGTAAAATTAATATACCCTCTGCAAGGGTATAACAAGTCGGAATTAATTCTTCGGAAAAACACGTGCCAAATGTGAACAATGCGTTCTTGCTTTTTATTTCTTTCCGTCTCTAATTTGTTTTGCCTATGCAAGTTTCACTCGATTCTTATTGGATGTTGCCCTTTGCTTTTATTACTTTGCAGTTATAAATTATGCATGTGTGATAGAGCCGCCTATACATACATACATATGTATATGCTGCCTCACAATACATCTCAACATATCTAATTAGATTTGTCGTTTGTTTTTTGTGTTGCTGCTCAATGCCTCTTTCGATTCTAAGTGCCTTTAAATATACTAAAAATTTATTTTGAATTTATTTGGAGGCGTGGCAAAAATCCAAAATAAACTTGATCTGCGTGCAGAATTAACACATATTGTCTCCAAATTTAGCAGCTCTAGCTCTTATAACAGCTGAGATCTAGGTTTTCAGCTACAATCGACTTTTTCGATTTATGGGGGCGGATGGAGGCGTGGCGAAAATCCAAAATAAACTTGATCTGCGTGCAGAAATAACACATATTGTCTCCAAATTTGGCAGCTCTAGCTCTTATAATAGCTGAGATCTAGGTTTTCATACGGACGGATAGACAGACAGACGGACAGACGGACATGGCTATATCGACTCGGCTGTTCATGCTAATTCAGAATATATATACTTTATGGGGTCGGAGATTTTTCCTTCTGCCCGTTACAAACATTTTCGGTTGGCACAAAGTTATAATACCCTTATACTCTTCGAGTAGCGGGTATAAAAAGTATTGATAATGTGCGGTATTTCCAAAAACAAAACAGGTTTGCATACAAAAACCCTGATTTCAGCCGATTGTTCCTATGGCAGCTATATGTTATAGTGGTCCGATTTTGATACAATTTTGACAGCACATTAAGAACGTAATAAGAATAGCAATATCTTGAAAAACAACAAAAATCGGCCGATAGCTTCTATGACAGCTATTCGATATATCGGTCCGATCTGGCTCGTTCCGACTTATTTACAGCCTACAGCAATAAGAAGCTTGTGTGCCAAGTTTCATGAAGATAGCTCAAAAACTGAGAGACTAGTTTGCGTTGCAACAGACGGACGGACGGACAGACGGACATCCATTTTTCGACTCCTCTGGTGATGCTGATTCAGAATATATATACTTTATAGGGTCGGAGATGTCTCCTAAGGTGCGTTGCAAACTACTGGCTAAAATTAATATACCCTCTGCAAGGGTATAAATATAATAAAGATAATTCCAGGCTTTCTCCCGAACATAATACTTATGATACGCCTCCTAACGACAGTTAATACACAAAACCTAGACGTAACCCTTATCCATGATAAGAACGGTTACTTAATTTTTCAAACTGGATCAATCGATTTACCAATAAACTACGAATATCATTACCTATCTGTTAACCTAACTAAAACCGAAAACACTTATGAAGAACTTATCCAACAAGCTCAATCATTTAAGGATTTACCACAAATTCAGTACCTAATAGAAAAACTTCATAGAGAAATTAATGGTATAATAATAAAACGCAGTAAACGCTGTCTTGCTAATTTTATGGGATCCATTTATAAATACTTATTCGGTACACTAGATCAAGAAGACAAAGAAGAATTACAAAAACAAATAAGGGACATTTCTAAAAATAACTTACAAATAAGCGAACTTATTCACGTAATAGAAGCTATAAATGAAGGAATTAAATTAACCAACCATTTAAATAATATGTTTGAAGAAGATCAAAGGTTAGCTTTCATAATTTTCAATTTACAATAATTCACACAACCGACACGCTTAGGTATCTTTAACCCAAAACTTTTAAAACATGATTCATTAACCCACGTCAATTCTGAAAAACTTCTTAACATTAAAACCTCTACTTGGCTTAAATCTGATATTAACGAAATTCTGATAATATCCCATATTACGAGAGATATAATTAAGACACCAGTATTCGAAATAATACCATACCCAGACGAAAAAGATAACATATTGATCGAAACAATACATGACAAATACTTTTCACACAATAATCAAACTTACACAGCAAATTCTAAAAATTTAGTCTAGATAAATGTATCACAGGTATATTAAACCAGGTCTCAACTCAATATAGATACAGCAAAACACACTCTGATTTTGAAATAAAGTATGTTGAACCTAATATAATTACAACTTTGAACCTTCCCAAGACCATTCTAAATCAAAATTGTATCAATAGAGAAATCATTATAGAAGGCAATAATATCATAAAAGCATTTAATGGTTCCATTCAATTAGAAGAAATACTGATTACCAACACACTGTTAGACTATACTCAAACCATCTATGTAAACAATAACGTAACAAAACGCGAACCACTCGAATACATTCAAGCAAAAGAAATAATTTAACAACACAATCAAATAGTATTTTTTGTAAAATTCAAAAACCAAACCTCATTCAGCGAAACCATTATGAATCCTGAAACAGAAAATGAGGCATCCATAGTAAAATCCTGTATTGTACCCTAAAATTAACGCCTAAGGACAGGCTTTTTTCTTAAGGATGAGGAAGTAAAGTAAAGTAAGTAATTGTAAATTAGAATATAACAAAGACACTATTGTAAAGATCACATAGCTCACATACACACATTAAAATGTAAGTACAAAATGTAATCAAAGAACGAGAGCCCTTCGATAACTGTGGCCATTTACGCATGCGCCTAGTGTCATGTTCACCCCATACTTCAAAAGTACAATTCCCACAGATCGCGAACCAAGACGCTGACTCTAGATCAATAACAAATAATTGTCCCCCGACTTTTTAAAATGCTAACGATAAGCAATTCTCCACCAATTCAAATTCGATCACTTGACGACAATAGCTAGCCCAAACATTCAAACCAACAGAAATAATAAAAATTCATTATTTCTATATATATTTAACATTACAATTATTTTTTCATTTTAAGTTTTTTTTTCTTTAAAAAATTCTGTTTTTAGGGTTTAATTTATGATTACAAATAATTAGAATTACCCTTTTAACGTTTGAATCGGTCGACTGATCATAGTCGATTGTAACATAAATAAATAGATAAGTAAATTTTCACACAGCCATATTTATGCCCGTATCCATATAAATAGTAAATGTTATAAATAATGTAAATGTAATAAATATTTGCCGTTTTATTTTTAAGGTCTTTTAGCTTAACATGCGGAAACCCATTTGAAACTATGGATGCACCCAACAAAAATGGAATTGAGAGCTATATCACTTTTGATAGCCCCAGAAAATATTATCGAAAAAAATCAAAAGGTCCGAATCCTCCAAGAATTGAAATGGAAAATGTATAAAGTAAATAGGATTACAATAAAATGTAAAACTATGTTTTTTTTTTAAATCTATCCAATGTCTTTAAGTGCACTTGTTGGCAAGCGAAATGATTCCCAAAATATTGTTTTAGATTTAATATTCAGATTTCAGATATAAAATCACTAGCAAATGAAAACAAAACAAGAAAGCAAGGCTACCTTCGGCTTGCCGGGTTCTGACATTAGGAAAAACCGACATAAGCACATGGACACAGTGCAATACTATTTCTTGAATATCTTCCTTATTTATCGGCCGATCTTATTGAAACTTTGATTGCTGTAGAGCTATATTTGCAGCTACAATCGACTTTTTTTCGATTTGTGGGGGCGGTTGGAGGCGTGGCGAAAATCCAAAATAAACTTGATCTGCGTGCAGAATTAACACATATTGTCCCCAAATTTGGTAGCTCTAGCTCTTATAATAGCTGAGATCTAGGTTTTCACACGGACGGACAGACAGACAGACGGACAGACGGACATGGCTATATCGACTCGGCTGTTCATGCTGATTCAGAATATATATACTTTATGGGGTCGGAGATGTCTCCTTCTGCCTGTTACAAACATTTTCGGTTGGCACAAAGTTATAATACCCTTATACTCTTCGAGTAGCGGGTATAAAAAGTTGTCTGCTGCTGGAGTTGAACTCGGGTTCTGACATTAGGAAAACCGACATAAGCACATGGCCACAGTGCAATACTATTTCTTGAATATCTTCCTTATTTATCGGCCGATCTTATTGAAACTTTGCCAACACACCCGCATGGTGGTTTTTATCACATGTATAATAATAATGATTGCTGTAGAGCTATATTTGCAGCTACAATCGACTTTTTTCGATTTATGGGATGGAGGCGTGGCAAAAATTCAAAATAAACTTGATCTGCGTGCAGAATTAACACATATTGTCTCCAAACTTGGTAGCTCTAGCTCTTATAATAGCTGAGATCTAGGTTTTCACACGGACGGACAGACAGACAGACGGACAGACGGACATGGCTATATCGACTCGGCTGTTCATGCTAATTCAGAATATATATACTTTATGGGGTCGGAGATTTTTCCTTCTGCCCGTTACAAACATTTTCGGTTGGCACAAAGTTATAATACCCTTATACTCTTCGAGTAGCGGGTATAAAAAGTATTGATAATGTGCGGTATTTCCAAAAACAAAACAGGTTTGCATACAAAAACCCTGATTTCAGCCGATTGTTCCTATGGCAGCTATATGTTATAGTGGTCCGATTTTGATACAATTTTGACAGCACATTAAGAACGTAATAAGAATAGCAATATCTTGAAAAACAACAAAAATCGGCCGATAGCTTCTATGACAGCTATACGATATATCGGTGCGATCTGGCTCGTTCCGACTTATTTACAGCCTACAGCAATAAGAAGCTTGTGTGCCAAGTTTCATGAAGATAGCTCAAAAACTGAGAGACTAGTTTGCGTTGCAACAGACGGACGGACTGACTGATTGTTCCTATAACAGCTATAGAATATAAACGTCTGAGATATTTAAATGGAAAAACTAAGGGCGGGTTACTGTATAACATTAAAAAGTATTGATAATGTGCGGTATTTCCAAAAACAAAACAGGTTTGCATACAAAACCCCTGATTTCAGCCGATTGTTCCTATGGCAGATATATGTTATAGTGGTCCGATTTTGATACAATTTTGACAGCACATTAAGAACGTAATAAGAATAGCAATTACTTGAAAAACAACAAAAATCGGCCGATAGCTTCTATGACAGCTATACGATATATCGGTCCGATCTGGCTCGTTTCGACTTATTTACAGCCTACAGCAATAAGAAGCTTGTGTGCCAAGTTTCATGAAGATAGCTCAAAAACTGAGAGACTAGTTTGCGTTGCAACAGACGGACGGACTGACTGATTGTTCCTATAACAGCTATAGAATATAAACGTCTGAGATATTTAAATGGAAAAACTAAGGGCGGGTTACTGTATAACATTAAAAAGTATTGATAATGTGCGGTATTTCCAAAAACAAAACAGGTTTGCATACAAAAACCCTGATTTCAGCCGATTGTTCCTATGGCAGATATATGTTATAGTGGTCCGATTTTGATACAATTTTGACAGCACATTAAGAACGTAATAAGAATAGCAATTACTTGAAAAACAACAAAAATCGGCCGATAGCTTCTATGACAGCTATACGATATATCGGCCCGATATGGCTCGTTCCGACTTATTTACAGCCTACAGCAATAATAAGCTTGTGTGCCAAGTTTCATGAAGATAGCTCAAAAACTGAGAGACTAGTTTGCGTTGCAACAGACGGACGGACGGACGGACGGACGGACGGACGGACGGACGGACGGACGGTCGGACGGACGGACAGACGGACATCCATTTTTCGACTCCACTGGTGATGCTGATTCAGAATATATATACTTTATAGGGTCGGAGAAGTCTCCTAAGGTGCGTTGCAAACTTCTGCGTAAAATTAATATACCCTCTGCAAGGGTATAAAAATTGTTAGTCAAGCTTCATTCTGCACTCGGAAACTCCGTACAAAAAAAATTAACTAAATCTTAATAAATTTGAAAATAATTCCGAGCAAAACAAATCTGCTCAAGCTTCCTTTAAAATTGTGAAACATTTCGCTTCATGTGATCATACATGTGGAAGAGGTTTAGATTATGCTCAAAGGGCTCTAATTTGCAGTCTTCTCTTGATTTTATTTTAAAAGATAATTTACATAATAATGTTAAAACTTTTGATAAATGGAGAGATTCAAAGATTTCAAATGATTTGGAAAGTACAGATTACAAAATATTTTTAATGATTCCAAATTAATGTAAAATTAAGATTGGTTCAATGTGTTATCCGCCTCATCTAATCCTCTTATTTTGCCTTTGAGACATGTTAGATCAACGAAGGAATTAAAATAAAGTAATTATACCCTAGAAATTTGTTATTAATTTATTTTGTATAAAATTATTAAAATTAAACAATTGTTTTCTTAGTTTTGTATTTGTTAAAAACAATTTTAAACTTGTAGTGAATGCTACAATTGAACGCGCGCGATAGTAAAATATCCATCTCTCGTGCTCGTAATCTTTGAAATAAATTATGAAATGTTTCGCACGCAGCAACACATTAAATTAAAAGTTGTTCTTTTCTTTAATTGATAGAGTTCTATTTTGCTTTTGTGTTTTTATATATAAATATATTATAAGTTAATGATTTGTGTTAATAAATAAGTTTTAAGAAAGTGAAGTTATTCAAATTTTGTATTGCTAAGGTGTGTTCTAAGTGGAGTCAGGAATTTGTTATTTTAATTAAAGTTGCGTTACGAAAAAAGTACTGCGTATCACAAAAACACATACAGACACAGGATTATGAAATAGTTACGTGTTGTCTTGAAATACATTTATATGGTAGCTTGATGGAATTTTTTTGATGCTTGGAGGATTTATTGGAATCTTGATACGGTTTTATGGAATTTTGATGGAATTGCGTAATAATAAGCTACTTTTGAGTGCTGGAGACATGTCTGCATGTTTAACACCTAAGAGATTTAACGAGATGGAGTCAGAAAGTGAAACTGAGCTCAGCGGCAACCAAACGACAGTGCCCAGAGAAAAGGTAGACGACGTTACAATCTTCATATGGCGCAGCTGTTAATGTATACAGTGCCTGCACAAAATAGTGCATTGGCTACACAGATGGCGTACGTCACTGAAAGTATGTCTTAGACTAAGTGGCAAGCGTCACAACAAGGGGGATGGACCTAGCAGCTCATTTCAGACTTAGCTGAGTGGGCTGTGAGCAGTGACTCAGTTCCTCACAAATTGTGTTTTCTAGAAGGCGACTAAAGAGTTAAGGAAGTAGCGTCAGGGTGCATGGTAACGCATGAGGAGAAGTAATACCTTGTGACAAGGACTGAAAATTTAACGGAGGTTTTTTATACCTATATACCTATCTCTTCCAAGTGAACGGACGCGTTTTTTTTCTGCTCCCCGATTTTTATTTTATAAATGCTAGCAATCGGCGTTTAGCTTTTGATTTATAATTTAAAAGTAACTTGAACATATCCGTTCACAAACGCGAGTGCATGCCTGCTGTTTTCACCCACTGGTTTGTAATTTACTAATCACAATTTTATTCTAAACTTTATTCCACTGCCATTTCGTTGTTTCTTTTTGTTCTTCGCTTTTCAGAGTGCAATTGTTTTTATTGTGCTCTTCTGTTTCGGCTGTTGTTGTTGCATTCTCTTTGCAGCTATAACAGTAACATCTTTTAGTGTGTGGGTGCCTAACACTCTCTCGCGCTCACTCGCCTACTCTCACTATCTTTTGCGTGCGCTCTTGACTCGCAATCCTCTCTCATTTATTTTATTTTTTCTCTCTTCTTTCATTTTTGCTTTTGTTCTTGCGGTAGTTTTTCTTGGCTACAGTAGAGACCCCGTAAAATGGAAGGCGTAATCTGTTATAAGAAATCCTGTCTAAAGCAGGTGACTGTTGCTCAGCCAAGCATCTCTTGCTGGCTTTGTGACAACGTCGTGCACATAAAATGTGCCGGCTACACGGCCTCTACGGCTGACGCCGTGGCCAAGCGCACTGGTTTGCGCTACTGTTGCGACATGTGTCGGGAGGCGGAGAACGACATGATGTCGTTCATGCGGCAGACAAAGACAGGATTTCGGGAATTGTTTGGCAGTTTCCGTAAACTTGCCGATCAGTTCTCAGCGTTGGACAACTCGTTTAATAGTTTAAAGCTATTAAATGAGTCGCCCAAGCGCAAGAAATCCGCTCACGTAGCGAAGCCTTTGCCTGCTGTCATTCCGCCCCCTCTCATTGACCAGCCATGCACTCCTGTGACTCAGCCGGTGATGTCGTTCACTACTCCTATGGTGACGAGATCATCGGTATCAGAAAAAGTCATCAACGAGTGTGTGCAAATAGTGTCACACAAAATTTCGGATGTGTCCGCTGTGGTTTCTTTGCCTGTACCACAGATTATAGATATACCTAAGGCAAGTTCTAGTTCCGGAGTACCGGTTATGAACTATCCCATAGGTGTAATATCCGTGGAGCCTAAAAAGGTGTTAGGAGTTCCACTAAGGAAACAAATTTTCGTTTCCCGGCTTGCCCCTGATCTTACATCTCAAGATGTAGCGGCTTATATTCAAGCCAAAATACAAGCTGTCGAGTTTAAAGTGGAAAAATTTAAATTCTCATATGAGAGGGACATATCGTCCTTTAAAATTAGTGTCCCGGCTGAACTGCTAGCCATTATATGTTCTCCAACATTTTGGCCAGAACATGTAATGGTTAAAGAGTTTGAGGCGAAGAAGAAAAAGAATCGGAAACCGATTGTTCTTTCACTGCCAATCCCAGAAACGTCCACCCAAAAACAAAATGCAAAAAACTAAGTGCTACTTTTCTTCTTACATACCAAAATGTTAGAGGATTATGTAGCAAACTATCTAATCTATTCCTAAACAGCCTTTCTTTTACCTCCCACGTTTTAGTGTTTACTGAAACTTGGTTAAAACCGGATATTTTAAGCACCGAAGTTTTACCAAGTAAGTATACAACATACAGGCTTGATCGACCTGGCCGACGTGGTGGGGGAGTTCTGATTGCAGTAAATTCCGCCATATCATCGGAACTTTTTCAACCGGAAGTTCAACATTGCATTGAATTTATTTGTGTAAAATTACACTTTCCCGGATTTTTCTGTTTTATAACCTGTTCATATATTCCGCCGTCATCGGAATTGTCAGTCTATTTGCAACACTTGTCTGCAATAAAGACTGTCTTCAACCTGTTATCACCTGTTACCTTGGTGACTTCAATGTTCCTGAATGTGACTGGACACCAAGTGTTGGTGAGACTTATTTATTGCCTTCTCGGCAGCATGACCTATTTGACGGTCTGTTTGATATGTCATTGTCGCAGGTCAATCATATCAAAAACTTTAGAAACAGATCCTTGGATTTATGCTTCGTATCTGATCCATCTAGGGTGTCTCTAACAAGGACTCAACCACTTTCTTTACCAGAAGATTCTTATCATCCCACTTTTGAAGCTACTTTTGATCTGGGCAAATGTTTTGTTAAATATGAAAAACTGTGTAAACGTATACGCTGCTTTAGAAAAGCAGACTTTGTATTATTAAACTTTTTACTTTCCAACTGCGACTGGTCAGAGCTTTACTCGACTACTGATATTTCAGTGGCGGTAATCATATTTTATAAGACCATTGACTCTTTCTTTGATATTTGTGTTCCGCGTTTCTATCAGGCATGCTCGAGTAAGCCACCATGGTTTACAAAAGAGCTGTCTCGCCTTAAAAATTTAAAATCCAGCTTATTTAAAAAATATAAAATTAACAATTGCAGTTTAGCTTTTTCCCGTTTTTTAACTGCACGATTAAATTTCTCGGTCCTTAACGCGAAATGTTATAAAAACTATCTAGCTCGTTGTAGGTCTCAGTTCCTTGAGAACCCTAAACAGTTTTATAGTTTTGTTAATATGAAGCGTAAATCTTCTGTCTTTCCCTCAAAGTTGTCGTTTGAAAATACCACTGCAGATACCGACCAAGCCATGGCCGATATGTTTGCTAGGTTTTTTCAAACCACGTCTTCGCCTACTACACAAAAGATTCATGTTTATCCATACAATATTCCTTGCTCAAATGGTATCTTCACCCCTATTCTAAACGAAAATTCACTTGTTAAGGATCTTCACTTGGTTAAACCAGTTTTTTCGCCAGGTCCCGACGGTGTTCCCGCTTGTGTACTTCGGTTCTGTGCTTACTCCCTAAGTAAGCCATTGCTCAAACTATTTTCGCTGTCCTTAGATACTTCATCCTTTCCTTCCATTTGGAAGGAATCTTTTATCATTCCCTTGTTTAAGAAGGGCAGTAAGTCTGAAGCAAGCAATTATAGAGGTATCTCTAAATTGTCGGCTATACCTAAATTCTTCGAGAATGTATTAACTCCTCACTTGCAACATTTCTGTAGATCCGTCATATCGCCTTCTCAGCACGGATTTATAAAACGTCGATCAACTACGACAAACTTACTGGAGCTGACATCCTTTGTTATAAAAGGTTTTCAGGAAAATCTTCAAACTGATGTTATATACACTGATTTCAGTAAGGCTTTTGACTCAGTAAATCATTCCCTTCTTGCACATAAACTCAGCCTCTTAGGCTTCACACCAAAACTTCTTAATTGGATTGTGAGTTATCTGAATGGCAGAACCCAAAGAGTTCTCTTTAAAAATGTACTTTCACACCTTCTTCATGCCACATCTGGCGTTCCTCAGGGTAGCCATCTAGGCCCCCTCCTTTTTACGCTTTTCATCAATGACCTACCTTTGGTCATACATAACTCCCGTACTCTCATGTATGCGGATGATGTAAAGCTTTGTTATCAATTTAAAGATGACTACTGCCACTCGCACTTACAAGCCGACCTAGATAGTTTTCATTCCTGGTGTTGTGCAAATTTCTTAAACCTGAACAGCTCCAAATGCAAGTTGATGACATTCTATCGAGCCAGTCCAAAGTACGTTTCCTACACTCTTTGTGGTTGTGTCTTAGAAAGAATTACTCTAGTTGATGATCTTGGGGTCCGTTTGGACCGAAAACTAAAGTTTTCCGAACATATTTCCCATATGGTCAATAAAGCCATGGGTGTGCTTGGCTTTATTAAGAGATGGTCTAAGGAGTTTGACGATCCTTATGTAACAAAGACCCTCTACACCTCACTTGTTCGTCCAATTCTGGAATATGGATCATGCGTATGGTGTCCCCAGTACACTACTCACAAAAACCGCATTGAATCTGTACAAAAAAATTTTTTAATTTTCGCCTTACGAGGCCTTAACTGGGACGTAAATTTAAGACTTCCTTCCTATGGCAGTAGACTTCTACTACTTAACTTACCTTCTCTAGCTAATCGTAGAACCATGCTGGGTGTAGTATTTCTTAATAACCTCATCCAAGGTGACATTGACAGTGTTGACCTGGTTAGCCAGCTACACTTTTCTGTCCCTTGCAGATTAACACGTAATTACTTACCACTAACTCTTCTTAATTGTAGGTCGAACTATGCCCTTCATGATCCGTTTAGGGTATTATGTTCTGACTATAATAATCTTTACTTTCTTTCTTCTAACGCTTCCTCTGTTGCATGCCTAAAATTTAAATCTTGTCCTACCTATCTAGAAATTAAGTAATCTTTCCTCGAAAATCTTTTCTATCTCGGTATCTTTGCATGCCCGCGTTCTCTATTTCGCGTTTCGCGTTTCGCGTTTCGAGTCGTACGTCAGACGACTGTGCCCCTCGGTCGGTTGGGCGGGAGGTGGACATTCGCTGTGTCTGGGATCCGCGCGTAAGAAGCATCGGCTTGGTTTTGCAAGGACCACTTGATTACACATTCATTGTATCAACGTCAAAAAAAAAAAAAAAAAAAAAAAAGTACGTAGGCATAACCCTACTTGGAGGGTCGCATGGCCTGATCAGAATTCTATATTTTTTGGGGGACTTTAAAACATGTTCAGTTTTGTAAGGTTATGTTGAAATACAAACGTGATGGCGGAATTCCGACTGGATTCAGATTCAGCGACCCAAAATACATATAACTGCATATCCCGCATACCCAGATCATAACATTTTTATACCCGCTACTCGAAGAGTATAAGGGTATTATAGCTTTGTGCCAACCGAAAATGTTTGTAACAGGCAGAAGGAGACATCTCCGACCCCATAGAGTATATATATTCTGAATCAGCATGAACAGCCGAGTCGATATAGCCATGTTCGTCTGTCCGTCTGTCTGTCTGTCCGTCCGTGTGAAAATCTAGATCTCAGCTATTATAAGAGCTAGAGCTACCAAATTTGGGGACAATATGTGTTAATTCTGCACGCAGATCAAGTTTATTTTGGATTATCGCCACACCTCCATCCGCCCCCACAAATCGAAAAAAAAGTCGATTGTAGCTGCAAATATAGCTCTACAGCAATCATTTTTTATACATGTGATAAAAACCATGCGGACAATATGTTGAGATGTATTGTGAGGCAGCATATATGTATGCATAGGCGTCTTTTTCACACATGCATAATTAAAATCCCTCTGCTGAGTTATAAATGCAAAGTAATAAAAAAAAGGGCAACCACCAATAAGAATCGAGTGGAACTTGCATAGGTAAAACAAATTAGAGACGGAAAGAAATAAAAAGCAAGAACGCATTGTTCACATTTGGCAATCTTGTTGCAATATCTTGAAAAACAACAAAAATCGGCCGATAGCTTTTATGACAGCTATACGATATATCGGTCCGATCTGGCTCGTTCCGACTTATTTACAGCCTACAGCAATAAGAAGCTTGTGTGCCAAGTTTCATGAAGATAGCTCAAAAACTGAGAGACTAGTTTGCGTTGCAACAGACGGACGGACTGACTGATTGTTCCTATAACAGCTATAGAATATAAACGTCTGAGATATTTAAATGGAAAAACTAAGGGCGGGTTACTGTATAACATTAAAAAGTATTGATAATGTGCGGTATTTCCAAAAACAAAACAGGTTTGCATACAAAAACCCTGATTTCAGCCGATTGTTCCTATGGCAGATATATGTTATAGTGGTCCGATTTTGATACAATTTTGACAGCACATTAAGAACGTAATAAGAATAGCAATTACTTGAAAAACAACAAACATCGGCCGATAGCTTTTATGACAGCTATACGATATATCGGTCCGATCTGGCTCGTTCCGACTTATTTACAGCCTACAGCAATAATAAGCTTGTGTGCCAAGTTTCATGAAGATAGCTCAAAAACTGAGAGACTAGTTTGCGTTGCAACAGACGGACGGACGGACGGACGGACGGACGGACGGTCGGACGGACGGACGGACAGACGGACATCCATTTTTCGACTCCACTGGTGATGCTGATTCAGAATATATATACTTTATAGGGTCGGAGAAGTCTCCTAAGGTGCGTTGCAAACTTCTGGGTAAAATTAATATACCCTCTGCAAGGGTATAAAAATTGTTAGTCAAGCTTCATTCTGCACTCGGAAACTCCGTACAAAAAAAATTAACTAAATCTTAATAAATTTGAAAATAATTCCGAGCAAAACAAATCTGCTCAAGCTTCCTTTAAAATTGTGAAACATTTCGCTTCATGTGATCATACATGTGGAAGAGGTTTAGATTATGCTCAAAGGGCTCTAATTTGCAGTCTTCTCTTGATTTTATTTTAAAAGATAATTTACATAATAATGTTAAAACTTTTGATAAATGGAGAGATTCAAAGATTTCAAATGATTTGGAAAGTACAGATTACAAAATATTTTTACTGATTCCAAATTAATGGAAAATTAAGATTTGTTCAATGTGTTATCCGCCTCATCTAATCCTCTTATTTTGCCTTTGAGACATGTTAGATCAACAAAGGAATTAAAATAAAGTAATTATACCCTAGAAATTTGTTATTAATTTATTTTGTATAAAATTATTAAAATTAAACAATTGTTTTCTTAGTTTTGTATTTGTTAAAAACAATTTTAAACTTGTAGTGAATGCTACAATTGAACGCGCGCGATAGTAAAATATCCATCTCTCGTGCTCGTAACATCTGATCTTTGAAATAAATTATGAAATGTTTCGCACGCAGCAACACATTAAAATATAAGTTGTTCTTTTCTTTAATTGATAGAGTTCTATTTTGCTTTTGTGTTTTTATATATAAATATATTATAAGTTAATGGTTTGTGTTAATAAATAAGTTTTAAGAAAGTGAAGTTATTCAAATTTTGTATTGCTAAGGTGTGTTCTAAGTGGAGTCAGGAATTTGTTATTTTAATTAAAGTTGCGTTACGAAAAAAGTACTGCGTATCACAAAAACACATACAGACACAGGATTATGAAATAGTTACGTGTTGTCTTGAAATACATTTATATGGTAGCTTGACTGAATTTTTTTGATGCTTGGAGGAATTATTGGAATCTTGATACGGTTTTATGGAATTTTGATGGAATTGCGCAATAATAAGCTACTTTTGAGTGCTGGAGACATGTCTGCATGTTTAACACCTAAGAGATTTAACGAGATGGAGTCAGAAAGTGAAACTGAGCTCAGCGGCAACCAAACGATAGTGCCCAGAGAAAAGGTAGATGACGTTACAATCTTCATATGGCGCAGCTGTTAATGTATACAGTGCCTGCACAAAATAGTGCATTGGCTACACAGATGGCGTACGTCACTGAAAGTATGTCTTAGACTAAGTGGCAAGCGTCACAACAAGGGGGATGGACCTAGCAGCTCATTTCAGACTTAGCTGAGTGGGCTGTGAGCAGTGACTCAGTTCCTCACAAATTGTGTTTTCTAGAAGGCGACTAAAGAGTTAAGGAAGTAGCGTCAGGCTGCAGTGACTCAGTTCCTCACAAATTGTGTTTTCTAGAAGGCGACTAAAGAGTTAAGGAAGTAGCGTCAGGCTGCATGGTAACGCATGAGGAGAAGTAATACCTTGTGACAAGGACTGAAAATTTAACGGAGGTTTTTTTTAGTACGTAGGCATAACCCTACTTGGTCGCATGGCCTGATCAGAATTCTATATTTTTTGGGGGGACTTTAAAACATGTTCAGTTTTGTAAGGTTATGTTGAAATACAAACGTGATGGCGGAATTCCGACTGGATTCAGATTCAGCGACCCAAAATACATATAACTGCATATCCCGCATACCCAGATCATAACATTTTTATACCCGCTACTCGAAGAGTATAAGGGTATTATAGCTTTGTGCCAACCGAAAATGTTTCTAACAGGCAGAAGGAGACATCTCCGACCCCATAAAGTATATATATTCTGAATCAGCATGAACAGCCGAGTCGATATAGCCATGTTCGTCTGTCCGTCTGTCTGTCTGTCCGTCCGTGTGAAAATCTAGATCTCAGCTATTATAAGAGCTAGAGCTACCAAATTTGCGGACAATATGTGTTAATTCTGCACGCAGATCAAGATTATTTTGGATTTTCGCCACGCCTCCATCCGCCCCCACAAATCGAAAAAAAGTCGATTGTAGCTGCAAATATAGCTCTACAGCAATCATTTTTTATACATGTGATAAAAACCATGCGGACAATATGTTGAGATGTATTGTGAGGCAGCATATAAGTTAACTAAAGCTAACGTCGCTCCCACGGGCGCATGAAATACGACAACATCGGCATATTGCAACGTAAGCATTATGCCGGATGTCGATACGTAGCCGGCAGACACTGCTTATTTGCGTGGCCGCTACGAATATGAGATCGCAACAATATGTTTCGGTTTCATACTAGCTCCTAAGTTTGAATTATTGTATCTTATATTTAGTTCTGATTTTGCTTCCGACGCTACAGCTCCGCTTGGCTCGGTATAATAAAGCGTAAACAGTAAACTCCTAATCTTTTATTGTCACGGCTCCGCCTGACATCTGATTAGTAAGAGCCGCGCGCGATAACGCCGGCAATAACATAGTAGAGTAGTTCTTTTGTACCCTCGTAAACAGCAGCACTCGCTCTGTTCAATAAAGAGACATTTAAAAGCTACTCCGTCGAATACTTATTGTGAAGCCACCGGCTTACGAAAACCGACGTAATTTACTATAAACACAACATACCAGGTAACTGGTTAATTGGCGCCCAACTGGTTAATTGGCGCCCAACTAGTGGTATTTGACAGTGCGTTTGTCATTACCCACGAGATAAAGAATCACAAGTGACTACAAGTGACTCAAACTCAGCCACGACAACAGGGCTGTAGTAATAAACACCAAGTGCTAGCAGTGAAAACAAGTGCTTGTGACTACTGTTGCTTTCAACAGAACAATCCGAGAGGTTGCCGCTGCTGACCTACGTCAACACAGGCAGCACAGCGACAACGTCATTAACCTCGCCTTTCGAATACAGTCGGCTGAGGTGCGCTATAGCGCAAATTCAACTTCAAGTTACACCGAAGCCGCGGGAGCTCTTCGGGCAGCGACTCACCGCCAGATCAGCGCACAAGCTATCTGGACAGCGGAGACAGCAGCGCGGGAGGCAGAGGCAACGCAGCGCACGCAGCAGATACCAACTGCAGATTAGGATAATCACACAAATCAAACCGCACAACACCAAAAAATGTAAGTGGGCACCTTTATTCAAACTTTCTTGAACCTGCGAATTAGAAATAAGTATAGGAACACATTCTTTTGCAAGTGTCATTGACAAGTAGAATAAAGAAAAAAAGGTTGTAACACGCACAACGACTCATGAAAATAGTGTTGGATTAGGTTGATGAGAAGTAATAAGCTACTGGCAGCAGGAATAATTTAAATAAAAAATAATTATTAAAAGCAGCGTATCAAATGCACGCGCACACAAATTCTTTTTCCGTCTGCCTTTGTCTCGTTCGTTTTGGTTTGTCGTCCGACGTAATACGATCCGTAGAATTTTGCAACTTTGTTGCCCCCGTCCTCAAGCGTTGTATTCAAAGTTTCGTTACTTATATTAGAAGCATATGACTTCACCCTTCCTTTTCTATAGAACCACTCGCCGACAGCGTAGTGATTCTGACTCTGATTGCGACAATCATCGCATTCGCTCTCCAGTGCCAAGACGCACACCCTCACCCCCACCTCGTCCTACAGGCAGCCGTCACCGCCGCATTAGCTGAGCAAGCCGCTGTAAATTTTTTTTTTTTTTTTTTTTTTTTTTTTTTGGACGTTGATACAATGAATGTATAATCAAGTGGTCCTTGCAAAACCAAGCCGATGCTTGTTACGCGCGGATCCCAGACACAGCGAATGTCCACCTCCCGCCCAACCGACCGAGGGGCACAGTCGTCTGACGTACGACTCGAAACGCGAAACGCGAAATAGAGAACGCGGGCATGCAAAGATACCGAGATAGAAAAGATTTTCGAGGAAAGATTACTTAATTTCTAGATAGGTAGGACAAGATTTCAAATTTTAGGCATGCAACAGAGGAAGCGTTAGAAGAAAGAAAGTAAAGATTATTATAGTCAGAACATAATACCCTAAACGGATCATGAAGGGCATAGTTCGACCTACAATTAGGAAGAGTTAGTGGTAAGTAATTACGTGTTAATCTACAAGGGACAGAAAAGTGTAGCTGGCTAACCAGGTCAACACTGTCAATGTCACCTTGGATGAGGTTATTAATAAATACTACACCCAGCATGGTTCTACGATTAGCTAGAGAAGGTAAGTTAAGTAGTAGAAGTCTACTGCCATAGGAAGGAAGTCTTAAATTTACGTCCCAGTTAAGGCCTCGTAAGGCGAAAATTAAAAAATTTTTTTGTACAGATTCAATGCGGTTTTTGTGAGTAGTGTACTGGGGACACCATACGCATGATCCATATTCCAGAATTGGACGAACAAGTGAGGTGTAGAGGGTCTTTGTTACATAAGGATCGTCAAACTCCTTAGACCATCTCTTAATAAAGCCAAGCACACCCATGGCTTTATTGACCATATGGGAAATATGTTCGGAAAACTTTAGTTTTCGGTCCAAACGGACCCCAAGATCATCAACTAGAGTAATTCTTTCTAAGACACAACCACAAAGAGTGTAGGAAACGTACTTTGGACTGGCTCGATAGAATGTCATCAACTTGCATTTGGAGCTGTTCAGGTTTAAGAAATTTGCACAACACCAGGAATGAAAACTATCTAGGTCGGCTTGTAAGTGCGAGTGGCAGTAGTCATCTTTAAATTGATAACAAAGCTTTACATCATCCGCATACATGAGAGTACGGGAGTTATGTATGACCAAAGGTAGGTCATTGATGAAAAGCGTAAAAAGGAGGGGGGCCTAGATGGCTACCCTGAGGAACGCCAGATGTGGCATGAAGAAGGTGTGAAAGTACATTTTTAAAGAGAACTCTTTGGGTTCTGCCATTCAGATAACTCACAATCCAATTAAGAAGTTTTGGTGTGAAGCCTAAGAGGCTGAGTTTATGTGCAAGTAGGGAATGATTTACTGAGTCAAAAGCCTTACTGAAATCAGTGTATATAACATCAGTTTGAAGATTTTCCTGAAAACCTTTTATAACAAAGGATGTCAGCTCCAGTAAGTTTGTCGTAGTTGATCGACGTTTTATAAATCCGTGCTGAGAAGGCGATATGACGGATCTACAGAAATGTTGCAAGTGAGGAGTTAATACATTCTCGAAGAATTTAGGTATAGCCGACAATTTAGAGATACCTCTATAATTGCTTGCTTCAGACTTACTGCCCTTCTTAAACAAGGGGATGATAAAAGATTCCTTCCAAATGGAAGGAAAGGATGAAGTATCTAAGGACAGCGAAAATAGTTTGAGCAATGGCTTACTTAGGGAGTTGGCACAGAACCGAAGTACACAAGCGGGAACACCGTCGGGACCTGGCGAAAAAACTGGTTTAACCAAGTGAAGATCCTTAACAAGTGAATTTTCGTTTAGAATAGGGGTGAAGATACCATTTGAGCAAGGAATATTGTATGGATAAACATGAATCTTTTGTGTAGTAGGCGAATACGTGGTTTGAAAAAACCTAGCAAACATATCGGCCATGGCTTGGTCGGTATCTGCAGTGGTATTTTCAAACGACAACTTTGAGGGAAAGACAGAAGATTTACGCTTCATATTAACAAAACTATAAAACTGTTTAGGGTTCTCAAGGAACTGAGACCTACAACGAGCTAGATAGTTTTTATAACATTTCGCGTTAAGGACCGAGAAGTTTAATCGTGCAGTTAAAAAACGGGAAAAAGCTAAACTGCAATTATTAATTTTATATTTTTTAAATAAGCTGGATTTTAAATTTTTAAGACGAGACAGCTCTTTTGTAAACCAAGGTGGCTTACTCGAGCATGTCTGATAGAAACGCGGTACACAAATATCTAGGAAAGAGTCAATGGTCTTATAAAATATGCTTACCGCCACTGAAATATCAGTAGTCGAGTAAAGCTCTGACCAGTCGCAGTTGGAAAGTAAAAAGTTCAATAATACAAAGTCTGCTTTTCTAAAGCAGCGTATACGTTTACACAGTTTTTCATATTTAACAAAACATTTGCCCAGATCAAAAGTAGCTTCAAAAGTGGGATGATAAGAATCTTCTGGTAAAGAAAGTGGTTGAGTCCTTGTTAGAGACACCCTAGATGGATCAGATACGAAGCATAAATCCAAGGATCTGTTTCTAAAGTTTTTGATATGATTGACCTGCGACAATGACATATCAAACAGACCGTCAAATAGGTCATGCTGCCGAGAAGGCAATAAATAAGTCTCACCAACACTTGGTGTCCAGTCACATTCAGGAACATTGAAGTCACCAAGGACTATAAAATGATCCCTGTCTGATAACAGGTTGAAGACAGTCTTTATTGCAGACAAGTGTTGCAAATAGACTGACAATTCCGATGACGGCGGAATATATGAACAGGTTATAAAACAGAAAAAACCGGGAAAGTGTAATTTTACACAAATAAATTCAATGCAATGTTGAACTTCCGGTTGAAAAAGTTCCGATGATATGGCGGAATTTACTGCAATCAGAACTCCCCCACCACGTCGGCCAGGTCGATCAAGCCTGTATGTTGTATACTTACTTGGTAAAACTTCGGTGCTTAAAATATCCGGTTTTAACCAAGTTTCAGTAAACACTAAAACGTGGGAGGTAAAAGAAAGGCTGTTTAGGAATAGATTAGATAGTTTGCTACATAATCCTCTAACATTTTGGTATGTAAGAAGAAAAGTAGCACTTAGTTTTTTGCATTTTGTTTTTGGGTGGACGTTTCTGGGATTGGCAGTGAAAGAACAATCGGTTTCCGATTCTTTTTCTTCTTCGCCTCAAACTCTTTAACCATTACATGTTCTGGCCAAAATGTTGGAGAACATATAATGGCTAGCAGTTCAGCCGGGACACTAATTTTAAAGGACGATATGTCCCTCTCATATGAGAATTTAAATTTTTCCACTTTAAACTCGACAGCTTGTATTTTGGCTTGAATATAAGCCGCAACATCTTGAGATGTAAGATCAGGGGCAAGCCGGGAAACGAAAATTTGTTTCCTTAGTGGAACTCCTAACACCTTTTTAGGCTCCACGGGTATTACACCTATGGGATAGTTCATAACCGGTACTCCGGAACTAGAACTTGCCTTAGGTATATCTATAATCTGTGGTACAGGCAAAGAAACCACAGCGGACACATCGGAAATCTTGTGTGACACCATTTGCACACACTCGTTGATGACTTTTTCTGATACCGATGATCTCGTCACCATAGGAGTAGTGAACGACATCACCGGCTGAGTCACAGGAGTGCATGGCTGGTCAATGAGAGGGGGGCGGAATGACAGCAGGCAAAGGCTTCGCTACGTGAGCGGATTTCTTGCGCTTGGGCGACTCATTTAATAGCTTTAAACTATTAAACGAGTTGTCTAACGCTGAGAACTGATCGGCAAGTTTACGGAAACTGCCAAACAATTCCCGAAATCCAGTCTTTGTCTGCCGCATGAACGACATCATATCGTTCTCCGCCTCCCGACACATGTCACAACAGTAGCGCAAACCAGTGCGCTTGGCCACTGCGTCAGCCGTAGAGGCCGTGTAGCCGGCACATTTTATGTGCACGACGTTGTCACAAAGCCAGCAAGAGATGCTTGGCTGAGCAACAGTCACCTGCTTTAGACAGGATTTCTTATAACAAATTACGCCTTCCATTTTACGGGGTCTCTATTGTAGCCAAGAAAAACTACCGCAAGAACAAAAGCAAAAATGAAAGAAGAGAGAAAAAATAAAATAAATGAGAGAGGATTGCGAGTCAAGAGCGCACGCAAAAGATAGTGAGAGTAGGCGAGTGAGCGCGAGAGAGTGTTAGGCACCCACACACTAAGAGATGTTACTGTTATAGCTGCAACGAGAATGCAACAACAACAGCCGAAACAGAAGAGCACAATAAAAACAATTGCACTCTGAAAAGCGAAGAACAAAAAGAAACAACGAAATGGCAGTGGAATAAAGTTTGGAATAAACTTGTGATTAGTAAATTACAAACCAGTGGGTGAAAACAGCAGGCATGCACTCGCGTTTGTGAACGGATATGTTCAAGTTACTTTTAAATTAAAAATCAAAAGCTAAACGCCGATTGTTAGCATTGATAAAATAAAAATCGGGGAGCAGAAAAAAAAACTTTTTTCTTGGAAGAGATATTTTTTTTTTTGACAAAGTCTTGTTTGACAAAGTCAACTCAATGTCCCAGCAGCTAGCGGCAGCGCACATTACGCCACCAGAGGTGCAAGCCTATGCACCCATAGAGATAAGAAATGATATCCGCCATGAAAGATATGCGTTCGCTGCCAGCTTCGCGAGGAGTGTGGAGGAAAAAGTGCATAAGGCAAGTGCCCAGCAGCGGGTCAAGCCACCCCAGCAAGCAGAAGCGCAGGCAAGCGGGTCAAAGAACCCACATTTTAGTAGGCAGCACGAGCAGCAAGGCGAATCCGGCCAGCGAAATGCCGAGCAACAAACTCGCGCCAGTGCTCCAGTACCAATGGAAGTGGACCCTTCGCTGTCAAAACTTATACAGCCTACCCAGGCCTCCATTGGCGTCAGCCAGCGGCCGGCCATGTCCGATCGCTCTAACGGTAAGAGCAAGCAACAAAGGGTAAACCATATAACCCAAGATGCTGGACAGGGGCAGAACTCGTACGCCAAAGCCGCCAACGGCGCTGCGGCACAGATCGAAGACGATGCTGAAAGCGATTCTGACGCCCTCAATTTTTTAAGGGAAAATCCCTGCTACCCGTCATCAGACGAAGATAAGTCGATTCACTCGGTCATCAACAGGAGACCGGCCGACAGCTTCCTAACGCACCCTGACGAGCCACAGGTAGAGATCCACAATAGGATCAAGAAAGCTCAAACCGCGCTAAGGGCCATAGAAAACGCCTCGCGGCAGAATAGGGTATTCGATGTTGGCGAAAAGGTGTTGGTGAAATCCAACCGAAGACTCGGCAACCAGCTCACGCCGTCGTGCGAGGAAAGAGTTGTAGAAGCGGACATGGGGACCACGGTCCTTATCGAGGGGAGGGTGGTCCACAAGGACAATTTAAAATGACGCGCTCATTGCTCAGGTCCGTGTACCGCTTAATTTTAAATTTTTTTAGCCACTTGGCGCAACTTGTAATAGATCTAAGCTTAGCGCCATCCGCGCATATTATATTCTTAAACACTTTTCTTATTATTGGTGGGGTTCCCCCTTGGCTACAGAACAGAAAAATCAACCATTTAAACTTTCACCCACAAGATCAATCTTATCCGTCCAGTGATTTGGAGAAGGGTAGGGTCTTAGAAGCGCGGTTGATCAACGCGAACAATAGGCAAATAGAAGTCAATACCAAAATCCTGAGTCAAAATAATAAACTAACTGCCACCGTCAACTTAATCCTCAAAACAGCAAAAGAGTCGCAAATTGACACCGGTCATTTGTATGAAACATTGCTCGCGAGAAGTAGAATGCTCATGATGGAGCTTCAGAATTTAATGTTGGCCGTGACACTTGCAAAAATGAACATTGTTAGCCCAAATATTCTTGATCACGCAGATTTAAGTTCAGTTTGGCTAGAGGAGCCCACCAACACCCCCATAGGGGACCTCATGTCCGTATCGTCCGTAAAAGTTCTGCAGTCCAATAACGCATTACACTTTATCATTAAGTTTCCGGTAATTAAGTTCGCCTGTAAGAAAATTACTATTTTCCCCGTCAGTCACGAATGAGCCATGCTACGTTTAGATGATGGCGTTATCGCAGAGTGCAACAACGAGATCTGCACCGGTAAAGCTTGCACCGCATCAACCAGAGCCACCCTCTGCCAGCTGTCATCAGGCAGCCCATGAGCGAGAGAACTCCATGCAGGCGACGCGGCGCACTGCGAAACACAACCCAGCAGCCTGGATCCCATCACCCACGTGGATGAGGGGATCGTTATTATCAACGACAGGGCCGCCAAGTTTTAAGTGGACAACGGCTCTGAAATCTGGGTGCATGGCACGCACCTTGTTACCTTCGCCCGACATGCCGTCATTAACGGAACCCTGTACGTCAACCAGAACGGGGTCCAAAACAGATTACCAGGTAGCAAAATTCCCTCTGCTGAACATCACCTCCCACCAAAGCGTGCTCAGTCTCCCGTACCTTCATCGCCTAAATGAAGGTAACTTAGAGACAATCCGGAGGTTCAGAGAAGAATTCAACGCCGAACGACCCCAGCAAGTGGCACTGACCGTAGCAGCATGTTGCATGTCATGTTGCCTCCTGCTATGTGTTGCCATTGTGGGCTGGCGCGCCTGGAAGGCCAAGAGGTCCGCAAGACAACTGAACGTGGCGATTGCTGAGTTAAGGTCGGCCGAGGGCGGCCTCCGTCTTGAGGGGGGGATAGTTAACTAAAGCTAACGTCGCTCCCACGGGCGCATGAAATACGACAACATCGGCATATTGCAACGTAAGCATTATGCCGGATGTCGATACGTAGCCGGCAGACACTGCTTATTTGCGTGGCCGCTACGAATATGAGATCGCAACAATATGTTTCGGTTTCATACTAGCTCCTAAGTTTGAATTATTGTATCTTACAGTAAACTCCTAATCTTTTATTGTCACGGCTCCGCCTGACATCTGATTAGTAAGAGCCGCGCGCGATAACGCCGGCAATAACATAGTAGAGTAGTTCTTTTGTACCCTCGTAAACAGCAGCACTCGCTCTGTTCAATAAAGAGACATTTAAAAGCTACTCCGTCGAATACTTATTGTGAAGCCACCGGCTTACGAAAACCGACGTAATTTACTATAAACACAACATACCAGGTAACTGGTTAATTTATATGTATGCATAGGCGTATTTTTCACACATGCATAATTAAAATCCCTCTGCTGAGTTATAAATGCAAAGTAATAAAAGAAAAGGGCATCCACCAATAAGAATCGAGTGGAACTTGCATAGGTAAAACAAATTAGAGACGGAAAGAAATAAAAAGCAAGAACGCATTGTTCACATTTGGCACGTGTATTTCCGAAGAGTTGTAGCGGGTATATCACAGTCGAGTCCGCTCGACTGTAGCCTTTCTGACTTGATTTTATTTTGTGTGACTGGATAATCCTTAATCCTTACTCTTTGCATACACAGCAGAGAATTTGGTAATCTACTTAAAGTCAGCAAATGCTACACATTATTTGAACCACTTTGAAGAATAATGCTGGATCAGCTGATTGATAAGATGCCAAGGCAGATGAATGAATACGCTTCAAACATCGTGCCTTATCCGGGGGACATCTTAGCATTTGGCTAAATTTAAGAAGTTTAGGCATTGCAAGGGCAACTGTGGTTACTTATAGAGAACAAGAAACTAAAGGTAAACAGAATTCGCGGCAAAAAGCAGTATTACAAGTTGCAGAAGTCGCTGATAGGCAGGTCTCAAATAAAGATTTCTGCTACATATGCAAAGGTGACCACAAGTTACTAAAATGTGAGGAATACAATAGAGCGTCTGTAAATTACAAAGGAAAGATTGTAAAGGGGCGTGTGCTATAGTTTGTGAGGCTCGTGTACAAATTTAAAAATTAATTTGAATTTTAATATTTTGTAGGTAATTTAGTTGGATAGGCAGCGTAGTCTGGCAACTATGTATCGTTGCATCCGTGCACATTCAGTGTTGAAAAGCTATGTAGCGATATATCGAGTACACAGGGCTCGATCGGGCATTATCGGGTTCGAGCTCACATACCTAGAGGAGAAGAAGCAAAAGACGCAAATCATTTTTTTTCGGTGCGAAATTTCATGGTATAACATTCGTAAAAAGAAATGCAAGCACTGGCGATTACATTAGATCTTTATTGATTCGAGAGTTATTGCTTACAGATGGCATTGTTGTTTTGTTTGTTTTTATACCCGCTACTCGAAGAGTGGGTATTATAGCTTTGTGCCAACCGGCACAAAGAGAAATCTCCGACCCCATAAAGTATATATATTCTGAATCAGCATGAACAGCCGAGTCGATATAGCCATGTTCGTCTGTCCGTCTGTCTGTCCGTATGAAAACCTAGATCTCAGCTATTATAAGAGCTAGAGCTACCAAATTTGGGGACAATATGTGTTAATTCTGCCGGCAGATCAAGTTTATTTTGGATTTTTTCCACGCCTCCATCCACCCCCTTAAATCGAAAAAAATTGTTGCTGCAAATATAGCTCTACAGCAATCAGCAATTTTATACATGTAATAAAAACCACCATGCGGGCGTGTTGCGTAAGTTTCAATAAGATCGGCTGATAAATAAGGAAGATATTCAAGAAATAGTATTGCACTGTGGCCATGTGATTATGTCGGTTTTTTCTAATGTTAGTTCCCGAGTTCAACTCCAGCAGCAGGCAACTTTTTTTATACCCTTGCAGAGGGTATATTAATTTTAGCCAGAAGTTTGCAACGCACCTTAGGAGACATCTCCGACCCTATAAAGTATATATATTCTGAATCAGCATCACCAGAGGAGTCGAAAAATGGATGTCCGTCTGTCCGTCCGTCCGTCCATCCGTCCGTCTATTGCAACGCAAACTAGTCTCTCAGTTTTTGAGCTATCTTCATGAAACTTGGCATACAAGCTTCTTAGTGCTGTAGTCTGTAAATAAGTCGGAACGAGCCAGATCGGACCGATATATCGTATAGCTGTCATAGAAGCTATCGGCCGATTTTTGTTGTTTTTCAAGATATTGCTATTCTTATTACGTTCTTAATGTGCTGTCAAAATTGTATCAAAATCGGACCACTATAACATATAGCTGCCATAGGAACAATCGGCTGAAATCAGGGTTTTCGTATGCAAACCTGTTTTGTTTTTGGAAATACCGCACATTATCAATACTTTTTAATGTTATACAGTAACCCGCCCTTAGTTTTTCCATTTAAATATCTCAGACGTTTATATTCTATAGCTGTTATAGGAACAATCAGTCAGTCCGTCTGTCTGTTTCAACGCAAATTAGTCCCCCAGTTATTGAGCTATCTTCATGAAACTTGGCACACAAGCTTATTATTGATGTAGGCTGTAAATAAGTCGGAACGAGCCAGATCGGACCGATATATCGTATAGCTGTCATAGAAGCTATCGGCCGATTTTTGTTGTTTTTCAAGATATTGCTATTCTTATTACGTTCTTAATGTGCTGTCAAAATTGTATCAAAATCGGACCACTATAACATATATCTGCCATAGGAACAATCGGCTGAAATCAGGGTTTTTGTATGCAAACCTGTTTTGTTTTTGGAAATACCGCACATTATCAATACTTTTTAATGTTATACAGTAACCCGCCCTTAGTTTTTCCATTTAAATATCTCAGATGTTTATATTCTATAGCTGTTATAGGAACAATCAGTCAGTCCGTCTGTCTGTTGCAACTCAAATTAGTCCCCCAGTTATTGAGCTATCTTCATGAAACTTGCCACACAAGCTTAATATTGATGTAGGCTGTAAATAAGTCGGAACGAGCCAGATCGGACCGATATATCGTATAACTGTCATAGAAGCTATCGGCCGATTTTTGATGTTTTTCAAGATATTGCAACAAGATTTGGCAAATCCTATTCTTATTACGTTCTTAATGTGCTGTCAAAATTGTATCAAATTCGGACCACTATAACATATAGCTGCCATAGGAACAATCGGCTGAAATCAGGGTTTTCGTATGCAAACCTGTTTTGTTTTTGGAAATACCGCACATTATCAATACTTTTTAATGTTATACAGTAACCCGCCCTTAGTTTTTCCATTTAAATATCTCAGACGTTTATATTCTATAGCTGTTATAGGAACAATCAGTCAGTCCGTCTGTCTGTTGCAACTCAAATTAGTCCCCCAGTTATTGAGCTATCTTCATGAAACTTGCCACACAAGCTTATTATTGATGTAGGCTGTAAATAAGTCGGAACGAGCCAGATCGGACCGATATATCGTATAGCTGTCATAGAAGCTATCGGCCGATTTTTGATGTTTTTCAAGATATTGCAACAAGATTTGGCAAATCCTATTCTTATTACGTTCTTAATGTGCTGTCAAAATTGTATCAAAATCGGACCACTATAACATATAGCTGCCATAGGAACAATCGGCTGAAATCAGGGTTTTCGTATGCAAACCTGTTTTGTTTTTGGAAATACCGCACATTATCAATACTTTTTAATGTTATACAGTAACCCGCCCTTAGTTTTTCCATTTAAATATCTCAGACGTTTATATTCTATAGCTGTTATAGGAACAATCAGTCAGTCCGTCTGTCTGTTGCAACGCAAATTAGTCCCCCCAGTTATTGAGCTATCTTCATGAAACTTTGCTCACAAGCTTCTTATTTCTGCCCTCTTTAAATAAGTCGGAACGGGCCAGATCGGACTGATATATCGTATAGCTGTCATGGAGCCTATCGGCCGATTTTCGTTATATTTCAAGATATAGCTATCAGGCTTACCACATCCAAATCTAAGTGTGTCCCTAATAATAAAGTTCGAAATCGAACTTTTATAACTTATAACGATCAACGATCGGCCTAATGAAGGTTCATGTTGCAATTTTATGGAAATCTGAGTACTATTACATGTAGCTGTTAAACAAAAAATCATGAAGCTGTTATTCAAACGCATTTTTGAATGAGAACTTTTGACCAACAGATCCTTTACAAAGACATTTCCTCATAACATTTTGTGTTAAGTATATAAGAAATCCAGGTATATACAAAAGCATTAAAAAGGTAGAATTATTTTTTTTCGAAGCAGGTGTTTGATTCATAGCCTTAATCAGGAAAAATCTCGACTTCCTGTACTGTTATAATTGTTCAATAAATACCACAGAAACCAGCAGCAATCCAAATATATTTTATATTTTGTATAACTGCAAGGGTATGAAACCTTCGGCAAGCCGAAGGTAGCCTTGCTTTCTTGTTTTTTTTTTTTTCTAATTATGTGGCAACTTTTTTTGTTAATTATGTGCACCGAAAATATTCATAGTGGAATTTTATCGGTCATCGCGGAAGAAATGTAGTGGTCGAGTGGTGATGGTAGTTGACTGTTAAGCGAGAGGTTCGGAGTTCAACTCCTGGGTGCCGCGGCGACTTATATTTATTTTTTTTGTATCTTATATATTTTTTTATTTTATAGTGTGTTGCAAAATTCAAAATAAATTTTTAGTATATTTAAAGCCACTTAGAATCGAAAGGGACAGTGAGCAGCAATGCAAAAAACAAACGACAGATCTAATTAGATATGTTGAGATGTATTGTGAGGCAGCATGTATGTATGTATTTAAAGCTGCTGAGTTATAACTTCAAAGTCATAAAAGCAAAGGGCAACATCCAATAAGAATCGAGTGAAACTTGCATAGGCAAAACAAATTAGAGACGGAAAGAAATAAAAAGCAAGAACGCATTGTTCACATTTGGCACGTGTTTTTCCGAAGAGTTGTAGCGGGTATATCACAGTCGAGTCCGCTCGACTGTAGCCTTTCCGACTTGTTTTTTTTATTCAGCCGATAGTTATATGCGATCTGGATCTGATGGATATTCTGGTTAATAACGAAACCAGACCAATTGCATAAAGCTATTCGAGTTCGATAATCTTCGACTTAGAGGATTATCTGAGGCGTTCAATGCTAGAATATAGGGTGTGGAACTGTCGAATTGTATTTAATCGGTTCGATATCATATCGTAACTACATTGAAATAACACCTCGACTCGTGATGGCTGAGATTGTTCGTGCTGGATTAATTCGGCACGTTCATCAGTATCTGATTAGAGCTTTACGCAGTTTTTGCTTCAATAAAGTTTCAGTAATTAGAACTGTTTCTAATGAACGATCATATTACCCAAATTGCTGTTATGTATCCTAAACTTACCATCTGCAATGACACCAGTCTGGATCCAGACCCCATCGAGACCACCTGCAGACACCATTTGCACAGGTCATGTCTGTTCGGTTAGCAACATCGAAACGTATCCGATCTGTCTTAAATTTTGCTTCAAGGCGATACTAATCGCTGTAACGGAGAGCAGAGCTTCATTAAACCCACAAACCCAGCAAGTAACTTTGTATGTTCCGGCACCTATGGGAGCAATCCCGACAAGCCGTATAAACACACGGTTTCAGGGTCGTGGCACACCACATGCAAGCTCCTTTCGGCCATGATCTCGGAGCTAATCACGTCAGCATTTTGAAACCTTAACTTGCCCAGAGCACTCTAGGAGCTCGAGACGATCCTCGCTACGAGGAGGAAAGCTAAACAGCACTATTGTTACGTCGCATGAGTAACGCAACTAGGCGCGAGGATAGCTCCGGTGGAAGGCAGCACGGAGTTCGTGTATCTTCGGCAATGCAGAGATTGATCGCCTAGATAGGATCTCCAACAATATCTCGAACTGGCGCATTAAATTCATTAGATCGCCAATTGACCTTCCACTACCTTCGCGTCAATTGTGTAACCACTCAGAGCCTTAACGGCAACTTTTCGCTGTCTCAAGTTGCTTATCTTTTAATTGCTGGCCCTGCACTCTCGTTTTATTGCACCGCACTGTTCGCGACCTGGATTGGTACAAACTGTGTAGTCGCCTCTGAATTTAGATGATGACGCAAAAATTGACATCTTTTGTTCACGCCTCGTGAACGGGTCTCTCCAAAAGTTGTATATGTTATGAAAAAAATATTCTAAGAGCACTGAATGTTAACGTTTCTTTCTTTTTCTTTTTCAATTTTAAGCGTTACATGCGTGCTATTGCTATTTGTATGTATGTTTATACCCGCTACACGAAGAGGAAAAACCGACATAAACACATGGCCACAGGGCAATACTATTTCTTGAATATCTTCCTTATTTATCAGCCGATCTTATTGAAACACGCCTGCATGGTGTTTTTTATCACATGTATAAAAAATTATTGCTGTAGAGCTATATTTGCAGCTACAATCGACATTTTTCGATTTATGGGGGCGGATGGAGGCGTGGCAAAAATCCAAAATAAACTTGATCTGCGTGCAGAATTAACACATATTGTGTCCAAATTTGGTAGCTCTAGCTCTTCTAATAGCTGAGATCTAGATTTTCACACGGTCGGACAGACAGACAGACGGACAGACGGACATGGCTATATCGACTCGGCTGTTCATGCTGATTCAGAATATATATACTTTATGGGGTCGGAGATTTCTCCTTCTGCCTGTTACAAACATTTTCGGTTGGCACAAAGTTATAATACCCTTATACTCTTCGAGTAGAGGGTATAAAAATAAAAGATGCCTGCTGCTGGAGTTGAATTCGGGAACTAACATTAGAAAAAACCGACATAAGCACATGTTCACATGGCAATACTATTTCTTGAATATCTTCCTTATTTACCAGCCGATCTTATTGAAACTTTTGCAAAACGCCCACAGGGTGGTTTTTATCACATGTATAAAAAATGAAAAATTGCTGTAAAGCTATATTTGCAGCTACAATCGACTTTTTGTGGGGGTGGATGGAGGCGTGGAGAAAATCCAAAATAAACGTGATCTGCGTGCAGAACTAACACATATTGTCTCCAAATTTGGTAGCTCTAGCTCTTATAATAGCTGAGATCTAGGTTTTCATACGGACAGACAGACGGACAGACGGACATGGCTATATCGACTTGGCTGTTCATGATTCAGAATATATATACTTTATGGGGTCGGAGATTTTTCCTTCTGCCTGTTACAAACATTTTCGGTTGGCACAAAACTATAATACCCTTATACTTTTCGAGTAGCGGGTATAAAAATATTTACGATTTTAAGTAAATTTATGAATTTATTACAAAATGGTATCAGTTAAAATATGTGGTAAAATTGTGTAAGCCTTATTAAAGATATATCAATAGTTCACAAAAAAGTAACGAAGGCTTAAGTCGAGCATGCCCGACATTAAGATACCCTTAACCCACTTTTAAAAGTCCGTTACATACATCTAAGCACACTTATAATTCCGATGAGATAATTACGCATAAATTATTCAGCAAGTTTTTGTTTAGTCGATCTCACTCAAAAAAACAGACACACGCGCCAAAAATAAAGCGCCTTCTCGCGATATCGACGTACTACTCTACTACTCTTACTCTTAGTATCCCGGTGTCTGCTGCTCTTGCTGTACTACAAACGTTAACTTAAATAACTTCTGTGTTATTGGTCCGGATTGTAATTTGGATGATAGGTCCATAGAGTATGAATGTTAGGAGTTTAATATTGCTTAATAATCGCAAATTACCGATTTGCGGAAGCGGTGGGCGTGGCATCTAATAATAGTAGTAATAAATAGTAATAAACTTAAATCTGCTTTAGATATACAGGAAACTTCATGCCAAATTTTGTTTTTATATGGGATATGGCTCAATCGACTCGGCTAGTAATCCTAAGCCGAATTCAAAGCGAGTTTAATTGTAGTTGGCTTCAGTGCACAAACGAAAATGATTTTACATTATAAGAGCGGGCCACAGTCTGATTACACTCTCGAATTCCCCGTCGGCAATTGCCGATCGGCTTACGTTAAGACTAAGAGTCTATTCTTATAACGAATTCATGTGCTCTCTTAATTACTAGATTAACTACTTATTGCCAATAAATTAACTATATAAATTACTTCAATATGTCTCTTAATTTTTGGGCACATAAGTTTGCTTGAGTGACACCGACTAAGCAATACGTGCATAATTCTCAATTTTAAATTATAAGTGCGGAAACATATCTTACAGTCGACCGCGCTCAATTTTATCCTTACCGACTAGTTTTGGATAATGTATTCCGTAATCTTTAATGAATAAAATGTATTATTTTATGAATGCCAGGTTTATCTTGTAAGTCTCTGATTGTTTTGACTCCACCCTTGATCTACAATAAGGCACAACTTCGTCTCATATCACAGCGACTGATTTTTATTATTCGCCGTTTGTCTTGCTATCAATCGTCATCGCCTGTGTGAAGACGCAATTATCTTCATTTCTGTAGATCCGTCAAATCGCCTTCTCAGCACGGATTTATAAAACGTCGCTCAACTACGACAAATTTACTTGAGCTGACATCCTTTGTTATAAAAGGTTTTCAGAAAAATCTTCAAACTGATGTTATTTACACTGATTTCAGTAAGGCTTTTGACTCAGTAAATCATTCCCTTCTTGCACATAAACTCAGCTTAAGCTTCACACCAAAACTTCTTAGGTTATATGAAAGAGTTGTGAGTTATATGAATGGCTGAATCCAAAGTGTTGTGCAGATTTCTTAAACCAAATGCAAGCTGATGACATTCTATCGAGCCAGTCCAAAGTACGTTTCCTACACTCTTTGTGGTTATGTCTTAGAAAGAATTACTTTAGTTGATGGGGTCCGTTTGGACCGAAAACTAAAGCTCTCCGAACATACTTCCCATATGGTCAATAAAGCCATGGGTGTGCTTGGCTTTATTAAGAGATGGTCTAAGGAGTTTGACCATCCTTATGTAACAAAGATTCTCTACACCTCACTTGTTCGTCCAATTCTGGAATATGGATCATGAGTATGGTGTCCCCAGTACACTACTCACAAAAACCGCATTGAATCTGTACAAAATTTGTTTTAATTTTCGCCTTACGAGGCCTTAACTGGGATGTAAATTTAAGATTTCCTTCCTATGGCAGTAGACTTCTACTACTTAACTTTCCTTCTCTATCTAATCGTAGAACCATGCTGGGTGTAGTATTTCTTAATAACCTCATCCAAGGTGACATTGACAGTGTTGACCTGGTTAGCCAGCTACACTTTTCTGTCCCTTGCAGATTAACACGTAATTACTTACCACTAACTCTTCCTAATTGTAGGTCGAACTATGCCCTTCACGATCCGTTTAGGGTATTATGTTTGGACTATAATAATCTGTACTTTCTTTTTGCTAACGCTTCCTCTATTGCATGCCTAAAATTTTAAATTCAGTCTTATCTATCTAGAAATTAAGTAATCTTTCCTCGAAGTTCTTTGCTATCACGGTATCTTTGCATGCCCGCGTTCTCTATTTCGCGTTTCGCATTTCGAGTCGTACGTCAGACGACTGTGCCCCTCGGTCGGTTGGGAGGGAGGTGGACATTCGCTGTGTCTGGGATCCGCGCGTAACAAGCATCGGCTTGGTTTTGCATGGACCCCTTGATTATACATTTATTGTAGCAACGTCCAAAAAAAGAAAAAAAAAATTAATACGCGTTATTTTTCAGTGAAATTACTTATATCTTCTTAAATCAGCGTTGTCACATCGTTATAATTGTTCTTATTTAACAAGGTTACTAGCTATTTACATTATTATCTTAGAGTTATGTGTGCAAGTACAGCTTTTAACGTCTGGCCAAACCTTTCCACATCCTTGACGTAGTATCAATCATTATCTAACACTTTTACTATTTTTAATGGACTCTAATATTTTGGAATCAGATTACTTGACACCCCCGTTGTAGAATTTAAATTCTTCACTATTATATAATCGCCTACTGGAACTGTTTGCTTCTAGCCGTTTGGAGTCTGCTACT
The DNA here is from genome assembly GCA_018151445.1 of Zaprionus inermis. Taxonomy (NCBI): domain Eukaryota; kingdom Metazoa; phylum Arthropoda; class Insecta; order Diptera; family Drosophilidae; genus Zaprionus; species Zaprionus inermis. The sequence goes on along the minus strand of JAECXD010001460.1, from coordinate 60,395 downwards.
TCTTGTTACAATTCTGAACCTTAGTCTGTATGTTTTGTACATTCTACAAATGTCTTCTAAACTTGTAGCTCTTCTCTTACTCTATTAAATTTTCTTAAAGACAATCAATCATTTTACCTTTTTGATTAACACCAAAAATCATTACGTTTAGGTTTTCATTTATACTCCTTCGCGTTGTATTATTCATTACAAACTAGATCTCTGCCAAAACCAGTAATTTGCGAATAATCGGTCCTAAGTCTCTATTTTTATACCCTTGCAGAGGGTATATTAATTTTAGCCAGAAGTTTGCAACGCACCTTAGGAGACATCTCCGACCCTATAAAGTATATATATTCTGAATCAGCATCACCAGAGGAGTCGAAAAATGGATGTCCGTCTGTCCGTCCGTCCGTCCGTCCGTCCGTCCGTCCGTCTGTTGCAACGCAAACTAGTCTCTCAGTTTTTGAGCTATCTTCATGAAACTTGGCATACAAGCTTCTTATTGCTGTAGGCTGTAAATAAGTCGGAACGAGCCAGATCGGACCGATATATCGTATAGCTGTCATAGAAGCTATCGGCCGATTTTTGTTGTTTTTCAAGATATTGCAACAAGATTTGGCAAATCCTATTCTTATTACGTTCTTAATGTGCTGTCAAAATTGTATCAAAATCGAACCATTATAACATATAGCTGCCATAGGAACAATCGGCTGAAATCAGGGTTTTTGTATGCAAACCCGTTTTGTTTTTGGAAATACCGAACATTATCAATACTTTTTAATGTTATACAGTAACCAGCCCTTAGTTTTTCCATTTAAATATCTCAGATGTTTATATTCTATAGCTGTTATAGGAACAATCAGTCAGTCCGTCTGTCTGTTGCAACTCAAATTAGTCCCCCAGTTATTGAGCTATCTTCATGAAACTTGGCACACAAGTTTATTATTGCTGTAGGCTGTAAATAAGTCGGAACGGGCCAGATCGGACTGATATATCGTATAGCTGTCATGGAGCCTATCGGCCGATTTTTGTTGTTTTTCAAGATATTGCAACAAGATTTGGTAAATCCTATTCTTATTACGTTCTTAATGTGCTGTCAAAATTGTATCAAAATCGAACCATTATAACATATAGCTGCCATAGGAACAATCGGCTGAAATCAGGGTTTTTGTATGCAAACCCGTTTTGTTTTTGGAAATACCGAACATTATCAATACTTTTTAATGTCATACAGTAACCCGCCCTTAGTTTTTCCATTTAAATATCTCAGACGTTTATATTCTATAGCTGTTATAGGAACAATCAGTCAGTCCGTCTGTCTGTTGCAACTCAAATTAGTCCCCCAGTTATTGAGCTATCTTCATGAAACTTGGCACACAAGTTTATTATTGCTGTAGGCTGTAAATAAGTCGGAACGGGCCAGATCGGACTGATATATCGTATAGCTGTCATGGAGCCTATCGGCCGATTTTCGTTATATTTCAAGATATAGCTATCAGGCTTACCACATCCAAATCTAAGTGTGTCCCTAATAATAAAGTTCGAAATCGAACTTTTATAACTTATAAAGATCAACGATCGGCCTCATGAAGGTTCATGTTGCAATTTTATGGAAATCTGAGTACTATTACAAAAAATCATGTAGCTGTTATTCAAACGCATTTTTGAATGAGAACTTTCCAAATTTATTTATATTTTATGACCAACAGATCCTTTACAACACAAAGACATTTCCTCATAACATTTTGTGTTAAGTATATAAGAAATCGAGGTATATACAAAAGCATTAAAAAGGTAGAATTATTTTTTTTCGAAGCAGGTGTTTGATTCATAGCCTTAATCAGGTCAAAATCTTGACTTCCTGTACTGTTATAATTGTTCAATAAATACCACAGAAACCAGCAGCAATCCAAATATATTTTATATTTTGTATAACTGCAAGGGTATGAAACCTTCGGCAAGCCGAAGGTAGCCTTGCTTTCTTGTTTGGTTAAACTTTCCCATTTTCTTGGAGAAACGCTATTGCAGCTTATATTAAAGCCTATATAAAGCCTATATTGTTTGCTTCTAAAAACTCCCTGAATGTATTCGCAAATAAACGCACATCACCTATCTGAAACTAGGCACGATTGTCTAGCGGAAATAGTCCGTTAGCGCCAATATGACATCTTTGTAATTCGTAGTTTTCGTTGGATACAGTCTGACAACTTATTTATTGCACCAAAGTGATCTATTTGTTAAGCTTCAAAGTAGGAAACAAATTCCATTTGGAATACTACTCTTCACTAAAATAAGTTGGAATAAGTTAACTAGACTGTGATATACCCGCAACAACTCTGCGAAAAAAAAAACATATTTCAAATGTGAACAATGCATTCTTGCGAAACATTTCTCTCCGTTTCTAATTTGTTTTGCCTATGCAAGGTCCACGTCGTTCTTATTGGATATTGTCAATTTAGCTTTTTTTCAGTTAGAACTTAAGAGACGGTTTTTAATGACGTATGTGTGAAATCAACGCCTATACATACATAGTTATGTGTTACCTTACCAGACATCTCAACACATCAAATTGCTGTTCAATATCTTTCGATTCTAAGTGACCTTATGTATACTAAAAACTTATTCAGTTTTTTAAATCACACCTTAAGTATACTAAAAACTTATTCAGTTTTTTAAATCACATTGTAAAATAAAATACAAATGTATAAAAAACAAACAAACAAAATAAAACTGAGTCTTACATTCACGTGGATTCGAGCAATGGATCTCCAAAAACAAAAATTTTACAAGCTATCGCTCTACTTTTTTTTTTGTTTTTTTTTCGGACGTTGATACAATACATTTATAATTATGAGTCCATACAAAACCATGCCCATGCTTGATGCGGATCCCAGACACAGCAAATGTCCATCACCAGCCCAACCGACCGAGCGGCAAAGTCGCTAACGTACGACTCGAAAAGCAAAATAGAGAACGCGGGCATGCAGTAAATAAAAAGATAGAACGGAATTGCGAGGATTACTAAATTTTTTGATAAGTAATACAGAATTCAAATTTTAAGGCATGCAACTAAGACAGCTTTAGAAACAAGAAAGTTTAGATTATTGTAGTCCGATCATAATACCCTAGACGGGACGTTAATGGCATAGTTAGAACTACAATTAGGGAACTGAGAAGTGTAGCTGGTAAATCAGCTTTTTTCTACGCAATCACCGAGAAAATAACATTGTGAACCATTAAAAATATTTATGGTACAAATAATTGCAACAAAAATCCTGCCTGCCGTTGAAGTTGAACCCGGGTCTCCTCGATTGAGGAACTAACATTAGAAAAAATAGAGAAAAAGATTGGTCACACGGCCTTACTATTTCCTGAAGATCTTTCATATTTATCAGCCGATCTTATTGAAACTTTTGCAAATCGCCCGCTGGGTGGTTTTTATCATATGTATAAAAAATGATTGCTGTAAAGCTTTGCAGACACAATCGATTTTGTTTCGATTTATGGGGACGCATGGAGGCGTGGCGAAAATCCAAAACAAACTTGATCTGTGTGCAGAATTAACACATATTGTCTCCAAATTTGGTGGCTCTAGCTCTTATAATAGCTGAGATCTAGATTTTCACACGGACGGACAGACAGACAAACGGACAGACGAACATGGCTATATCGACTCGGCTGTTCATGCTGATTCAGATTATATATACTTTATGGGGTCGGAGATTTCTCCTTCTGCCTCTTACAAACATTTTCGGTTGGCACAAAACTATAACTATAATATGCATGTGCATATGCATATGGTCAGGATCCAGACCTCATTGAGACCACCTGCAGACACCGTTTGCACAGGTCTTGTCTGTTCGGTCAGCTCGATAACAGCGAAACGTATCCGATCTTTCTTAAAATTTGATTCAAGGCGATACTAACCGCTGTAACGGAGAGCAGAGCTTCATTAAACCCATAAACCCAGTGTTTGTGGTGGCGGCTTGCTCGTCGGTATCGGGGGTGATTGCACACTGCTGTAAAGTAATACGAACCGACGCGGAGAAACAATTCGAAAGTGAAGACAATTCGGGGCGCGTCGTATGTTCACTTCACTGTACTTCTTTTCAACTTTCCTTCTGAATATATGCAACTTATATATATTACATGATGACTTAAAGCTAGCTTAACAAAATCCTGGATAGAATAGCGAGAGAGCTCTTCGTTACTCTCTTACTATTGACGCCGATGTTGCCTACCTTTAGGCGGCTCGTTTTCGGCGTGAACATCCCGCCCCCCTTGCAATACTATTGCAAAGATTGCGGGGGACGAGATCTTCTTTGGGAAAGGGGCGCTAGCGGTATAGGTCTTAAAGACCCCGGCTATTACCCAGCCAAACTGAGTGTTCTGAGCCAACGGCACTCCACCGTGGGATGGAACAAGCCCTGGGAGGAGTACGTCTCCATAGACGTAGGCCCCCAGAACAATGGAGACTCTGCTTGGCACTTGGCACCGATTGTCCGCCAGCGTAATACCCGGATATCGGGTTTGGAGCTCCTTGCCGACGTTCTGTGCCGGGGTTTTGATCTGGACCTCATCCATCTTCAGAGAAACTGTGATGGAGAATTCTGGCGACACCCTTGACCTGAACAAGGCTCGGCAAAAACCAGGCCATTGCCAATGAGGTAAGCATGCGGCTGTGTAAACTACAAGCGTCCATCAGCACACGCACCTCGAAAATTTTGCCAGCCACGTCCAGGCTCACGATGGCAGTCGGCAGCATGCCTGGGACTCTGAAGGTAGAAGAGGCGGTGTGGAGGAAGTGACTTTCTGCGTCTCGCCTCGATTGGTTGTGTGAAGGTGGAGAAGCGTATGATGGCCCTCGCCGCATGTGCGACAGGTGCCACCACTGAGACATGAGCCGCTGGCGTGTTCATGGGCAAGGCAGTTCGGGCAGTATTTGTTGATCAAAACTGCCCGAAGACGCTTCTCCGCAGCGAGACGCACGAACCGTTGGCACTTTTTGAGTGCGTGGACTCCTCGGCAGACGCGATATCTAATAGAGTTGACTCCCTTGGGCATGGTTGGTGGTTGTGCCTTGTGTGGTGCAATTTTCCTAATCTAAAAAGGTGTATATAAAGAGTAGTTAGCATATGGCGAACGGTGTGGCGTTGCTTGTATCAGCATAGGCAATCCAAAACCCAAATTTGGTATTGGTGTAGGTCTATTATGAAAGACCACTGAAGCGCTCGCAAATCCAGCTAAGTCACTTCTTGTAGTAGGTTTTGTATACTGGTAGCAGTAGATGCAATGGAGTTGGTCGTTGTATTGTCAACTAGTGGCACCGTGCCAGTTGAATGTGGTGAATAATGGAATAAACCAGTTGATGTCGCACAAGTAACAGGGGGATAACCCGTGAATCCATTTGAAGCCGGAGAATTGGTTGTAGTTTGTACAGTGTTTTTGTTTTTCTGCGATTCTTCGGAAACGGATGTAGATTCTTCTCCCAAAGCAGTGTTACCATTTATTCTTAGGTTTGTTTCAAATGAAACGGAAGGCATTCGGTCCTTTAAAGAACTGCCCTGCAATTGAGCGAGCGTTACAGGCGTAATAGGTGTACCGATCATAGAAGGTATTGACGGTCGCAGTGCTGGAGCTTCTACGTTATGCGATAAAGTCAACATTGAAACTTTTACGTTTCCTTGAGAACTTGAAGAAGCTGGTAGATCTTCCACAACTCAAAACTTGCAGAGAAGATCATCAAGTCTTTCTTCATTGCTGATCTTGACCTCGTGGTAAAAGAGGAAACGGTCGTAATATTCGATTTGGCTACAGGTTCTGTGAGGACCCAGCCGAAGATCGTCTCTTGACCCAGCAGAGTTCCACAAATGTTGGATACAGAGCCACTCTTTATAATAGATGGGAGATCTTTACTCTGGTGAGATGCGGCTCAGCAAGTTGAAGGTTTGGCAGGTCCTTCAGAAGTTCATTTGAAATTGAGTAGGATGGAAGGTTACCTGCCAATTGAGGGAGAACAAAGGATGTAGTCTCTTGCCGTAACATAGGAGTTATCGGGGAGCCAATGTGGAAGTGACACAACTTTTGAGGATTTGCTGTGATGGCTTGATTTAAGCCAGCTACGTGACCTTGCACGGCTTGGTAGGAGGGCTTTATGATGTTGAACATCCGTTCGGAAATGAACGTCGCCTCTGATCCAGGGTCGATCAGTGCACGTGCCTTATAAATCATGCCCAAATGGCAAACATTTATAAGAGCAGTGCCGAGAAGAACACCTTGTGTGTTCGCCGTGAAGTAGTTCTGAATATGAGTCGTTGAAGAAGTGGACTGTATATTCGAGTTCTGTGGTGTTGGCGCAGAGACTGCTGAAGAGGGACCTTGCACGTGAAACAATTGTGTTGACTCGTGCAATCTTTAAGGATGTGTCCTCTTGCGAAGCAGTTTAGGCACAACTTTTTTTGAAATTGGATCTTTCATCAACAGCCATTTGGAGAAAGCGCGGACACAGACGAATAGGATGATTCTCCTTTGAACAGAGTTTGCAGGTTTGTAGTTTGCCTACAACCTTTGTCTCAAAGGAGTTGACCTTCCTCGTAGGAGACTCTTTCCGAGCAGGTTTGGATGTGGTCTGTGCGCTTGTGCTAGGTTGCACGTCTTCTATCGCTTCTAATGTGCGATAGCGGTCTGAAAGGAAATCTGACATTTTTTTCCACGACGGAATTTCAGCCTTATTTTGTACCGACTGTTCCCAAAGTGACAACGTCAGCCTTGGTTGCTTAGACGGGCATAGGAAGACTAGAAGGCAATCCCAGTTCCCTGTGCTGATTTTGGAGTGCTCTAGCGCCGTTAAGCAACTTAGCATAGTGCTTTGAAGGACATGGATGGTGGCTCCAGACTCGTGGGAAACTGACGGAAGGTTGAACAGCCTCTTATTTTCAAACCTGTCTGTCAAGTTCTTCCAAGCAGAAGAGAAGCTCTCATTCGTGAGAGGGGATTTGAACACGATTACCTTCGCTTCGCTACTGGTCTTGGCATTCAAATGGAACAGTTTCTCGATCTGACTTAAGCCTGGATCGGAAATGTAGACCGCTTTGAAGAGATCACGGAAAGTTGGCCATTTTAGGTAGTCACCGCTGAAAACTTCAGCATCGAAGGGTGTTGACATATAGCTCCGTGGCTGGAAAGCTACTTGTGCTGGTGCAGGTGCTGGAGCGGGAACCGTTGTGGTCTCTATACTCTCATTTAAATGAGAGGCAAGTTCCTCATATATTGTGTAACAGTGGTCATATCTGGCTTGTATGGCGATTTTGTCTTAATCAGTCATCTCAGTTTGAGACAATGCATTAGAAAAAAGTTCATATTTGAGCTCGACCGTGGTCCATATGGACCGAAGCTGTTCAAGACGCACTCAGTGAGTGTGAAGTGAGGTTGTAGTAGCAGTTTGAACCCTAGATTCAAACTGTGTGAGCTTATCGGAGGCGTCGATAAACTCTTGGAGTGCCATTTTTTTTTTTTTGCCTGGGAGATCTGATGACCGATTGAGCGAGTTGTTGGAGGAGCGTGCACCGAAATTGTTGGCACCCGACTATCCTTGGATGTGGCCGGCCGTGATACTTTCCTTGTGCTGGCGGGAGAAGGTGCTCTGAAGGGAACTTGGGAGAGGCTCTCTCCCAAGCGTCTATGCTGAGTCGTTTGTACAATGAGGTGTTTCATGGTGTCTTTACCGCTGTCAATTGGCATCACAGAAGGCGAGAGAGAACACAATTGATGCTGATGACGGAACCAGCAACGTGACTGCGAAATGTACGAGAGCGTGGCGAGTTGGACGTTCTTGTTTTGACAATAAACAAAAAATGTCAAACAAAGCGATAGGAATTTTATCGAATCTATGGAGTGAGGAATATGTTGTTAAATTACAAGGCACTGTTTGAAAAACGTTACAAAAAATAATATACATGTTGAAATTTATAAATAACGATATATTTTATTGAGTAATAATAATTATTGAAATAATTATTATACTCAGCGTGAAATTCTGAGCAAAATGACGCAATGTAATTTAGGAGTGTAGATCCTAAATTATATTGTGATATATAAATAAATAATTATTTATTACTCGGATGTATTTGCTCAGACGGAGGAAAGTATATTCGATAATTTTTTGCAATGTTGTAGCGCTTTGTAAATCGCACAACAGAGTGCACAGTAAAACGATAAAGAACGGAAGTGACTGTAAAAGTCACGGTTGTCCAATAAATGATATTTTAATATTCGAGCTTGTGCAGCATAGGCATAGGCATAGGCATAGGCATAGGCATAGGCATAGGCATAGGCATAGGCATAGGCATAGGCATAGGCATAGGCATAGGCATAGGCATAGGCATAGGCATAGGCATAGGCATAGGCATAGGCATAGGCATAGGCATAGGCATAGGCATAGGCATAGGCATAGGCATAGGCATAGGCATAGGCATAGGCATAGGCATAGGCATAGGCATAGGCATAGGCATAGGCATAGGCATAGGCATAGGCATAGGCATAGGCATAGGCATAGGCATAGTAATAGGTGTAATAGGTGTACCGATCATAGAAGGTATTGACGGTCGCAGTGCTGGAGCTTCTACGTTATGCGATAAAGTCAACTTTGAAACTTTTACGTTTCCTTGAGAACTTGTAGAAGCTGGTAGATCTTTCACAACTTGAGACTTGGTGAGAAGATCATCAAGTCTTTGTGCATTGCTGATCTTGACCTCGTGGTAAAAGAGAAAACGGTCGTAAGATTCGAGTTGGCTACAGGTCCTGTGAGGACCCAGCCGAAGATCGTCTCTTGACCGAGCAGAGTTCCACAAATTTTGGATACTCTTTATAATAGATGGGAGATAGATGCGGCTCAGCAAGTTGAAGGTTTGGCAGGTCCTTCAGAAGTTCATTTGAAATTGAGTAGGATGGAAGGTTACCTGCCAATTGAGGGAGAACAAAGGATGTAGTCTCTTGCCGTAACATAGGAGTTATCGGGGAGCCAATGTGGAAGTGACACAACTTTTGAGGATTTGCTGTGATGGCTTGATTTAAGCCAGCTACGTGACCTTGCACGGCTTGGTAGGAGGGCTTTATGATGTTGAACATCCGTTCGGAAATGAACGTCGCCTCTGATCCAGGATCGATCAGTGCACGTGCCTTATAAATCATGCCCAAATGGCAAACATTTATAAGAGCAGTGCCGAGAAGAACACCTTGTGTGTTCGCCGTGAAGTAGTTCTGAATATGAGTCGTTGAAGAAGTGGACTGTATATTCGAGTTCTGTGGTGTTGGCGCAGAGACTGCTGAAGAGGGTGCACGTGAAACAATTGTGTTGACTCGTGCAATCTTTAAGGATGTGTCCTCTTGCGAAGCAGTTTAGGCACAACTTTGAAATTGGATCTTTCATCAACAGCCATTTGGAGAAAGCGCGGACACAGACGAATAGGATGATTCTCCTTTGAACAGAGTTTGCAGGTTTGTAGTTTGCCTACAACCTTTGTCTCAAAGGAGTTGACCTTCCTCGTAGGAGACTCTTTCCGAGCAGGTTTGGATGTGGTCTGTGCGCTTGTGCTAGGTTGCACGTCTTCTATCGCTTCTAATGTGCGATAGCGGTCTGAAAGGAAATCTGACATTTTTTTCCACGACGGAATTTCAGCCTTATTTTGTACCGACTGTTCCCAAAGTGACAACGTCAGCCTTGGTTGCTTAGACGGGCATAGGAAGACTAGAAGGCAATCCCAGTTCCCTGTGCTGATTTTGGAGTGCTCTAGCGCCGTTAAGCAACTTAGCATAGTGCTTTGAAGGACATGGATGGTGGCTCCAGACTCGTGGGAAACTGACGGAAGGTTGAACAGCCTCTTATTTTCAAACCTGTCTGTCAAGTTCTTCCAAGCAGAAGAGAAGCTCTCATTCGTGAGAGGGGATTTGAACACGATTACCTTCGCTTCGCTACTGGTCTTGGCATTCAAATGGAACAGTTTCTCGATCTGACTTAAGCCTGGATCGGAAATGTAGACCGCTTTGAAGAGATCACGGAAAGTTGGCCATTTTAGGTAGTCACCGCTGAAAACTTCAGCATCGAAGGGTGTTGACATATAGCTCCGTGGCTGGAAAGCTACTTGTGCTGGTGCAGGTGCTGGAGCGGGAACCGTTGTGGTCTCTATACTCTCATTTAAATGAGAGGCAAGTTCCTCATATATTGTGTAACAGTGGTCATATCTGGCTTGTATGGCGATTTTGTCTTAATCAGTCATCTCAGTTTGAGACAATGCATTAGAAAAAAGTTCATATTTGAGCTCGACCGTGGTCCATATGGACCGAAGCTGTTCAAGACGCACTCAGTGAGTGTGAAGTGAGGTTGTAGTAGCAGTTTGAACCCTAGATTCAAACTGTGTGAGCTTATCGGAGGCGTCGATAAACTCTTGGAGTGCCATTTTTTTTTTTTGCCTGGGAGATCTGATGACCGATTGAGCGAGTTGTTGGAGGAGCGTGCACCGAAATTGTTGGCACCCGACTATCCTTGGATGTGGCCGGCCGTGATACTTTCCTTGTGCTGGCGGGAGAAGGTGCTCTGAAGGGAACTTGGGAGAGGCTCTCTCCCAAGCGTCTATGCTGAGTCGTTTGTACAATGAGGTGTTTCATGGTGTCTTTACCGCTGTCAATTGGCATCACAGAAGGCGAGAGAGAACACAATTGATGCTGATGACGGAACCAGCAACGTGACTGCGAAATGTACGAGAGCGTGGCGAGTTGGACGTTCTTGTTTTGACAATAAACAAAAAATGTCAAACAAAGCGATAGGAATTTTATCGAATCTATGGAGTGAGGAATATGTTGTTAAATTACAAGGCACTGTTTGAAAAACGTTACAAAAAATAATATACATGTTGAAATTTATAAATAACGATATATTTTATTGAGTAATAATAATTATTGAAATAATTATTATACTCAGCGTGAAATTCTGAGCAAAATGACGCAATGTAATTTAGGAGTGTAGATCCTAAATTATATTGTGATATATAAATAAATAATTATTTATTACTCGGATGTATTTGCTCAGACGGAGGAAAGTATATTCGATAATTTTTTGCAATGTTGTAGCGCTTTGTAAATCGCACAACAGAGTGCACAGTAAAACGATAAAGAACGGAAGTGACTGTAAAAGTCACGGTTGTCCAATAAATGATATTTTAATATTCGAGCTTGTGCAGCATAGGCATAGGCATAGGCATAGGCATAGGCATAGGCATAGGCATAGGCATAGGCATAGGCATAGGCATAGGCATAGGCATAGGCATAGGCATAGCATAGGCATAGGCATAGGCATAGGCATAGGCATAGGCATAGGGCATAGGCATAGGCATAGGCATAGGCATAGGCATAGGCATAGGCATAGGCATAGGCATAGGCATAGGCATAGGCATAGGCATAGGCATAGGCATAGGCATAGGCATAGGCATAGGCATAGGCATAGGCATAGGCATAGGCATAGGCATAGGCATAGGCATAGGCATAGGCATAGGCATAGGCATAGGCATAGGCATAGGCATAAACATAGGCATAGGCATAGGCATAGGCATAGGCATAGGCATAGGCATAGGCATAGGCATAGGCATAGGCATAGGCATAGGCATAGGCATAGGCATAGGCATAGGCATAGGCATAGGCATAGGCATAGGCATAGGCATAGGCATAGGCAAGAGCATAGGCATAGGCATAGGCATAGGCATAGGCATAGGCATAGGCATAGGCATAGGCATAGGCATAGGCATAGGCATAGGCATAGGCATAGGCATAGGCATAGGCATAGGCATAGGCATAGGCATAGGCATAGGCATGGGCATAGGCATAGGCATAGGCATAGGCATAGGCATAGGCATAGGCATAGGCATAGGCATAGGCATAGGCATAGGCATAGGCATAGGCATAGGCATAGGCATAGGCATAGGCATAGGCATAGGCATAGGCATAGGCATAGGCATAGGCATAGGCATAGGCATAGGCATAGGCATAAGCATAGGCATAGGCATAGGCATAGGCATAGGCATAGGCATAGGCATAGGCATAGGCATAGGCATAGGCATAGGCATAGGCATAGGCATAGGCATACCATAGGCATAGGCATAGGCATAGGCATAGGCATAGGCATAGGCATAGGCATAGGCATAGGCATAGGCATAGGCATAGGCATAGGCATAGGCATAGGCATAGGCATAGGGCATAGGCATAGGCATAGGCATAGGCATAGGCATAGGCATAGGCATAGGCATAGGCATAGGCATAGGCATAGGCATAGGCATAGGCATAGGCATAGGCATAGGCATAGGCATAAGCATAGGCATAGGCATAGGCATAGGCATAGGCATAGGCATAGGCATAGGCATAGGCATAGGCATAGGCATAGGCATAGGCATAGGCATAGGCATAGGCATAGGCATAGGCATAGGCATAGGACCGCAGTCCCAACAGAACCACACGCGGCTGTTTCGGCAGTCCGCCTGTAGATGCCCGGGTTGAGCGCAGTTATGGCACACGCGCTGCAGGTCGCCCTTTGCAGTCCCTGTGGGTGTTGTGTGAGGAGTGGCTTTCGCTGCTGTGGGGGCCAGTGTTGTTGGCGGTGCGCTGGTCGTCACTGGCGGGTTCGGTGGCTTCGGATTCTCCCTCCGTCGATCAACTTGGCTCGTCGTTTGGCGTTGCAGCTCCTTCGTGGTCTCGTACGTGGTCACAAGTTTGCTCAGCTGAGCCAGCGTTCGGAACTCGTGACGGCGGGTAAACAGTTGGTACTCCTGCATCATGTTGTCGTAGATCCTGTCCAGCTCCTGCTCCGGGGTGTACTTCGCACGTCGCATCATCAGCCTTAGTGCAAGAGCATAGTCCCGAAATCGTTCTCCTCGGCGGGCTCGGCTCCTGATCTCGTCCTCCTGATCTCGTCCTCCAGTCGTAGAAAATAGCGCGGGGGAAGGAAGAACTCCATAAACTCCTGCTTGAACTCCTCCCAGGTGACTCGGTAAAGGGTGTTGACCCTGAACCAGTCCTCCGCTTGGCCCGTTAGCACGTTCGCTACCGCCTGTGGTAACTGTTGTGGGTCGATGCTGTACAGCGCTGCCTTCTCCTCCAGCTGCTCGATGAATCCCCACGGATCTGTAGCGTCGCCGTTGAAAGCTACGCCCCATTTCCGTACTCGATCAGCCAGCTCGTACGGGGCTATCCATCGGTGGCCCGGTTCGCTGGTCCTACCTTCGGCTGGAAGTGCCGAAATAGACGCTGGAACGGGTGGGATGGGTCGTTTGCATAGGCATAGGCAAAACACGCGAGACAGGGCGTGGAATACAAGAAACCCCCCGGTCACTCGGCACCCATGCCTTGGGTAGCTAGAACTCGCGCGCACACAAGTAACGGTGCTTGGGTAGCCAGAGCTCGCGCGCACACAAGTAGCGGTGCTTCGGTACCCAGAGCTCGCGCATTTAGGCAAGCAGCCGTCGAACGCACACACGAAGCAACGGTACTTGGGTAGCCAGAGCTCGCGCGCGTACAAAGTAACGGGGTCTCAGTAGCCCGAGCTTGAGCAGTGAAAAGGGAAGTCAAGATATTAGGCTTGGATTAATTGATCTCGAGCAGCCAACGAAGTAGGCAGCCAAGTGCACCTTAAGAATAATACAAGTGAAACAAAATAGTAGAAGTGCAAAGTCCTGTCAAGTGCCAGCCTAAGGACCTCCCCCGAAGGACGAAATAAACAGGATGAATCCTGTCACAGGAGGATCAAGGTGAGCTGCAGTCAAAATACAAGAACAATGAAAGCACAGTTAGAGCTAACGTAATGGTGCGAAGTAGGCAGGGCCTAGTTAGAATAAGGACCAGTGCTTAGAAATAAAAGAAATACAGTGAATAAAACCATGTTAAAGATTTAAACGAAATTCCCTTGCTGTGATCATTAAAACAATATACCCGGTGTTGCCTTCTCCCCCGCTAGGGTGAGCAAAGTGTCGTGTCCGTGTGTGTCGAGGTGAGTGTACGTTAGCAGGGTCACGCTTGCTGGTATGCCGGTGCGCCGCTGGCCAGTAGGCGAGCCTGCGCGTACACACGCATAGTTCGGGTCGTGAGTGAACGTCAGTTGGCGAGTGGGTGCGTGAGCGTGTACTTCAATAAGTTGAGGCGTGGTGGAATACACCACCGAGCGGCTTGTGGGAGTGCAGGCGAGAGTACCTGCGGCCACGGGCATTCTGCACGACCAACGGCCGATCGTGAGTAGTGTCGTGCGTGAAACGCTAGTTGGCAAGTGGGTGTGAAACGTGTACCCTAACGAGTTTGCGGCGTGGTGCAATACACCAGTGAGCGGCTCGTGGGGGTACAAGCAAGAACACCTGCGGTCACGGGCGTCCTGTACGACCAACGATCGACCGTGGGAGGCGTCGTGAGCGAGTGATAGCTGGCAAGCGAGGTGCGAAGGGCGTGCACTTTACCCAGTTGCGGATGGTGGAGTACACCAACGAGCGACTCGGGGAAGGCAAGCGAAAAGCACCCGCGGCCACGTGCGTTCCTCGCGATAGGCCGCCAGCCCGGCACGCGTGACACGCGACACGTGTCTGTGAGCCTCGAAAGGGCCGCGTGGTGACGGGGTCCAACACCACATAGTTAGCAGACGAGCACACGTACGTGACGTGGGCCATGCCCACCGCCTATACCCTGTAAACGACCCATTGGGGCATGACCTGCTAATAACTCCTCTTACTAAAAAGTCATGGAAAGTCCTAGTATTTATAAATTTTCTGTAAAGACCCTGGCTGGACTGAGATATGTACCCCAGCCTGAGAAAACATCCTTACAGATGGCGCCCGAGCAGGGACTACTATGACTAGACATTTAGTTTTGAGAATTTTGAACACCCTTTCCGTGGACTAAAGACCCACGTTGCAAATTTATGCAGGGTATAGCAGGCAGGCACAAGATCCACATTGCAAGTTTCACACAGGGCACTAGAAGCAAAAAAAAATAGACATAGACCGCGATGCATGCATAAGAATCATAGTTTTCTATATCAGTCGTAGGACAGGTTCCACACGTGTCTACGACTGCTGCGCCCACGTCAGTGGGCCCACGTCAGTGTGACCTTCTGACTTTTATTTTACACGGCCAACCATTTTTCCTGCGCCGGCGCAGCCTGAGCGGCCACACCGCTCAGGCAACCTGTATATAAGACTCGGTACCGAATACCGAGGGAGGCAGTCGCGTCCGGACCCGCAAGTAGTCAATATCGGTGATAAACAACCCTCGTTAAAAATATCGTTCCCTGACAATACCGCGAGATACCCAGCAGTGAATCACGATCGTGAACCAGACTATTAAGAGAACGCAAAAGAGCAAATAAGACTTAGTGACGCACGGCACACCTACCTCGCGAGCAAATCTTTTTTTTAATCAAGTGAACCCGGTACAACCAACTCGTCCAACATGGGAACACGCTGGATCGCGTTCCGTAGGAAGAGCGAGCTGCAACTCATCCTCAAGGAGTTCGGACTGGACACGAGTGGTACAGTGGAGGAGATGCGGAACCGTCTGGTAGCGTTCTCCAATCAGGAGGACCTATCGAAGGAACAGCTGCAACGACTCTTGGAGCTAGAGGCTAGCTTAGGCAATACAGTTACGCCGGAGCTGAAATCGCCTGGGGCATGCTCCCGCGACACCTCACCGGCGCCGATGGAAGACGACGCACAAATTTTCATCCCCATGCCAAGCCTGGAAGCTAGACGGGCAGCGAGTCCTTCAAGGAGCCCTACTGTCCGACCCATCCCACCCGTTCCAGCGTCTATTTCGGCACTTCCAGCCGAAGGTAGGACCAGCGAACCGGGCCACCGATGGATAGCCCCGTACGAGCTGGCTGATCGAGTACGGAAATGGGGCGTAGCTTTCAACGGCGACGCTACAGATCCGTGGGGATTCATCGAGCAGCTGGAGGAGAAGGCAGCGCTGTACAGCATCGACCCACAACAGTTACCACAGGCGGTAGCGAACGTGCTAACGGGCCAAGCGGAGGACTGGTTCAGGGTCAACACCCTTTACCGAGTCACCTGGGAGGAGTTCAAGCAGGAGTTTATGGAGTTCTTCCTTCCCCCGCGCTATTTTCTACGACTGGAGGACGAGATCAGGAGGACGAGATCAGGAGCCGAGCCCGCCGAGGAGAACGATTTCGGGACTATGCTCTTGCACTAAGGCTGATGATGCGACGTGCGAAGTACACCCCGGAGCAGGAGCTGGACAGGATCTACGACAACATGATGCAGGAGTACCAACTGTTTACCCGCCGTCACGAGTTCCGAACGCTGGCTCAGCTGAGCAAACTTGTGACCACGTACGAGACCACGAAGGAGCTGCAACGCCAAACGACGAGCCAAGTTGATCGACGGAGGGAGAATCCGAAGCCACCGAACCCGCCAGTGACGACCAGCGCACCGCCAACAACACTGGCCCCCACAGCAGCGAAAGCCACTCCTCACACAACACCCACAGGGACTGCAAAGGGCGACCTGCAGCGCGTGTGCCATAACTGCGCTCAACCCGGGCATCTACAGGCGGACTGCCGAAACAGCCGCGTGTGGTTCTGTTGGGACTGCGGTCGACACGGTGTACGCACCGTGGACTGTTGTCGACGACCCACGTCGGGAAATGCTGCGCGTCTTCAGCCGATAGGGAACAACTTCGAGACGCCGCACCGCAGTTCCCAGCAGTAGCACCCCTGAGGTGCGGTAGTGGACGTGTCATCGCGAATGTTCGGATCGAAGACATAACAACGGATGCCACGATCGACACGGGAGCCACACGCAGTTTCATCAGCGAGCGTATGGCGGCCAGGCTGAGCACACCAGAGAACGAGCGAGCAGCACTGATCCGGATCAAGCTGGCGGATGAATCATCACGAGCCGTGACTCAAGCCTTGCGGGTGAGGATCCAGTTGGGCGAGAGAGAGACGACAGTGCCAATACTGGTATTGCCCGTCATTCTGGACGACGTGATCCTGGGAATGGACTTCCTGCGCGGCGTCGAGGCGACTCTCAAGTGCGGCCGAGCAAAGTTGCGCCTGCAAAGCACACTTGAGGAGGCAGCACCGACGCTCGGGACATCCCACGGAGCAACGGAGGACGCGGTGGCCCAAGACAACGACAAGGTGACGGCCTTACCACCGATTTGTCCCCCAGTAACGGTGCTTGGGTAGCCAGAGCTCGCGCGCACACAAGTAGCGGTGCTTCGGTACCCAGAGCTCGCGCATTTAGGCAAGCAGCCGTCGAACGCACACACGAAGCAACGGTACTTGGGTAGCCAGAGCTCGCGCGCGTACAAAGTAACGGGGTCTCAGTAGCCCGAGCTTGTGCACAGACAGCACAAAGCAACGGTTTCGCGACAAATTTTGGGCAGCGACGCAGGATCAGCAGCAGCGCTGCTAGCAGAACCACAGCGACAATCGAGCAGCGGCGGCATGTACGCAGCAGTAGCAGTGAAAAGGGAAGTCAAGATATTAGGCTTGGATTAATTGATCTCGAGCAGCCAGCGAAGTAGGCAGCCAAGTGCTCCTTAAGAATAATACAAGTGAAATAAAATAGTAGAAGTGCAAAGTCCTGTCAAGTGCCAGCCTAAGGACCTCCCCCGAAGGACGAAATAAACAGGATGAATCCTGTCACAGGAGGATCAAGGTGAGCTGCAGTCAAAATACAAGAACAATGAAAGCACAGTTAGAGCTAACGTAATGGTGCGAAGTAGGCAGGGCCTAGTTAGAATAAGGACCAGTGCTTAGAAATAAAGGAAATACAGTGAATAAAACCATGTTAAAGATTTAAATGAAATTCCCTTGCTGTGATCATTAAAACAATATACCCGGTGTTCCCTTCTCCCCCGCTAGGGTGAGCAAAGTGTCGTGTCCGTGTGTGTCGGGGTGAGTGTACGTTAGCAGGGTCGCGCTTGCTGGTATGCCGGTGCGCCGCTGGCCAGTAGGCGAGCCTGCGCGTACACACGCATAGTTCGGGTCGTGAGTGAACGTCAGTTGGCGAGTGGGTGCGTGAGCGTGTACTTCAATAAGTTGCGGCGTGGTGGAATACACCACCGAGCGGCTTGTGGGAGTGCAGGCGAGAGTACCTGCGGCCACGGGCATTCTGCACGACCAACGGCCGATCGTGAGTAGTGTCGTGCGTGAAACGCTAGTTGGCAAGTGGGTGTGAAACGTGTACCCTAACGAGTTTGCGGCGTGGTGCAATACACCAGTGAGCAGCTCGTGGGGGGGTACAAGCAAGAACAACTGCGGTCACGGGCGTCCGGTACGACCAACGATCGACCGTGGGAGGCGTCGT
Organism: Zaprionus inermis; assembly: GCA_018151445.1. Classification (NCBI taxonomy): domain Eukaryota; kingdom Metazoa; phylum Arthropoda; class Insecta; order Diptera; family Drosophilidae; genus Zaprionus; species Zaprionus inermis. Next base: position 42,057 of record JAECXD010001460.1, on the reverse strand, counting down.
GAGCGAGTGATAGCTGGCAAGCGAGGTGCAAAGGGCGTGCACTTTACCCAGTTGCGGATGGTGGAGTAAACCAACGAGCGACTCGGGGAAGGCAAGCGAAAAGCACCCGCGGCCACGTGCGTTCCTCGCGATAGGCCGCCAGCCCGGCACGCGTGACACGCGACACGTGTCTGTGAGCCTCGAAAGGGCCGCGTGGTGACGGGGTCCAACACCACATGGTTAGCAGACGAGCACACGTACGTGACGTGGGCCATGCCCACCGCCTATACCCTGTAAACGACCCATTGGGGCATAACCTGCTAATAACTCCTCTTACTAAAAAGTCATGGAAAGTCCTAGTATTTATAAATTTTCTGTAAAGACCCTGGCTGGACTGAGATATGTACCCCAGCCTTAGAAAACATCCTTACATACTTATTAACTTCTTTCGACAATGTGTTATTTATTTGTGTTAGAATGAACTCGACAGTTGCTGCTTGTTATGTGGATATTGGCAACGTATGTTAGTGGGCAAGCAAGTATGTAATAAATGCATGCATAAATATGTAATGGAGTTACATATGTATGTGCATATATTAACATGTAATTTTGGATTTGTTGGAATGGATGTATGTACCTTTGATTAATATATTAAGAGAGGGTACATACATATACGTGGCAGAGGATAATATAATTTTGATGGAGAAAACTGTGTGTAATTTATTGTATTACAATTACATACATATATGTATGTCAAACCTTTTAATATGGCAGTCTTCTGTAGGTATGTATGTATGTGCATATGTACATACAGAGATGAGTGTGGCGCAAATTGCGTGGGTATGAATAGGAGGAATTACACACGGCTCCTCTGCCTGGTAAGATAAGTAAAATATTATGTACTTATCTGGATGTTCCTGACGAGATGCCGAACGCTGATGTTCGAGCGGGATGGAGGGATCAAAAAATCCAGCGACATGATGTCCAACGTTGTTGATTAATCCGGCTCGAAGGACCAATGTTTATGGTGGCGGCTTGCTCGTCGGGATCGGGGGTCATTGCAAATTGCTGTAAAGTAATACGAACCGACGCGGAGAAACAATTCGAAAGTAAAGACAATTCGGGGCGCGTCGTATGTTCACTTCACTGTACTTCTTTTCAACTTTCCTTCTGAATATATGCAACTTATATATATTACATGATGACTTAAAGCTAGCTTAACATAATCCCGCATAGAAGAGCTTTACTCGTTACTCTCTCACTGTTGACGCCGATAATTAGTTGGCTCGTTTTCGGCGAAAACACCCAGCAAGGAACTTTGTATGTTCCGGCACCTATGATAGCAATCCCGACAAGCCGTATGAATACTCGATTTCAGGGCCGTGGCACACCCAATGCAAGCTTCTTTCGGCCATGATCTCGGAGCTAATCACGTCAGCATTTCGAAACCTTAATTTTCCCAGAGCACTCTAGAAGCTCGAGACGATCCTCGCTACGAGAAGGAAAGCTAAGCAGCACTATCGTTACGTCGCATGAGTAACGTAACTAAGCGCGAGGATAGCTCCGGTGGAAGGCAGCACGGAGTTCGTGTATCTTCGCCTTCTCAGAGCCTTAACGGCAACTTTTCGCTGTCTCAAGTTGCTTATCTTTTAATTGCTGGTCCTGCACTCTCGTTTTATTGCACCGCACTGTTCGGGATCTGGATTGGTACAAACTGTGTAGTCGCCTCTGCATTTAGATGACCTCGTGAACGGGTCTCTCCAAAAGTTGTATATGTTATGAAAAAAATATTCTAAGAGCACTGAACGTTAACGTTTCTTTCTTCTCTTTTTAACTTTTAAGCGTTGCATGCGTGCTATTGCTATTTGTATGTTTTTTTACTTTTATAATCCGCAAATGGTTTTTGTGTCTGTGGAATTGAAGTACCAATTTTGCCGGACAGCACACAGTGTGTAATACAGCCGACTACCAAGCCAATAGTTGGAAGTTCGAATCCCAAATGATCATTTTCTTTATTTATTTTTTTTTTTTAATTTTATTTAATATACAAAATTGTAAATAATAAAGAAAAGATCTAAATTTAATAAATATCATTTGCCTTGCTCCTGCAGCATTCGCCTCAGTCGGCAGTACTGTTTTTGTTGTACAAGACTAGCAACTTTAAAAAAATTTATACGTCATTTATTAATATAAGGTCTGATGAACGAATTTTAAAAGACGCAATGCTTCGTGGCCTAGTTATTACGATGACAAACTCTTAACCATAAGGTTCCCCTCCACAGGGAAATTTGAGTTATTTATTTATTTTTTAATCATTTCTTTTTTATATTTTAAGATAATATAATCTGAAAATCTATGGGATCTTACAGTCACCGCGTGGCTGTTGCCTTTCTGACAAGTTTGTGAATTTAGCTTTGACCAGTATCTGAAGCAGTCGCGATTAATTGCGCCATACTCTTGCCTCGCGTCAGTTAGCCACACTTGTTGGCAAGCAACCACTAGGGTTGGCATGACTGTTGTATCGGTGCAGATGGCTTACCGTATACAATAAGGTACTGTAAATCAAAAGAAGATGAAGTTTATTTACACAAGTCGGAAAGGCTACAGTCGAGCGTACTCGACAGAAAAACACGAGCGAAATGTAAACAATGCGTTCGTGCTTTATATTTATTTCCGTCTCTAATTTGTTTTGCCTCTGCAAGTTCCACTCGATTCTTATTGGATGTTGCCCTTTTTATTGCTTTGCAGTTATAACTCAGCAGAGGAATTTAAATTATGCATGTGTGAAAGAGACGCCTATACATACATACATATATGGTGCCTCACAATATATCTCAACATATCTAATTAGATTTGTCGTTTGTTTTTTGCATTGCTGCTCAATGCATCTTTTGATTCTAAGTGGCTTTAAATATTCTAAAAACTTATTTTGAATTTTGCAACACACTGTAAAATAAAAAAAAATATAAGATACGAAAAAAAAAGTAAATATAAGTCGGTTGCCGCACCCAGGAGTTGAACTCCGGACCTCTCGCTTAACAGTCAGCGACCATCACCACTCGGCCACTGCATTTCTTACGCAAAGACCGATAAAATTGTATTATGAATATTTTCAGTGCACATAATTAAAAATAAAAGCTACCTGCTGCTGGAGTGGAATTCGGGAACTAACATTAGAAAAAACCGACATAAGCGCATGTTCACATGGCAATACTATTTCTTGAATATCTTCCTTATTTACCAGCCGATCTTATTGAAACTTTTGCAAAACGCCCGCATGGTGGTTTTTATCATATGTATAAAAAATTAAAAATTACTGTAAAGCTATATTTGCAGCTACAATCGAATTTTTATGGGGCGGATGGAGGCGTGGCGAAAATCCAAAATAAACTTGATCTGCGTGCAGAATTAACACATATTGTCTCCAAATTTGGTAGCTCTAGCTCTTATAATAGCTGAGATCTAGGTTTTCATTCGGACAGACAGACGGACATTGCTATATCGACTCGGCTGTTCATGATTCAGAATATATATACTTTATGGGGTCGGAGATTTTTCCTTCTGCCTGTTACAAACATTTTCGGTTGGCACAAAACTATAATACCCTTATACTTTTCGAGTAGCGGGTATAAAAATATTTACGATTTTAAGTAAATTAGTGAATTTATTACAAAATGGTATCAGTTAAAATATGTGGTAAAATTGTGTAAGCCTTATTAAAGATATATCAATAGTTCACAAAAAAGTAACGAAGGTTTAAGTCGAGCATGCTCGACATTAAGATACCCTTAACCCAATTTTAAAAGTCCGTTACATACATCTAAGAACACTTATAATTCCGATGAGATAATTTAGCATAAAGCAACTTTTTGTTTAGCCGATCTCACTCACAGATACATGCGCCAAAAATAAAGCGCCTTCTCGCGATATCGACGTACTACTCTACTACTCTTACTCTTAGTATCACGGTGTCTGCTGCTCTTACCGAATATTTGTACTACAAACTTTAACTTAAATAACTTCTGTGTTATTGGTCCGGATTGTAATTTGGATGATAGGTCCATAGAGTATGAATGTTAGGAGTTTAATATTGCTTAATAATCGCAAATTACCGATTTGCGGAAGCGGTGGGCGTGGCACCTAATAATAGTAGTAATAAATAGTAATAAACTTAAATCTGCTTTAGATATACAGGAAACTTCATGCCAAATTTTGTGTTTTTATATGGGATATGGCTCAATCGACTGGGCTAGTAATCCTAAGCCGAATTCAAAGCGAGTTTACTTGTAGTTGGCTTCAGTGCACAAACGAAAATGATTTTACATTATAAGAGCGGGCCACAGTCTGATTACACTCCCGAATTCCCCGTCGGCAATTGCCGATCGGCTTACGTTAAGACTAAGAGTCTATTCTTATAACGAATTCATGTACTCTCTTAACTACTAGATTAACTACTTATTGCCAATAAATTAACTATATAAATTTCTTCAATACGTCTCTTAATTTTTGGGCACATAAGTTTGCTTGAGTGACACCGACTAAGCAATACGTGCATAATTCTCAATTTTAAATTATAAGTGCGGTAACATATCTTACAGTCGACCGCGCTCAATTTTATCCTTACCGACTAGTTTTGGATAATGTATTCCGTAATCTTTAATGAATAAAATGTATTATTTCATGAATGCCAGGTTTATCTTGTAAGTCTCTGATTGTTTTGACACCCACCCTTTATATACAATAAGGCACAACTTCGTCTCATATCACAGCGACTGATTTTTATTATTCGCCGTTTGTCTTGCTATCAATCGTCATCGCCTGTGTGAAGACGCAATTATCTTCATTTCTGTAGATCCGTCAAATCGCCTTCTCAGCACGGATTTATAAAACGTCGCTCAACTACGACAAATTTACTTGAGCTGACATCCTTTGTTATAAAAGGTTTTCAGAAAAATCTTCAAACTGATGTTATTTACACTGATTTCAGTAAGGCTTTTGACTCAGTAAATCATTCCCTTCTTGCACATAAACTCAGCTTAAGCTTCACACCAAAACTTCTTAGGTTATATGAAAGAGTTGTGAGTTATATGAATGGCTGAATCCAAAGTGTTGTGCAGATTTCTTAAACCAAATGCAAGCTGATGACATTCTATCGAGCCAGTCCAAAGTATGTTTCCTACACTCTTTGTGGTTGTGTCTTAGAAAGAATTGCTTTAGTAGATGGGGTCCGTTTGGACCGAAAACTAAAGTTCTCCGAACATATTTCCCATATGGTCAATAAAGCCATGGGTGTGCTTGGCTTTATTAAGAGATGGTCTAAGGAGTTTGACCATCCTTATGTAACAAAGATCCTCTACACCTCACTTGTTCGTCCAATTCTGTAATATGGATCATGCGTGTGGTATTCCCAGTACACTACTCACAAAAACCGCTTTGAATCTGTCCAAAAATTTTTTTTAATTTTCGCCTTACGAGGCCTTAACTGGGATGTAAATTTAAGACTTCCTTCCTTTGGCAGTAGACTTCTACTACTTAACTTTCCTTCTCTATCTAACCATGAACCATGCTGGGTGTAGTATTTTTTAATAGCCTTTTAATGTGTATCGTACACAGAAATGAGTTTTAGTATTTATTCACGAATTATAACAAATTGGCGCGTGTAAGAGGCAAAAGCTAAGAAGCAGCGAAGCATGCCGTGGTCATCGAGAATAGTGATGATAGACTCTCCTTGAGAAGGCCTCTTGCGATACGATAAGCTATCGAGTTCGATCACAATATTGTAAGCTGCTGAGAGTTGCCACAGTACCCCCCTCCTAGAGTCACAGTTGGGAAAGGTATCTCGCTGGGAGTATGACTAGTCGTCCAGATCTCGATACCTGCGTGGCAGGTTGAGCGATTGGTGTTTTCCTTTGTTCCTGTATTCGAGGAGGTTCTTTGAAGATGTATGCTGGTTAAAGACGGTCGATAGAAACATTATTGTCCTTTATGGACCTTTGAGAGTAAAGTATTTGTCCTGTTTCGCTATTACTTCAAACGGACCCTCGTAGTTAGGTTCTAACGGAGTTTTAACTCGATCCACTCTGACGAAGACGTGTTTGCATTGATTTAGATCGGGATGAATAAACTCTTGAGGTGTGTGATGGTGCACTGGCTTAGTAGTTGGCAGCTGCGATATAGTTTTCCGAATAGCTTCGGTGAACTCAGACTCGGTGCGATTTTCAGTGCTTGATGAAAAAAATCTGACAGGAACTCGCAGTGTTGGGCCGTACACTATTTCGGCTTGACTTAACCCGATGTCGTCTTTGATCGTGGTGCGTAGTCTTAGTAGGATGAGGTGCAATGCAGTGCTGCAGTTGATTGGATCAGAACATTTTATGGCAGCTTTTAATATTCTGTGCCATCATTCGACCATGCCGTTAGCTTGTGGGTGGTATGCCGTCGTGCGTAGATGTTGAAAACCACAGATTTTAGAAAGCTCTTGGCACAGTGTGGACTCGAACTGCCGTCCTAAATCCGTTGTGATGTGGAGCGGGATTCCATAAATCGCGAACCAGCCAGAAATCAGTGCACTGGCAACTGACTGTTCTGTAATGTCAATTAAGGGAATCGCAGCAGGCCATCGTGAGAAGCAATCGATGCACGTAAGACAGTATCGATATCCGTTCGAAGAGGGCAATGGGCCAACGATATCTATATTGATGTGCTCGAAGCGAGCGTCGCAGGCGGCATACTCTCCAAGTGGCGATTTGGTGTGGCGCTGGACTTTGGCTATTTGGCACGGGATACAAGAACGTACGATTTTGGCGACATCCTTTGCCATGCTAGGCCAAACGTAGTGCTTGCTAACCAATTCGTTGCCTTAACTCCTGGATGGCATAGCGAATGTAGGCCTTGGACTACTGTTGGGCGTAGGCACCTGGGTACAAACGGGCGTACCTGTTTATTGTTAACGTGGCAATACAATTGTTTGTTTGAGCCTGGAATAAACAATTTCGTTAGTGATATGGTATTTTCATTCCTGTTCTAGTGCCATCTCGTCAAAATCTACGTGTTTGATGGAGTCGATGCGTGAGAGAAGGTCAGTGAAGTTGTTTTCCTCTCCCGAGATGTGCTGAATGTTGGTGCTGAATTGGCTAATAAAATCCAGTTGCCGGGCGCGTCGTGGTGATGCTTTCTCACTATTTTGAATGAAAGCGAACATCAGCGGCTTATGGTCGGTGAAGATTACAAAATTTCTGCCCTCCAGTGCGTACTTGAAATGCAGAATGGCCTGATAAATAGTGTCTTTTGCGCCGATGAAAATGAGAAGAAACCCAGTGGCTGTGTTTGCCCGTTGACGATCTGATCTAACGCGGCACCCATAGCGTCGTCCGATGCATCGGTGGTCAACGTTACTTGAGAATTTGGTGCCATGTAGTTCAGCAACGTAGCATTTGCGAGCTCGTTTTTACAGGCGTCGAACGCGTAATCGGCTTTTGTAGACCAAAGTATCGCAGTTTTGTCATTATACCCTTGCAGAGGGTATATTAATTTTAGCCAGAAGTTTGCAACGCACCTTAGGAGACATCTCCGACCCTATAAAGTATATATATTCTGAATCAGCATCACCAGAGGAGTCGAAAAATGGATGTCCGTCTGTCGGTCCGTCTGTTGCAACGCAAACTAGTCTCTCAGTTTTTGAGCTATCTTCATGAAACTTGGCACCCAAGCTTATTATTGATGTAGGCTGTAAATAAGTCGGAACGCGCCAGATCGGACCGATATATCGTATAGCTGTCATAGAAGCTATCGGCAGATTTTTGATGTTTTTCAAGATATTGCAACAAGATTTGGCAAATCCTATTCTTATTACGTTCTTAATGTGCTGTCAAAATTGTATCAAAATCGGACCACTATAACATATAGCTGCCATAGGAACAATCGGCTGAAATCAGGGTTTTTGTATGCAAACCTGTTTTGTTTTTGGAAATACCGCACATTATCAATACTTTTTAATGTTATACAGTAACCCGCCCTTAGTTTTTCCATTTAAATATCTCAGACGTTTATATTCTATAGCTTTTATAGGAATAATCAGTCAGTCCGTCTGTCTGTTGCAACTCAAATTAGTCCCCCAGTTATTGAGCTATCTTCATGAAACTTTGCTCACAAGCTTCTTATTTCTGCCCTCTTTAAAAAAGTCGGAACGGGCCAGATCGGACTGATATATCGTATAGCTGTCATGGAGCCTATCGGCCGATTTTTGTTATATTTCAAGATATAGCTATCAGGCTTACCACATCCAAATCTAAGTGTGTCCCTAATAATAAATTTCGAAATCGAACTTTTATAACTTATAACGATCAACGATCGGTCTAATGAAGGTTCATGTTGCAATTTTATGGAAATCTGAGTACTATTACATATAGTTGTTAAACAAAAAATCATGTAGCTGTTATTCAAATTGTTATTCAAAATTTATTTATATTTTATGACCAACTGATCCTTTACAACACAAAGACATTTCCTCATAACATTTTGTGTTAAGTATGTACGAAATCCAGGTATATACAAAAGCATTAAAAAGGTAGAATTATTTTTTTTCGAAGCAGGTGTTTGATTCATAGCCTTAATCAGGTAAAAATCTTGACATCCAGTACTGTTATAATTGTTCAATAAATACCACAGAAACCAGCAGCAATCCAAATATATTTTATATTTTGTATAACTGCAAGGGTATGAAACCTTCGGCAAGGTTTTGTTTTGTTTTTTTGTTACCTTGTTTTTTTATTACCTTGAATCAGTGTCTGGAGTATGTGCTGATTATCAGCAGCACGTGGGATAAACGGCCGATAGAAGTTGATCATACCCAGAAACTTTTTCAGATCCTTAGCGATAAGCGGTTTTTATACCCGCTACTCGAAGAGTATAAGGGTATTATAACTTTGTGCCAACCGAAAATGTTTGTAACAGGCAGAAGGAGACATCTCCGACCCCATAAAGTATATATATTCTGAATCAGCATGAACAGCCGAGTCGATATAGCCATGTCCGTCTGTCCGTCTGTCCGTCTGTCTGTCTGTCCGTCCGTGTGAAAACCTAGATCTCAGCTATTATAAGAGCTAGAGCTACCAAATTTGGGGACAAAATGTGTTAATTCTGCACGCAGATCAAGTTTATTTTGGATTTTCGACACGCCTCCATCCGCCCCCACAAATCGAAAAAAAGTCGATTGTAGCTGCAAATATAGCTCTACAGCAATCATTTTTTATACATGTGATAAAAACCACCATGCGGGCGTGTTGGCAAAGTTTCAATAAGATCGGCCGATAAATAAGGATAAGGATAAGATATTCAAGAAATAGTATTGCACTGTGGACATGTGCTTATGTCGGTTTTCCCAATGTCAGAACCCGAGTTCAACTCCAGCAGCAGACAACTTTTTTTAGTTATGTGGCAACCTTTTTTTTTTTTTTAATTATGTGGCAACTTTTTTTTTAATGATGTGCACCGAAAATATTCATAGTGCAATATTATTGGTCATTGCGTTAGAAATGCAGTGGTCGAGTGGTGATGGTAGTTGACTGTTAAGCGAGAGGTCCGGAGTTCAACTCCTGGGTGCCGCGGCGAATTATATTTATTTTTTTTGTATCTTATATTTTTTTTATTTTATAGTGTGTTGCAAAATTCAAAATAAATTTTTAGTATATTTAAAGCCACTTAGAATCGAAAGAGACATTAAGCAGCAACACAAAAAACAAACGACAAATCTAATTAGATATGTTGAGATGTATTGTGAGGCAGCATATATGTATGTATAGGCGTCTCTTTCCCACATGCATAATTTATAACTGCAAAGTAATAATAGCAAAGGGCAACATCCAATAAAAATCGAGTGAAACCCGAGTGCTGGCTGATGTCATGACTCAGGAACGTGAGTTGCGACTTTCCGAACTGACACTTGAACTGTTTTGTTTTTGGAAATACCGAACATTATCAATACTTTTAATGTTATACAGTAACCCGCCCTTAGTTTTTCCATTTAAATATCTCAGACGTTTATATTCTATAGCTTTTATAGGAACAATCAGTCAGTCCGTCTGTCTGTTGCAACTCAAATTAGTCCCCCAGTTATTGAGCTATCTTCATGAAACTTGCCACACAAGCTTATTATTGATGTAGGCTGTAAATAAGTCGGAACGAGCCAGATCGGACCGATATATCGTATAGCTGTCATAGAAGCTATCGGCCGATTTTTGATGTTTTTCAAGATATTGCAACAAGATTTGGCAAATCCTATTCTTATTACGTTCTTAATATGCTGTCAAAATTGTATCAAAATCGGACCACTATAACATATAGCTGCCATAGGAACAATCGGCTGAAATCAGGGTTTTTGTATGCAAACCTGTTTTGTTTTTGGAAATACCGCACATTATCAATACTTTTTAATGTTATACAGTAACCCGCCCTTAGTTTTTCCATTTAAATATCTCAGACGTTTATATTCTATAGCTGTTATAGGAACAATCAGTCAGTCCGTCTGTCTGTTGCAACTCAAATTAGTCCCCCAGTTATTGAGCTATCTTCATGAAACTTGCCACACAAGCTTATTATTAATATAGGCTGTAAATAAGTCGGAACGCGCCAGATCGGACCGATATATCGTATAGCTGTCATAGAAGCTATCGGCAGATTTTTGATGTTTTTCAAGATATTGCAACAAGATTTGGCAAATCCTATTCTTATTACGTTCTTAATGTGCTGTCAAAATTGTATCAAAATCGGACCACTATAACATATAGCTGCCATAGGAACAATCGGCTGAAATCAGGGTTTTCGTATGCAAACCTGTTTTGTTTTTGGAAATACCGCACATTATCAATACTTTTTAATGTTATACAGTAACCCGCCCTTAGTTTTTCCATTTAAATATCTCAGACGTTTATATTCTATAGCTGTTATAGGAATAATCAGTCAGTCCGTCTGTCTGTTGCAACTCAAATTAGTCCCCCAGTTATTGAGCTATCTTCATGAAACTTTGCTCACAAGCTTCTTATTTCTGCCCTCTTTAAATAAGTCGGAATGGGCCAGATCGGACTGATATATCGTATAGCTGTCATGGAGCCTATCGGCCGATTTTTGTTATATTTCAAGATATAGCTATCAGGCTTACCACATCCAAATCTAAGTGTGTCCCTAATAATAAATTTCGAAATCGAACTTTTATAACTTATAACGATCAACGATCGGTCTAATGAAGGTTCATGTTGCAATTTTATGGAAATCTGAGTACTATTACATATAGTTGTTAAACAAAAAATCATGTAGTGTTTTGTGTTAAGTATATACGAAATCCAGGTATATACAAAAGCATTAAAAAGGTAGAATTATTTTTTTTCGAAGCAGGTGTTTGATTCATAGCCTTAATCAGGTAAAAATCTTGACATCCAGTACTGTTATAATTGTTCAATAAATACCACAGAAACCAGCAGCAATCCAAATATATTTTATATTTTGTATAACTGCAAGGGTATGAAACCTTCGGCACGCCGAAGGTTTTGTTTTGTTTTTTTGTTACCTTGTTTTTTTATTACCTTGAATCAGTGTCTGGAGTATGTGTTGATTATCAGCAGCACGTGGGATAAACGGCCGATAGAAGTTGATCATACCCAGAAACTTTTTCAGATCCTTAGCGATAAGCGGTTTTTATACCCGCTACTCGAAGAGTATAAGGGTATTATAACTTTGTGCCAACCGAAAATGTTTGTAACAGGCAGAAGGAGACATCTCCGACCCCATAAAGTATATATATTCTGAATCAGCATGAACAGCCGAGTCGATATAGCCATGTCCGTCTGTCCGTCTGTCTGTCTGTCCGTCCGTGTGAAAACCTAGATCTCAGCTATTATAAGAGCTAGAGCTACCAAATTTGGGGACAAAATGTGTTAATTCTGCACGCAGATCAAGTTTATTTTGGATTTTCGACACGCCTCCATCCGCCCCCACAAATCGAAAAAAAGTCGATTGTAGCTGCAAATATAGCTCTACAGCAATCATTTTTTATACATGTGATAAAAACCACCATGCGGGCGTGTTGGCAAAGTTTCAATAAGATCGGCCGATAAATAAGGATAAGGATAAGATATTCAAGAAATAGTATTGCACTGTGGACATGTGCTTATGTCGGTTTTCCCAATGTCAGAACCCGAGTTCAACTCCAGCAGCAGACAACTTTTTTTAGTTATGTGGCAACCTTTTTTTTTTTTTAATTATGTGGCAACTTTTTTTTAATGATGTGCACCGAAAATATTCATAGTGCAATATTATTGGTCATTGCGTTAGAAATGCAGTGGTCGAGTGGTGATGGTAGTTGACTGTTAAGCGAGAGGTCCGGAGTTCAACTCCTGGGTGCCGCGGCGAATTATATTTATTTTTTTTGTATCTTATATTTTTTTTTATTTTATAGTGTGTTGCAAAATTCAAAATAAATTTTTAGTATATTTAAAGCCACTTAGAATCGAAAGAGACATTGAGCAGCAACACAAAAAACAAACGACAAATCTAATTAGATATGTTGAGATGTATTGTGAGGCAGCATATATGTATGTATAGGCGTCTCTTTCCCACATGCATAATTTATAACTGCAAAGTAATAATAGCAAAGGGCAACATCCAATAAAAATCGAGTGAAACCCGAGTGCTGGCTGATGTCATGACTCAGGAACGTGAGTTGCGACTTTCCGAACTGACACTTCTCGAAGTTCACGGTAAGTTGTGCCTTTCGGAGGCGGTCGAGGACTATGCGGAGGTGCGTCTCATGCTGCACTGCGGACTCTGAAGCGATCAAAATATCATCGATGTATGCGAAAGCAAAATCGAGGCCCTGTATGACGTCGTTTATGTACCGCTGAAAAGTCTGCGCTGCATTTCGCAAGCCGAACGTCATGAACAAGAATTCGAATAACCCAAAAGGCGTGATAATGGCTGTTTTGGGAATATCTTGCGGCTCGACAAGAATCTGGTGATATACTTTTTGCAGGTCGATTTTAGAAAATATATTCTTAGCATCGTTACATCCAGTATGTATGGAATCGGATATCGATCCGGCACTGTTACGTTGTTTAGAGCTCGGTAGTCTCCTCATGGACGCTATTCTCCGTTCGCTTTCTTTACCAGGCTTGACCAGTTGCTCTTTGAGGGACGACATATTCCTTTATCCAAAAGATAGGAAAACTCGCTCTGCGCTGCTTTGAGTTTGTCTGCTGCCAGTCGTCGTGCACGAGCGTGGGTGGGCGGGCCGTTTGTCGTGATAAAATGGGTTACTTTTGATGTTTTTAACAGCCTGTTTGAATTGATCATTGCGAGATCTCGATGTTAGTGAAGTAGCTTGGCGTATTGGTTGCACGCATCGTAGGATAAAATCCGAGCTATTTCATGGGGAGGCGTGCCACAGGTCTTTTAGGATAGCGTTGCTCGATCGATAAGTTTACGACGCTTAATGTCAACGAGCAAGTTGACGTTAGCTACCACGAAAGTCCAAACAAAATTTCGCCTTAGTCCAAGTGATAATGTTATGCGTTTTTCTCCATAGGTTTGTATTTTTGAGCCATTGGCTGCGAAAAGAAGCTTTGGAGTGGGAATTGGTTTTTCATTTTTACAGGGTGGCAACACTGAAATGTCGGCGCCGGTGTCGATAAGGAATTTTATTTTGGAAAAGCTGTCGCTGATGCTGAGGCGGGCAATTGTGCAGTGGCCCTCTTCGAATTTGCCTCCCGAATCCGAAGACTGCGTTAGTTTTTTGTTTGTGACGAGAAAGAGCATGGTTGGCGGCATTTCTGGGCGTCGCTACCGAATCTGCTGTGGTACCAACACATGCTTGAGGTTTGACCTGCATCTTGGGTTGTGGCGCTGCTGCTGCGCCTTGTTGATGTGGACCGATTGTTCTTACGAGAACTGTTTTTGAGTAGGGCGTTTAGCTGTTGCTCGATGCGCTCTAAACGGTCGTCAACATCAGTGTTGCGGGGTGGCAAAGACTTAGGACTGTAGTCAACCGTGTGTACATTGTGAAAGTCGCCAACATCTACTACTTTATCTGCCAACTTAGCCAAGTCTGATAGGCTGGCGTCCGATACCTGCAAGATAGTTTGCACTTGTGTTGGTAAGCGCTGCATCCAAAGTGCTTTTAAGAAGCTTTCATTAACTTTATTTGCGGCGAGCGAGCTTAACTCATTAAGCAATTGTGAAGGACGCTTATCACCAAGGTCGATCTCCGATATTAACTTCTGGATTTTCTTCTGTTCGCTTTTACAGAAGCGATCCAGAATGCAAGATTTGAAATTCTCGTATTTGCCTACGCTTGGCTGGTTGATGACTGCGTCGGAAATTCGCGCCAAAACTGGTGTTTCGATTGATGCCAGAACTGTGTTGAACTTTGTGTCGTCAGAAGTTATTCCCGCCAAAATAAATTGGGCTTCGATTTGAGACAACCATAATTCAAGGTGCTCGGGCCAAAACGGTGGTATTTTTACAGCAACGCGGTTGATTGCAACGTCGGGAACACGAGCAACGGGATCGTGAAAAACGTCGGCGTCGTCTACCATGGCGTCGTTGGATGCCAAAATCGATGCAGATTTTCGAGTGTATGTATATAGTGAATCACGTCGGGGTCACCAATTTAATGTGTATCGTACACAGAAATGAGTTTTAGTATTTATTCACGAATTATAACAAATTGGCGCGTGTAAGAGGCAAAAGCTAAGAAGCAGCGAAGCATGCCGTGGTCATCGAGAATAGTGATGATAGACTCTCCTTGAGAAGGCCTCTTGCGATACGATAAGCTATCGAGTTCGATCACAATATTGTAAGCTGCTGAGAGTTGCCACAACCTCATCCAAGGTGACATTGACAGGTTTCTCCGCTCATTCCAATATGGCTGCCTCTTTAATTCTCTTCTGTGTCTCTCTTCTAAACACTATTGTTTGGGATATTTTACATTTTTATATTTGCTACTCCTTTCGCCTGTGCTCTCATGCCTTGCTTTACAGCGTTGCCTATTTTCAATAGCTAACCCGTAAGTCAATTTGGGCAACTCGCTTGATTTTTGATTTTGGCTGCGAGCTGGCTGCCCTTCTCATGGTCTGGCACTTGCAATTTGCTAGGCAGAATGCGCATTCAAGGCACTTTTAGTGCAAAATATGCATAACGGTATTATAACCGGCGAATTAGTGGCACCCTTTTGCTCTTTTGCACTTGTCATGCAAGGCAACGCTGATGTAACGCCACCGATCGGACTAAAATTTGAAATTCAGTCTTATCTATCTAGAAATTAAGTAATCTTTCCTCGAAATTCTTTGCTATCACGGTATCTTTGCATGCCCGCGTTCTCTATTTCGCGTTTCGAGTCGTACGTCAGACGACTGTGCCCCTCGGTCGGTAGGCGGGATGTGGACATTCGCTGTGTCTGGGATGCGCGCGTAACAAGCATCGGCTTGGTTTTGCATGGACCCCTTGATTATACATTCATTGTAGCAACGTCCAAAAAAAGAAAAAAACAAGAAAGCAAGGCTACCTTCGGCTTGCCGAAGGTTTCATACCCTTGCAGTTATACAAAATATAAAATATATTTGGATTGCTGCTGGTTTCTGTGGTATTTATTGAACAATTATAACAGTACAGGAAGTCAAGATTTTTACATGATTAAGGCTATGAATCAAACACCTGCTTCGAAAAAAAATAATTCTACCTTTTAATGCTTTTGTACATACCTGGATTTCTTATATACTTAACACAAAATGTTATGAGGAAATGTCTTTGTGTTGTAAAGGATCTGTTGGTCATAAAATATAAATAAATTTGGAAAGTTCTCATTCAAAAATGCGTTTGAATAACAGCTATATGATTTTTTGTTTAACAGCTATATGTAATAGTACTCAGGTTTCCATAAAATTGCAACATGAACCTTCATTAGGCCGATCGTTGATCGTTATAAGTTATAAAAGTTCGATTTCAAACTTTATTATTAGGGACACACTTAGATTTGGATGTGATAAGCCTGATAGCTATATCTTGAAATATAACGAAAATCGGCCGTAGGCTCCATGACAGCTAAACGATATATCAGTCCGATCTGGCCCATTCCGACTTATTTAAAGAGGGCAGAAATAAGAAGCTTATGAGCAAAGTTTCATGAAGATAGCTCAATAACTAGGGGACTAATTTGAGTTGCAACAGACACGCGGACTGACTGAGTGTTCCTATAACAGCTATAGAATATAAACGTCTGAGATATTTAAATGGAAAAACTAAGGGCGGGTTACTGTATAACATTAAAAAGTATTGATAATGTGCGGTATTTCCAAAAACAAAACAGGTTTGCATACAAAAACCGTGATTTCAGCCGATTGTTCCTATGGCAGCTATATGTTATAGTGGTCCGATTTTGATATAATTTTGACAGCACATTAAGAACGTAATAAGAATAGGATTTGCCAAATCTTGTTGTAATATCTTGAAAAACAACAAAAATCGGCCGATAGCTTCTATGACAGCTCTACGATATATCGGTCCGATCTGGCTCGTTCCGACTTATTTACAGCCTACAGCAATAAGAAGCTTGTATGCCAAGTTTCATGAAGATAGCTCAAAAACTGAGAGACTAGTTTGCGTTGCAACAGACGGACGGACGGACGGACGGACAGACGGACATCCATTTTTCGACTCCTCTGGTGATGCTGATTCAGAATATATATACTTTATAGGGTCGGAGATGTCTCCTAAGGTGCGTTGCAAACTTCTGGCTAAAATTAATATACCCTCTGCAAGGGTATAAAAATATATTTGGATTGCTGCTGGTTTCTGTGGTATTTATTGAACAATTATAACTGTACAGGAAGTCAAGATTTTTACATGATTAAGGCTATGAATCAAACACCTGCTTCGAAAAAAAATAATTCTACCTTTTAATGCTTTTGTACATACCTGGATTTCTTATATACTTAACACAAAATGTTATGAGGAAATGTCTTTGTGTTGTAAAGGATCTGTTGGTCATAAAATATAAATAAATTTGGAAAGTTCTCATTCAAAAATGCGTTTGAATAACAGCTATATGATTTTTTGTTTAACAGCTATATGTAATAGTACTCAGGTTTCCATAAAATTGCAACATGAACCTTCATTAGGCCGATCGTTGATCGTTATAAGTTATAAAAGTTCGATTTCGAACTTTATTATTAGGGACACACTTAGATTTGGATGTGATAAGCCTGATAGCTATATCTTGAAATATAACGAAAATCGGCCGTAGGCTCCATGACAGCTATACGATATATCAGTCCGATCTGGCCCATTCCGACTTATTTAAAGAGGGCAGAAATAAGAAGCTTATGAGCAAAGTTTCATGAAGATAGCTCAATAACTAGGGGACTAATTTGAGTTGCAACAGGCAAGCGGACTGACTGAGTATTCCTATAACAGCTATAGAATATAAACGTCTGAGATATTTAAATGGAAAAACTATTGGCGGGTTACTGTATAACATTGAAAAGTATTGATAATGTGCGGTATTTCCAAAAACAAAACAGGTTTGCATACAAAAACCGTGATTTCAGCCGATTGTTCCTATGGCAGCTATATGTTATAGTGGTCCGATTTTGATATAATTTTGACAGCACATTAAGAACTTAATAAGAATAGGATTTGCCAAATCTTGTTGCAATATCTTGAAAAACAACAAAAATCGGCCGATAGCTTCTATGACAGCTATACGATATATCGGTCCGATCTGGCTCGTTCCGACTTATTTACAGCCTACAGCAATAAGAAGCTTGTATGCTAAGTTTCATGAAGATAGCTCAAAAACTGAGAGACTAGTTTGCGTTGCAACAGACGGACGGACGGACGGACAGACGGACATCCATTTTTCGACTCCTCTGGTGATGCTGATTCAGAATATATATACTTTATAGGGTCGGAGATGTCTCCTAAGGTGCGTTGCAAACTTCTGGCTAAAATTAATATACCCTCTGCAAGGGTATAACAAGTCGGAAAGGCTACAGTCGATCGAGCTCGACTGTGATATACCCGCTACAGTTCAAACAATTTAAAATAGTTTTCCATTTATATAATATTTTTACATTTTCATTCGATTTAAAATAAATATTATTATAATAGGTTTATAATAAGTTTAATAAATATATGTTATACATTTTTCGCCGCTCAAATTAGCTCCCGATTTAAAAAATTAACTGTATTTCATTAAAATTAAATTATTAATTAATTAAATTGAGACCCAGGGAAGACCACGGGGAGGCCATTATATATACATATATATATATATATACATCTATTGCGTTACGATGTAATTTTTTTTGTTTTACCTCACATTCACGGCCACTCAATTAATTGCTAATAACGAATTTAAATGTGAATGCCAAAATACAAGTGTCAAAAAGCGGGAAAAATGCTGGCACGCGCCTTTTCGCAGCGTGCAACACTACGAAAAAAGGCGCGTGTTAAATGTAAACAATGCGTTCTTGCCTTCCATTTTTTTCGTCTCTGTTTTGTTTTGTCTATGCGAGATCGACATTCATAGTTCTAATTGGATATTGGGCTTTGCGCTTATTTCCTTACAGTTGGAACTTGGCTGTTTGATGTATACGCAAATGAGACGTCCATACATGCATATGTGGTGTCTCACATTGAACATGTCAAATCAGATTTCTTGAGTCTATTGCTGCTGACTATCTCTTTCGATTCTAACTGACCTTAAATATATTAAAAACTTATTTTGTACGTTATATACATTGCAAAACAAATGTCATAATTATTACTTTATTACTTTACTTTACTGGCATTAAAATAGAAAAGTTATGCAAGACCAAGTCCAATTGCACTTGATTTTTGCAGTAAAACTTAAATTACATGGGCCATGAATTTACAATGTACATGTGTAATATAAATTAATATGATTGTAGCTGCAAATATAGCTCTACAGCAATCATTTATACATGTGATAAAAACCACCATGCGGGCGTGTTGGCAAAGTTTCAATAAGATCGGCAGCTTATTATTGCTGTAGGCTGTAAATAAGTCGGAATGAGCCAGATCGGACCGATATATCGTATAGCTGTCATAGAAGCTATCGGCCGATTTTTGTTGTTTTTCAAGATATTGCAACAAGATTTGGCAAATCCTATTCTTATTACGTTCTTAATGTGCTGTCAAAATTGTATCAAAATCGGACCACTATAACATATAGCTGCCATAGAAACAATCGGCTGAAATCAGGGTTTTTGTATGCAAACCTGTTTTGTTTTTGGAAATACCGAACATTATCAATACTTTTTAATGTTATACAGTAACCCGCCCTTAGTTTTTCCATTTAAATATCTCAGACGTTTATATTCTATAGCTTTTATAGGAATAATCAGTCAGTCCGTCTGTCTGTTGCAACTCAAATTAGTCCCCCAGTTATTGAGCTATCTTCATGAAACTTTGCTCACAAGCTTCTTATTTCTGCCCTCTTTAAAAAAGTCGGAACGGGCCAAATCGGACTGATATATCGTATAGCTGTCATGGAGCCTATCGGCCGATTTTTGTTATATTTCAAGATATAGCTATCAGGCTTACCACATCCAAATCTAAGTGTGTCCCTAATAATAAATTTCGAAATCGAACTTTTATAACTTATAACGATCAACGATCGGTCTAATGAAGGTTCATGTTGCAATTTTATGGAAATCTGAGTACTATTACATATAGTTGTTAAACAAAAAATCATGTAGCTGTTATTCAAATTGTTATTCAAAATTTATTTATATTTTATGACCAACTGATCCTTTACAACACAAAGACATTTCCTCATAACATTTTGTGTTAAGTATATACGAAATCCAGGTATATACAAAAGCATTAAAAAGGTAGAATTATTTTTTTTCGAAGCAGGTGTTTGATTCATAGCCTTAATCAGGTAAAAATCTTGACATCCAGTACTGTTATAATTGTTCAATAAATACCACAGAAACCAGCAGCAATCCAAATATATTTTATATTTTGTATAACTGCAAGGGTATGAAACCTTCGGCACGCCGAAGGTTTTGTTTTGTTTTTTTGTTACCTTGTTTTTTTATTACCTTGAATCAGTGTCTGGAGTATGTGTTGATTATCAGCAGCACGTGGGATAAACGGCCGATAGAAGTTGATCATACCCAGAAACTTTTTCAGATCCTTAGCGATAAGCGGTTTTTATACCCGCTACTCGAAGAGTATAAGGGTATTATAACTTTGTGCCAACCGAAAATGTTTGTAACAGGCAGAAGGAGACATCTCCGACCCCATAAAGTATATATATTCTGAATCAGCATGAACAGCCGAGTCGATATAGCCATGTCCGTCTGTCCGTCTGTCCGTCTGTCTGTCTGTCCGTCCGTGTGAAAACCTAGATCTCAGCTATTATAAGAGCTAGAGCTACCAAATTTGGGGACAAAATGTGTTAATTCTGCACGCAGATCAAGTTTATTTTGGATTTTCGACACGCCTCCATCCGCCCCCACAAATCGAAAAAAAGTCGATTGTAGCTGCAAATATAGCTCTACAGCAATCATTTTTTATACATGTGATAAAAACCACCATGCGGGCGTGTTGGCAAAGTTTCAATAAGATCGGCCGATAAATAAGGATAAGGATAAGATATTCAAGAAATAGTATTGCACTGTGGACATGTGCTTATGTCGGTTTTCCCAATGTCAGAACCCGAGTTCAACTCCAGCAGCAGACAACTTTTTTTAGTTATGTGGCAACCTTTTTTTTTTTTTAATTATGTGGCAACTTTTTTTTTAATGATGTGCACCGAAAATATTCATAGTGCAATATTATTGGTCATTGCGTTAGAAATGCAGTGGTCGAGTGGTGATGGTAGTTGACTGTTAAGCGAGAGGTCCGGAGTTCAACTCCTGGGTGCCGCGGCGAATTATATTTATTTTTTTTGTATCTTATATTTTTTTTTTATTTTATAGTGTGTTGCAAAATTCAAAATAAATTTTTAGTATATTTAAAGCCACTTAGAATCGAAAGAGACATTGAGCAGCAACACAAAAAACAAACGACAAATCTAATTAGATATGTTGAGATGTATTGTGAGGCAGCATATATGTATGTATAGGCGTCTCTTTCCCACATGCATAATTTATAACTGCAAAGTAATAATAGCAAAGGGCAACATCCAATAAAAATCGAGTGAAACCCGAGTGCTGGCTGATGTCATGACTCAGGAACGTGAGTTGCGACTTTCCGAACTGACACTTCTCGAAGTTCACGGTAAGTTGTGCCTTTCGGAGGCGGTCGAGGACTATGCGGAGGTGCGTCTCATGCTGCACTGCGGACTCTGAAGCGATCAAAATATCATCGATGTATGCGAAAGCAAAATCGAGGCCCTGTATGACGTCGTTTATGTACCGCTGAAAAGTCTGCGCTGCATTTCGCAAGCCGAACGTCATGAACAAGAATTCGAATAACCCAAAAGGCGTGATAATGGCTGTTTTGGGAATATCTTGCGGCTCGACAAGAATCTGGTGATATACTTTTTGCAGGTCGATTTTAGAAAATATATTCTTAGCATCGTTACATCCAGTATGTATGGAATCGGATATCGATCCGGCACTGTTACGTTGTTTAGAGCTCGGTAGTCTCCTCATGGACGCTATTCTCCGTTCGCTTTCTTTACCAGGCTTGACCAGTTGCTCTTTGAGGGACGACATATTCCTTTATCCAAAAGATAGGAAAACTCGCTCTGCGCTGCTTTGAGTTTGTCTGCTGCCAGTCGTCGTGCACGAGCGTGGGTGGGCGGGCCGTTTGTCGTGATAAAATGGGTTACTTTTGATGTTTTTAACAGCCTGTTTGAATTGATCATTGCGAGATCTCGATGTTAGTGAAGTAGCTTGGCGTATTGGTTGCACGCATCGTAGGATAAAATCCGAGCTATTTCATGGGGAGGCGTGCCACAGGTCTTTTCGGATAGCGTTGCTCGATCGATAAGTTTACGACGCTTAATGTCAACGAGCAAGTCGAAGTATTGAAGAAAATCGGATCCAATGATAGCGCAATTGACGTTAGCTACCACGAAAGTCCAAACAAAATTTCGCCTTAGTCCAAGTGATAATGTTATGCGTTTTTCTCCATAGGTTTGTATTTTTGAGCCATTGGCTGCGAAAAGAAGCTTTGGAGTGGGAATTGGTTTTTCATTTTTACAGGGTGGCAACACTGAAATGTCGGCGCCGGTGTCGATAAGGAATTTTATTTTGGAAAAGCTGTCGCTGATGCTGAGGCGGGCAATTGTGCAGTGGCCCTCTTCGAATTTGCCTCCCGAATCCGAAGACTGCGTTAGTTTTTTGTTTGTGACGAGAAAGAGCATGGTTGGCGGCATTTCTGGGCGTCGCTACCGAATCTGCTGTGGTACCAACACATGCTTGAGGTTTGACCTGCATCTTGGGTTGTGGCGCTGCTGCTGCGCCTTGTTGATGTGGACCGATTGTTCTTACGAGAACTGTTTTTGAGTAGGGCGTTTAGCTGTTGCTCGATGCGCTCTAAACGCTCGTCAACATCAGTGTTGCGGGGTGGCAAAGACTTAGGACTGTAGTCAACCGTGTGTACATTGTGAAAGTCGCCAACATCTACTACTTTATCTGCCAACTTAGCCAAGTCTGATAGGCTGGCGTCCGATACCTGCAAGATAGTTTGCACTTGTGTTGGTAAGCGCTGCATCCAAAGTGCTTTTAAGAAGCTTTCATTAACTTTATTTGCGGCGAGCGAGCTTAACTCATTAAGCAATTGTGAAGGACGCTTATCACCAAGGTCGATCTCCGATATTAACTTCTGGATTTTCTTCTGTTCGCTTTTACAGAAGCGATCCAGAATGCAAGATTTGAAATTCTCGTATTTGCCTACGCTTGGCTGGTTGATGACTGCGTCGGAAATTCGCGCCAAAACTGGTGTTTCGATTGATGCCAGAACTGTGTTGAACTTTGTGTCGTCAGAAGTTATTCCCGCCAAAATAAATTGGGCTTCGATTTGAGACAACCATAATTCAAGGTGCTCGGGCCAAAACGGTGGTATTTTTACAGCAACGCGGTTGATTGCAACGTCGGGAACACGAGCAACGGGATCGTGAAAAACGTCGGCGTCGTCTACCATGGCGTCGTTGGATGCCAAAATCGATGCAGATTTTCGAGTGTATGTATATAGTGAATCACGTCGGGGTCACCAATTTAATGTGTATCGTACACAGAAATGAGTTTTAGTATTTATTCACGAATTATAACAAATTGGCGCGTGTAAGAGGCAAAAGCTAAGAAGCAGCGAAGCATGCCGTGGTCATCGAGAATAGTGATGATAGACTCTCCTTGAGAAGGCCTCTTGCGATACGATAAGCTATCGAGTTCGATCACAATATTGTAAGCTGCTGAGAGTTGCCACAACCTCATCCAAGGTGACATTGACAGTGTTAACCTGGTAAGTCCGAAGACTGTTAACTAATAGAGTTTGCAGAACCCCTCACCTGCCGGGATTAATGGAATTTGCAGCTCGGTGTAGGTTTCTCCGCTCATTCCAATATGGCTGCCTCTTTGATTCTCTTCTGTGTCTCTCTTCTAAACACTATTGTTTGGGATATTTTACATTTTTATATTTGCTACTCCTTTCGCCTTTGCTCTCATGCCTTGCTTTACAGCGTTGCCTATTTTCAATAGCTAGCCCGTAAGTCAATTTGGGCAACTCGCTTGATTTTTGATTTTGGCTGCGAGCTGGCTGCCCTTCTCATGGCCTGGCACTTGCAATTTGCTAGGCAGAATGCGCATTCAAGGCACTTTTAGTGCAAAATATGCATAACGGTATTATAACCGGCGAATTAGTGGCACCCTTTTGCTCTTTTGCACTTGTCATGCAAGGCAACGCTGATGTAACGCCACCGATCGGACTAAAATTTTAAATTCAGTCTTATCTATCTAGAAATTAAGTAATCTTTCCTCGAAATTCTTTGCTATCACGGTATCTTTGCATGCCCGCGTTCTCTATTTCGCGTTTCGAGTCGTACGTCAGACGACTGTGCCCCTCGGTCGGTAGGCGGGATGTGGACATTCGCTGTGTCTGGGATGCGCGCGTAACAAGCATCGGCTTGGTTTTGCATGGACCCCTTGATTATACATTCATTGTAGCAACGTCCAAAAAAAGAAAAAAACAAGTCGGAAAGGCTAATATACCCGCTACAGTTCAAACAATTTAAAATAGTTTTCCATTTATATAATATTTTTACATTTTCATTCGATTTAAAATAAATATTATTATAATAGGTTTATAATAAGTTTAATAAATATATGTTATACATTTTTCGCCGCTCAAATTAGCTCCCGATTTAAAAAATTAACTGTATTTCATTAAAATTAAATTATTAATTAATTAAATTGAGACCCAGGGAAGACCACGGGGAGGCCATTATATATACATATATATATATATATATACATCTATTGCGTTACGATGTAATTTTTTTTGTTTTACCTCACATTCACGGCCACTCAATTAATTGCTAATAACGAATTTAAATGTGAATGCCAAAATACAAGTGTCAAAAAGCGGGAAAAATGCTGGCACGCGCCTTTTCGCAGCGTGCAACACTACGAAAAAAGGCGCGTGTTAAATGTAAACAATGCGTTCTTGCTTTCCATTTTTTTCGTCTCTGTTTTGTTTTGTCTATGCGAGATCGACATTAATAGTTCTAATTGGATATTGGGCTTTGCGCTTATTTCCTTACAGTTGGAACTTGGCTGTTTGATGTATACGCAAATGAGACGTCCATACATGCATATGTGGTGTCTCACATTGAACATGTCAAATCAGATTTCTTGAGTCTATTGCTGCTGACTATCTCTTTCGATTCTAACTGACCTTAAATATATTAAAAACTTATTTTGTACGTTATATACATTGCAAAACAAATGTCATAATTATTACTTTATTACTTTACTTTACTGGCATTAAAATAGAAAAGTTATGCAAGACCAAGTCCAATTGCACTTGATTTTTGCAGTAAAACTTAAATTACATGGGCCATGAATTTACAATGTACATGTGTAATATAAATTAATATGATTGTAGCTGCAAATATAGCTCTACAGCAATCATTTATACATGTGATAAAAACCACCATGCGGGCGTGTTGGCAAAGTTTCAATAAGATCGGCCGATAAATAAGGAAGATATTCAAGAAATAGTATTGCACTGTGGACATGTGCTTATGTCGGTTTTCCCAATGTCAGAACCCGAGTTCAACTCCAGCAGCAGACAACTTTTTTTAGTTATGTGGCAACCTTTTTTTTTTATACCCTTGCAGAGGGTATATTAATTTTAGCCAGAAGTTTGCAACGCACCTTAGGAGACATCTCCGACCCTATAAAGTATATATATTCTGAATCAGCATCACCAGAGGAGTCGAAAAATGGATGTCCGTCTGTCCGTCCGTCCGTCCGTCCGTCTGTTGCAACGCAAACTAGTCTCTCAGTTTTTGAGCTATCTTCATGAAACTTGGCACACAAGCTTATTATTGCTGTAGGCTGTAAATAAGTCGGAATGAGCCAGATCGGACCGATATATCGTATAGCTGTCATAGAAGCTATCGGCCGATTTTTGTTGTTTTTCAAGATATTGCAACAAGATTTGGCAAATCCTATTCTTATTACGTTCTTAATGTGCTGTCAAAATTGTATCAAAATCGGACCACTATAACATATAGCTGTCATAGGAACAATCGGCTGAAATCAGGGTTTTTGTATGCAAACCTGTTTTGTTTTTGGAAATACCGCACATTATCAATACTTTTTAATGTTATACAGTAACCCGCCCTTAGTTTTTCCATTTAAATATCTTAGACGTTTATATTATGTAGCTGTTATAGGAACAATCAGTCAGTCCGTCTGTCTGTTGCAACTCAAATTAGTCTCCCCCTTATTATTGAGCTATCTTCATGAAACTTTTCTCCCAAGCTTCTTATTTCTGCCCTCTTTTAATAAGTCGGAACGAGCCAGATCGGACTGATATATCGTATAGCTGTCATGAAGCCTATCGGCCGATTTTCGTTATATTTCAAGATATAGCTATCAGGCTTACCACATCCTAATCTAAGTGTGTCCCTAATAATAAAGTTCGAAATCGAACTTTTATAACTTATAACGATCAACGATCGGCCTAATGAAGGTTCATGTTGCAATTTTATGGAAATCTGAGTACTATTACATGTAGCTGTTAAACAAAAAATCATGAAGCTGTTATTCAAACGCATTTTTGAATGAGAACTTTTGACCAACAGATCCTTTACAAAGACATTTCCTCATAACATTTTGTGTTAAGTATATAAGAAATCCAGGTATATACAAAAGCATTAAAAAGGTAGAATTATTTTTTTTCGAAGCAGGTTTTTGATTCATAGCCTTAATCAGGTAAACATCTTGACTTCCTGTATTGTTATAATTGTTCAATAAATACTACAGAAACCAGCAGCAATCCAAATATATTTTATATTTTGTATAACTGCAAGGGTATGAAACCTTCGGCAAGCCGAAGGTAGCCTTGCTTTCTTGTTTAATTATGTGGCAACTTTTTTTTTAATGATGTGCACCGAAAATATTCATAGTGCAATATTATTGGTCATTGCGTTAGAAATGCAGTGGTCGAGTGGTGATGGTAGTTGACTGTTAAGCGAGAGGTCCGGAATTCAACTCCTGGGTGCCGCGGCGAATTATATTTATTTTTTTTGTATCTTATATTTTTTTTTTATTTTATAGTGTGTTGCAAAATTCAAAATAAATTTTTAGTATATTTAAAGCCACTTAGAATCGAAAGAGACATTGAGCAGCAACACAAAAAACAAACGACAAATCTAATTAGATATGTTGAGATGTATTGTGAGGCATCATATATGTATGTATAGGCGTCTCTTTCCCACATGCATAATTTATAACTGCAAAGTAATAAAAGCAAAGGGCAACATCCAATAAAAATGGAGTGAAACCCGCATAGGCAAAACAAATTAGAGACGGAAAGAAATAAAAAGCAAGAACGCATTGTTCACATTTGGCACGTGTTTTTCCGAAGAATTGTAGCGGGTATATCACAGTCGAGTCAGCTCGACTGTAGCCTTTCCGACTTGTTTAATGTGACGAATGGCTTCCACTTTAGATTCAGATGGTTTTAAACCGTGCTGGCTGATGTCATGACTCAGGAACGTGAGTTGCGACTTTCCGAACTGACACTTCTCGAAGTTCACGGTAAGTTGTGCCTTTCGGAGGCGGTCGAGGACTATGCGGAGGTGCGTCTCATGCTGCGCTGCGGACTCTGAAGCGATCAAAATATCATCGATGTATGCGAAAGCAAAATCGAGGCCCTGTATGACGTCGTTTATGTACCGCTGAAAAGTCTGCGCTGCATTTCGCAAGCCGAACGTCATGAACAAGAATTCGAATAACCCAAAAGGCGTGATAATGGCTGTTTTGGGAATATCTTGCGGCTCGACAAGAATCTGGTGATATACTTTTTGCAGGTCGATTTTAGAAAATATATTCTTAGCATCGTTACATCCAGTATGTATGGAATCGGATATCGATCCGGCACTGTTACGTTGTTTAGAGCTCGGTAGTCTCCTCATGGACGCTATTCTCCGTTCGCTTTCTTTACCAGGCTTGACCAGTTGCTCTTTGAGGGACGACATATTCCTTTATCCAAAAGATAGGAAAACTCGCTCTGCGCTGCTTTGAGTTTGTCTGCTGCCAGTCGTCGTGCACGAGCGTGGGTGGGCGGGCCGTTTGTCGTGATAAAATGGGTTACTTTTGATGTTTTTAACAGCCTGTTTGAATTGATCATTGCGAGATCTCGATGTTAGTGAAGTAGCTTGGCGTATTGGTTGCACGCATCGTAGGATAAAATCCGAGCTATTTCATGGGGAGGCGTGCCACAGGTCTTTTCGGATAGCGTTGCTCGATCGATAAGTTTACGACGCTTAATGTCAACGAGCAAGTCGAAGTATTGAAGAAAATCGGATCCAATGATAGCGCAATTGACGTTAGCTACCACGAAAGTCCAAACAAAATTTCGCCTTAGTCCAAGTGATAATGTTATGCGTTTTTCTCCATAGGTTTGTATTTTTGAGCCATTGGCTGCGAAAAGAAGCTTTGGAGTGGGAATTGGTTTTTCATTTTTACAGGGTGGCAACACTGAAATGTCGGCGCCGGTGTCGATAAGGAATTTTATTTTGGAAAAGCTGTCGCTGATGCTGAGGCGGGCAATTGTGCAGTGGCCCTCTTCGAATTTGCCTCCCGAATCCGAAGACTGCGTTAGTTTTTTGTTTGTGACGAGAAAGAGCATGGTTGGCGGCATTTCTGGGCGTCGCTACCGAATCTGCTGTGGTACCAACACATGCTTGAGGTTTGACCTGCATCTTGGGTTGTGGCGCTGCTGCTGCGCCTTGTTGATGTGGACCGATTGTTCTTACGAGAACTGTTTTTGAGTAGGGCGTTTAGCTGTTGCTCGATGCGCTCTAAACGGTCGTCAACATCAGTGTTGCGGGGTGGCAAAGACTTAGGACTGTAGTCAACCGTGTGTACATTGTGAAAGTCGCCAACATCTACTACTTTATCTGCCAACTTAGCCAAGTCTGATAGGCTGGCGTCCGATACCTGCAAGATAGTTTGCACTTGTGTTGGTAAGCGCTGCATCCAAAGTGCTTTTAAGAAGCTTTCATTAACTTTATTTGCGGCGAGCGAGCTTAACTCATTAAGCAATTGTGAAGGACGCTTATCACCAAGGTCGATCTCCGATATTAACTTCTGGATTTTCTTCTGTTCGCTTTTACAGAAGCGTTCCAGAATGCAAGATTTGAAATTCTCGTATTTGCCTACGCTTGGCTGGTTGATGACTGCGTCGGAAATTCGCGCCAAAACTGGTGTTTCGATTGATGCCAGAACTGTGTTGAACTTTGTGTCGTCAGAAGTTATTCCCGCCAAAATAAATTGGGCTTCGATTTGAGACAACCATAATTCAAGGTGCTCGGGCCAAAACGGTGGTATTTTTACAGCAACGCGGTTGATTGCAACGTCGGGAACACGAGCAACGGGATCGTGAAAAACGTCGGCGTCGTCTACCATGGCGTCGTTGGATGCCAAAATCGATGCAGATTTTCGAGTGTATGTATATAGTGAATCACGTCGGGGTCACCAATTTAATGTGTATCGTACACAGAAATGAGTTTTAGTATTTATTCACGAATTATAACAAATTGGCGCGTGTAAGAGGCAAAAGCTAAGAAGCAGCGAAGCATGCCGTGGTCATCGAGAATAGTGATGATAGACTCTCCTTGAGAAGGCCTCTTGCGATACGATAAGCTATCGAGTTCGATCACAATATTGTAAGCTGCTGAGAGTTGCCACAACCTCATCCAAGGTGACATTGACAGTGTTAACCTGGTAACTCCGAAGACTGTTAACTAATAGAGTTTGCAGAACCCCTCACCTGCCGGGATTAATGGAATTTGCAGCTCGGTGTAGGTTTCTCCGCTCATTCCAATATGGCTGCCTCTTTGATTCTCTTCTGTGTCTCTCTTCTAAACACTATTGTTTGGGATATTTTACATTTTTATATTTGCTACTCCTTTCGCCTTTGCTCTCATGCCTTGCTTTACAGCGTTGCCTATTTTCAATAGCTAGCCCGTAAGTCAATTTGGGCAACTCGCTTGATTTTTGATTTTGGCTGCGAGCTGGCTGCCCTTCTCATGGCCTGGCACTTGCAATTTGCTAGGCAGAATGCGCATTCAAGGCACTTTTAGTGCAAAATATGCATAACGGTATTATAACCGGCGAATTAGTGGCACCCTTTTGCTCTTTTGCACTTGTCATGCAAGGCAACGCTGATGTAACGCCACCGATGGGACTAAAATTTGAAATTCAGTCTTATCTATCTAGAAATTAAGTAATCTTTCCTCGAAATTCTTTGCTATCACGGTATCTTTGCATGCCCGCGTTCTCTATTTCGCGTTTCGAGTCGTACGTCAGACGACTGTGCCCCTCGGTCGGTAGGCGGGATGTGGACATTCGCTGTGTCTGGGATGCGCCCGTAACAAGCATCGGCTTGGTTTTGCATGGACCCCTTGATTATACATTCATTGTAGCAACGTCCAAAAAAAGAAAAAAAACAAGTCGGAAAGGCTACAGTCGATCGAGCTCGACTGTGATATACCCGCTACAGTTCAAACAATTTAAAATAGTTTTCCATTTATATAATATTTTTACATTTTCATTCGATTTAAAATAAATATTATTATAATAGGTTTATAATAAGTTTAATAAATATATGTTATACATTTTTCGCCGCTCAAATTAGCTCCCGATTTAAAAAATTAACTGTATTTCATTAAAATTAAATTATTAATTAATTAAATTGAGACCCAGGGAAGACCACGGGGAGGCCATTATATATACATATATATATATATATACATCTATTGCGTTACGATGTAATTTTTTTTTGTTTTACCTCACATTCACGGCCACTCAATTAATTGCTAATAACGAATTTAAATGTGAATGCCAAAATACAAGTGTCAAAAAGCGGGAAAAATGCTGGCACGCGCCTTTTCGCAGCGTGCAACACTACGAAAAAAGGCGCGTGTTAAATGTAAACAATGCGTTCTTGCTTTCCATTTTTTTCGTCTCTGTTTTGTTTTGTCTATGCGAGATCGACATTAATAGTTCTAATTGGATATTGGGCTTTGCGCTTATTTCCTTACAGTTGGAACTTGGCTGTTTGATGTATACGCAAATGAGACGTCCATACATGCATATGTGGTGTCTCACATTGAACATGTCAAATCAGATTTCTTGAGTCTATTGCTGCTGACTATCTCTTTCGATTCTAACTGACCTTAAATATATTAAAAACTTATTTTGTACGTTATATACATTGCAAAACAAATGTCATAATTATTACTTTATTACTTTACTTTACTGGCATTAAAATAGAAAAGTTATGCAAGACCAAGTCCAATTGCACTTGATTTTTGCAGTAAAACTTAAATTACATGGGCCATGAATTTACAATGTACATGTGTAATATAAATTAATATGATTGTAGCTGCAAATATAGCTCTACAGCAATCATTTATACATGTGATAAAAACCACCATGCGGGCGTGTTGGCAAAGTTTCAATAAGATCGGCCGATAAATAAGGAAGATATTCAAGAAATAGTATTGCACTGTGGACATGTGCTTATGTCGGTTTTCCCAATGTCAGAACCCGAGTTCAACTCCAGCAGCAGACAACTTTTTTTAGTTATGTGGCAACCTTTTTTTTTTAATCATGTGGCAACTTTTTTTTTAATGATGTGCACCGAAAATATTCATAGTGCAATATTATTGGTCATTGCGTTAGAAATGCAGTGGTCGAGTGGTGATGGTAGTTGACTGTTAAGCGAGAGGTCCGGAGTTCAACTCCTGGGTGCCGCGGCGAATTATATTTATTTTTTTTGTATCTTATATTTTTTTTTATTTTATAGTGTGTTGCAAAATTCAAAATAAATTTTTAGTATATTTAAAGCCACTTAGAATCGAAAGAGACATTGAGCAGCAACACAAAAAACAAACGACAAATCTAATTAGATATGTTGAGATGTATTGTGAGGCAGCATATATGTATGTATAGGCGTCTCTTTCCCACATGCATAATTTATAACTGCAAAGTAATAAAAGCAAAGGGCAACATCCAATAAAAATGGAGTGAAACCCGCATAGGCAAAACAAATTAGAGACGGAAAGAAATAAAAAGCAAGAACGCATTGTTCACATTTGGCACGTGTTTTTCCGAAGAATTGTAGCGGGTATATCACAGTCGAGTCAGCTCGACTGTAGCCTTTCCGACTTGTTTAATGTGACGAATGGCTTCCACTTTAGATTCAGATGGTTTTAAACCGTGCTGGCTGATGTCATGACTCAGGAACGTGAGTTGCGACTTTCCGAACTGACACTTCTCGAAGTTCACGGTAAGTTGTGCCTTTCGGAGGCGGTCGAGGACTATGCGGAGGTGCGTCTCATGCTGCGCTGCGGACTCTGAAGCGATCAAAATATCATCGATGTATGCGAAAGCAAAATCGAGGCCCTGTATGACGTCGTTTATGTACCGCTGAAAAGTCTGCGCTGCATTTCGCAAGCCGAACGTCATGAACAAGAATTCGAATAACCCAAAAGGCGTGATAATGGCTGTTTTGGGAATATCTTGCGGCTCGACAAGAATCTGGTGATATACTTTTTGCAGGTCGATTTTAGAAAATATATTCTTAGCATCGTTACATCCAGTATGTATGGAATCGGATATCGATCCGGCACTGTTACGTTGTTTAGAGCTCGGTAGTCTCCTCATGGACGCTATTCTCCGTTCGCTTTCTTTACCAGGCTTGACCAGTTGCTCTTTGAGGGACGACATATTCCTTTATCCAAAAGATAGGAAAACTCGCTCTGCGCTGCTTTGAGTTTGTCTGCTGCCAGTCGTCGTGCACGAGCGTGGGTGGGCGGGCCGTTTGTCGTGATAAAATGGGTTACTTTTGATGTTTTTAACAGCCTGTTTGAATTGATCATTGCGAGATCTCGATGTTAGTGAAGTAGCTTGGCGTATTGGTTGCACGCATCGTAGGATAAAATCCGAGCTATTTCATGGGGAGGCGTGCCACAGGTCTTTTCGGATAGCGTTGCTCGATCGATAAGTTTACGACGCTTAATGTCAACGAGCAAGTCGAAGTATTGAAGAAAATCGGATCCAATGATAGCGCAATTGACGTTAGCTACCACGAAAGTCCAAACAAAATTTCGCCTTAGTCCAAGTGATAATGTTATGCGTTTTTCTCCATAGGTTTGTATTTTTGAGCCATTGGCTGCGAAAAGAAGCTTTGGAGTGGGAATTGGTTTTTCATTTTTACAGGGTGGCAACACTGAAATGTCGGCGCCGGTGTCGATAAGGAATTTTATTTTGGAAAAGCTGTCGCTGATGCTGAGGCGGGCAATTGTGCAGTGGCCCTCTTCGAATTTGCCTCCCGAATCCGAAGACTGCGTTAGTTTTTTGTTTGTGACGAGAAAGAGCATGGTTGGCGGCATTTCTGGGCGTCGCTACCGAATCTGCTGTGGTACCAACACATGCTTGAGGTTTGACCTGCATCTTGGGTTGTGGCGCTGCTGCTGCGCCTTGTTGATGTGGACCGATTGTTCTTACGAGAACTGTTTTTGAGTAGGGCGTTTAGCTGTTGCTCGATGCGCTCTAAACGGTCGTCAACATCAGTGTTGCGGGGTGGCAAAGACTTAGGACTGTAGTCAACCGTGTGTACATTGTGAAAGTCGCCAACATCTACTACTTTATCTGCCAACTTAGCCAAGTCTGATAGGCTGGCGTCCGATACCTGCAAGATAGTTTGCACTTGTGTTGGTAAGCGCTGCATCCAAAGTGC
Source organism: Zaprionus inermis (assembly GCA_018151445.1). Taxonomy (NCBI): domain Eukaryota; kingdom Metazoa; phylum Arthropoda; class Insecta; order Diptera; family Drosophilidae; genus Zaprionus; species Zaprionus inermis. The sequence continues at coordinate 8,574 of JAECXD010001460.1, read as the reverse complement.
TTTTAAGAAGCTTTCATTAACTTTATTTGCGGCGAGCGAGCTTAACTCATTAAGCAATTGTGAAGGACGCTTATCACCAAGGTCGATCTCCGATATTAACTTCTGGATTTTCTTCTGTTCGCTTTTACAGAAGCGTTCCAGAATGCAAGATTTGAAATTCTCGTATTTGCCTACGCTTGGCTGGTTGATGACTGCGTCGGAAATTCGCGCCAAAACTGGTGTTTCGATTGATGCCAGAACTGTGTTGAACTTTGTGTCGTCAGAAGTTATTCCCGCCAAAATAAATTGGGCTTCGATTTGAGACAACCATAATTCAAGGTGCTCGGGCCAAAACGGTGGTATTTTTACAGCAACGCGGTTGATTGCAACGTCGGGAACACGAGCAACGGGATCGTGAAAAACGTCGGCGTCGTCTACCATGGCGTCGTTGGATGCCAAAATCGATGCAGATTTTCGAGTGTATGTATATAGTGAATCACGTCGGGGTCACCAATTTAATGTGTATCGTACACAGAAATGAGTTTTAGTATTTATTCACGAATTATAACAAATTGGCGCGTGTAAGAGGCAAAAGCTAAGAAGCAGCGAAGCATGCCGTGGTCATCGAGAATAGTGATGATAGACTCTCCTTGAGAAGGCCTCTTGCGATACGATAAGCTATCGAGTTCGATCACAATATTGTAAGCTGCTGAGAGTTGCCACAACCTCATCCAAGGTGACATTGACAGTGTTAACCTGGTAAGTCCGAAGACTGTTAACTAATAGAGTTTGCAGAACCCCTCACCTGCCGGGATTAACGGAATTTGCAGCTCGGTGTAGGTTTCTCCGCTCATTCCAATATGGCTGCCTCTTTGATTCTCTTCTGTGTCTCTCTTCTAAACACTATTGTTTGGGATATTTTACATTTTTATATTTGCTACTCCTTTCGCCTTTGCTCTCATGCCTTGCTTTACAGCGTTGCCTATTTTCAATAGCTAGCCCGTAAGTCAATTTGGGCAACTCGCTTGATTTTTGATTTTGGCTGCGAGCTGGCTGCCCTTCTCATGGCCTGGCACTTGCAATTTGCTAGGCAGAATGCGCATTCAAGGCACTTTTAGTGCAAAATATGCATAACGGTATTATAACCGGCGAATTAGTGGCACCCTTTTGCTCTTTTGCACTTGTCATGCAAGGCAACGCTGATGTAACGCCACCGATCGGACTAAAATTTGAAATTCAGTCTTATCTATCTAGAAATTAAGTAATCTTTCCTCGAAATTCTTTGCTATCACGGTATCTTTGCATGCCCGCGTTCTCTATTTCGCGTTTCGAGTCGTACGTCAGACGACTGTGCCCCTCGGTCGGTAGGCGGGATGTGGACATTCGCTGTGTCTGGGATGCGCGCGTAACAAGCATCGGCTTGGTTTTGCATGGACCCCTTGATTATACATTCATTGTAGCAACGTCCAAAAAAAGAAAAAAACAAGTCGGAAAGGCTACAGTCGATCGAGCTCGACTGTGATATACCCGCTACAGTTCAAACAATTTAAAATAGTTTTCCATTTATATAATATTTTTACATTTTCATTCGATTTAAAATAAATATTATTATAATAGGTTTATAATAAGTTTAATAAATATATGTTATACATTTTTCGCCGCTCAAATTAGCTCCCGATTTAAAAAATTAACTGTATTTCATTAAAATTAAATTATTAATTAATTAAATTGAGACCCAGGGAAGACCACGGGGAGGCCATTATATATACATATATATATATATATACATCTATTGCGTTACGATGTATTTTTTTTTTTGTTTTACCTCACATTCACGGCCACTCAATTAATTGCTAATAACGAATTTAAATGTGAATGCCAAAATACAAGTGTCAAAAAGCGGGAAAAATGCTGGCACGCGCCTTTTCGCAGCGTGCAACACTACGAAAAAAGGCGCGTGTTAAATGTAAACAATGCGTTCTTGCTTTCCATTTTTTTCGTCTCTGTTTTGTTTTGTCTATGCGAGATCGACATTAATAGTTCTAATTGGATATTGGGCTTTGCGCTTATTTCCTTACAGTTGGAACTTGGCTGTTTGATGTATACGCAAATGAGACGTCCATACATGCATATGTGGTGTCTCACATTGAACATGTCAAATCAGATTTCTTGAGTCTATTGCTGCTGACTATCTCTTTCGATTCTAACTGACCTTAAATATATTAAAAACTTATTTTGTACGTTATATACATTGCAAAACAAAGGTCATAATTATTACTTTATTACTTTACTTTACTGGCATTAAAATAGAAAAGTTATGCAAGACCAAGTCCAATTGCACTTGATTTTTGCAGTAAAACTTAAATTACATGGGCCATGAATTTACAATGTACATGTGTAATATAAATTAATATGATTGTAGCTGCAAATATAGCTCTACAGCAATCATTTATACATGTGATAAAAACCACCATGCGGGCGTGTTGGCAAAGTTTCAATAAGATCGGCCGATAAATAAGGAAGATATTCAAGAAATAGTATTGCACTGTGGACATGTGCTTATGTCGGTTTTCCCAATGTCAGAACCCGAGTTCAACTCCAGCAGCAGACAACTTTTTTTAGTTATGTGGCAACCTTTTTTTTTTTAATCATGTGGCAACTTTTTTTTTAATGATGTGCACCGAAAATATTCATAGTGCAATATTATTGGTCATTGCGTTAGAAATGCAGTGGTCGAGTGGTGATGGTAGTTGACTGTTAAGCGAGAGGTCCGGAGTTCAACTCCTGGGTGCCGCGGCGAATTATATTTATTTTTTTTGTATCTTATATTTTTTTTTATTTTATAGTGTGTTGCAAAATTCAAAATAAATTTTTAGTATATTTAAAGCCACTTAGAATCGAAAGAGACATTGAGCAGCAACACAAAAAACAAACGACAAATCTAATTAGATATGTTGAGATGTATTGTGAGGCAGCATATATGTATGTATAGGCGTCTCTTTCCCACATGCATAATTTATAACTGCAAAGTAATAAAAGCAAAGGGCAACATCCAATAAAAATGGAGTGAAACCCGCATAGGCAAAACAAATTAGAGACGGAAAGAAATAAAAAGCAAGAACGCATTGTTCACATTTGGCACGTGTTTTTCCGAAGAATTGTAGCGGGTATATCACAGTCGAGTCAGCTCGACTGTAGCCTTTCCGACTTGTTTAATGTGACGAATGGCTTCCACTTTAGATTCAGATGGTTTTAAACCGTGCTGGCTGATGTCATGACTCAGGAACGTGAGTTGCGACTTTCCGAACTGACACTTCTCGAAGTTCACGGTAAGTTGTGCCTTTCGGAGGCGGTCGAGGACTATGCGGAGGTGCGTCTCATGCTGCGCTGCGGACTCTGAAGCGATCAAAATATCATCGATGTATGCGAAAGCAAAATCGAGGCCCTGTATGACGTCGTTTATGTACCGCTGAAAAGTCTGCGCTGCATTTCGCAAGCCGAACGTCATGAACAAGAATTCGAATAACCCAAAAGGCGTGATAATGGCTGTTTTGGGAATATCTTGCGGCTCGACAAGAATCTGGTGATATACTTTTTGCAGGTCGATTTTAGAAAATATATTCTTAGCATCGTTACATCCAGTATGTATGGAATCGGATATCGATCCGGCACTGTTACGTTGTTTAGAGCTCGGTAGTCTCCTCATGGACGCTATTCTCCGTTCGCTTTCTTTACCAGGCTTGACCAGTTGCTCTTTGAGGGACGACATATTCCTTTATCCAAAAGATAGGAAAACTCGCTCTGCGCTGCTTTGAGTTTGTCTGCTGCCAGTCGTCGTGCACGAGCGTGGGTGGGCGGGCCGTTTGTCGTGATAAAATGGGTTACTTTTGATGTTTTTAACAGCCTGTTTGAATTGATCATTGCGAGATCTCGATGTTAGTGAAGTAGCTTGGCGTATTGGTTGCACGCATCGTAGGATAAAATCCGAGCTATTTCATGGGGAGGCGTGCCACAGGTCTTTTCGGATAGCGTTGCTCGATCGATAAGTTTACGACGCTTAATGTCAACGAGCAAGTCGAAGTATTGAAGAAAATCGGATCCAATGATAGCGCAATTGACGTTAGCTACCACGAAAGTCCAAACAAAATTTCGCCTTAGTCCAAGTGATAATGTTATGCGTTTTTCTCCATAGGTTTGTATTTTTGAGCCATTGGCTGCGAAAAGAAGGTTTGGAGTGGGAATTGGTTTTTCATTTTTACAGGGTGGCAACACTGAAATGTCGGCGCCGGTGTCGATAAGGAATTTTATTTTGGAAAAGCTGTCGCTGATGCTGAGGCGGGCAATTGTGCAGTGGCCCTCTTCGAATTTGCCTCCCGAATCCGAAGACTGCGTTAGTTTTTTGTTTGTGACGAGAAAGAGCATGGTTGGCGGCATTTCTGGGCGTCGCTACCGAATCTGCTGTGGTACCAACACATGCTTGAGGTTTGACCTGCATCTTGGGTTGTGGCGCTGCTGCTGCGCCTTGTTGATGTGGACCGATTGTTCTTACGAGAACTGTTTTTGAGTAGGGCGTTTAGCTGTTGCTCGATGCGCTCTAAACGGTCGTCAACATCAGTGTTGCGGGGTGGCAAAGACTTAGGACTGTAGTCAACCGTGTGTACATTGTGAAAGTCGCCAACATCTACTACTTTATCTGCCAACTTAGCCAAGTCTGATAGGCTGGCGTCCGATACCTGCAAGATAGTTTGCACTTGTGTTGGTAAGCGCTGCATCCAAAGTGCTTTTAAGAAGCTTTCATTAACTTTATTTGCGGCGAGCGAGCTTAACTCATTAAGCAATTGTGAAGGACGCTTATCACCAAGGTCGATCTCCGATATTAACTTCTGGATTTTCTTCTGTTCGCTTTTACAGAAGCGTTCCAGAATGCAAGATTTGAAATTCTCGTATTTGCCTACGCTTGGCTGGTTGATGACTGCGTCGGAAATTCGCGCCAAAACTGGTGTTTCGATTGATGCCAGAACTGTGTTGAACTTTGTGTCGTCAGAAGTTATTCCCGCCAAAATAAATTGGGCTTCGATTTGAGACAACCATAATTCAAGGTGCTCGGGCCAAAACGGTGGTATTTTTACAGCAACGCGGTTGATTGCAACGTCGGGAACACGAGCAACGGGATCGTGAAAAACGTCGGCGTCGTCTACCATGGCGTCGTTGGATGCCAAAATCGATGCAGATTTTCGAGTGTATGTATATAGTGAATCACGTCGGGGTCACCAATTTAATGTGTATCGTACACAGAAATGAGTTTTAGTATTTATTCACGAATTATAACAAATTGGCGCGTGTAAGAGGCAAAAGCTAAGAAGCAGCGAAGCATGCCGTGGTCATCGAGAATAGTGATGATAGACTCTCCTTGAGAAGACCTCTTGCGATACGATAAGCTATCGAGTTCGATCACAATATTGTAAGCTGCTGAGAGTTGCCACAACCTCATCCAAGGTGACATTGACAGTGTTAACCTGGTAAGTCCGAAGACTGTTAACTAATAGAGTTTGCAGAACCCCTCACCTGCCGGGATTAATGGAATTTGCAGCTCGGTGTAGGTTTCTCCGCTCATTCCAATATGGCTGCCTCTTTGATTCTCTTCTGTGTCTCTCTTCTAAACACTATTGTTTGGGATATTTTACATTTTTATATTTGCTACTCCTTTCGCCTTTGCTCTCATGCCTTGCTTTACAGCGTTGCCTATTTTCAATAGCTAGCCCGTAAGTCAATTTGGGCAACTCGCTTGATTTTTGATTTTGGCTGCGAGCTGGCTGCCCTTCTCATGGCCTGGCACTTGCAATTTGCTAGGCAGAATGCGCATTCAAGGCACTTTTAGTGCAAAATATGCATAACGGTATTATAACCGGCGAATTAGTGGCACCCTTTTGCTCTTTTGCACTTGTCATGCAAGGCAACGCTGATGTAACGCCACCGATCGGACTAAAATTTGAAATTCAGTCTTATCTATCTAGAAATTAAGTAATCTTTCCTCGAAATTCTTTGCTATCACGGTATCTTTGCATGCCCGCGTTCTCTATTTCGCGTTTCGAGTCGTACGTCAGACGACTGTGCCCCTCGGTCGGTAGGCGGGATGTGGACATTCGCTGTGTCTGGGATGCGCGCGTAACAAGCATCGGCTTGGTTTTGCATGGACCCCTTGATTATACATTCATTGTAGCAACGTCCAAAAAAAGAAAAAAACAAGTCGGAAAGGCTACAGTCGATCGAGCTCGACTGTGATATACCCGCTACAGTTCAAACAATTTAAAATAGTTTTCCATTTATATAATATTTTTACATTTTCATTCGATTTAAAATAAATATTATTATAATAGGTTTATAATAAGTTTAATAAATATATGTTATACATTTTTCGCCGCTCAAATTAGCTCCCGATTTAAAAAATTAACTGTATTTCATTAAAATTAAATTATTAATTAATTAAATTGAGACCCAGGGAAGACCACGGGGAGGCCATTATATATACATATATATATATATACATCTATTGCGTTACGATGTAATTTTTTTGTTGTTTTACCTCACATTCACGGCCACTCAATTAATTGCTAATAACGAATTTAAATGTGAATGCCAAAATACAAGTGTCAAAAAGCGGGAAAAATGCTGGCACGCGCCTTTTCGCAGCGTGCAACACTACGAAAAAAGGCGCGTGTTAAATGTAAACAATGCGTTCTTGCCTTCCATTTTTTTCGTCTCTGTTTTGTTTTGTCTATGCGAGATCGACATTCATAGTTCTAATTGGATATTGGGCTTTGCGCTTATTTCCTTACAGTTGGAACTTGGCTGTTTGATGTATACGCAAATGAGACGTCCATACATGCATATGTGGTGTCTCACATTGAACATGTCAAATCAGATTTCTTGAGTCTATTGCTGCTGACTATCTCTTTCGATTCTAACTGACCTTAAATATATTAAAAACTTATTTTGTACGTTATATACATTGCAAAACAAATGTCATAATTATTACTTTATTACTTTACTGGCATTAAAATAGAAAGGTTATGCAAGACCAAGTCCAATTGCACTTGATTTTTGCAGTAAAACTTAAATTACATGGGCCATGAATTTACAATGTACATGTGTAATATAAATTAATATGGCTTCGACAAAATAAAAAAAACAACAACGGAACAACAAAATAAAACAAATTATTTGTTGGGCCCATGTGGATTCGAACCATCGGTCTCCAAAAACAAAATCTCTACAAGCAGCCACTACTTCCACCGCGCCGTCACCGCACTGACACCAACGTCGGCAAACTTGCATTATCAGACCATTTAGATTATTATACATGAAAGTAATAAATATGCAATGCAGCGGCGCGGCGGCGTTGTTTTGTTTATCATTTGCTTATTTTCTTCTCTCCATCAATTTCCGTTTATTCAAATAAATTTGAATTAAACATAAATATTTTTCAAAAGTGAAAAAATACACATCACACAGCCGCCGGCCGACGTCGCACCCAGAAGTTGAACTCCGGACCTCTCGCTGAACAGTCAACTACCTTCACCACTCGACCACTGCATTTCTTACGCAATGGCCGATAAAATTGCAATATGAATATTTTCGGTGCACATAATTAAAAAAAAAAAGTTGCCTGCTACTGGAGTTGAACTCGGGAACTAACATTAGGAAAAACCGACATAAACACATGGCCACAGTGCAATACTATTTCTTGATTTCTGTAGAGCTATATTTGCAGCTACAATCGATTTTTTTCGATTTAAGGAGGCGGATGGAGGCGTGGCAATACTCCAAAAAAAACTTGATCTGCGTGCAGAATTAACACATATTGTCTCCAAATTCGGTAGCTTTAGCGCTTATAATAGCTGTTTTTCTAGGTTTTCACACGGACGGCAGACAGACAAACAGTCAGACGGACATGGCTACATCGACTTGGCTGTTCATTTTGATTCAGAATATATATACTTTGTGGGCTCGGAGATGTCTCCTTCTGCCTGTTACAAACATTTTCGGTTTGCACAAAGTTATAATACCCTTATACTCTTCGAGTAGCGGGTATAAAAAAAATTAATACGCGTTATTTTTCAGTGAAATTACTTATATCTTCTTAAATCAGCGTTGTCACATCGTTATAATTGTTCTTATTTAACAAGGTTACTAGCTAATTACATTACTATCTTAGAGTTATGTCTGCAAGTGCAGCTTTTTACGTCTGGCCAAACCTTTCCACATCCTTGACGTAGTATCAATCATTATCTAACACCTTTACTATTTCTAATGGACTCTAATATTTCGGAATCAGTTTACTTGACACCCCCGTTGTAGAATTAAAGTTTTTCGCTACTATATAATCGCCTACTTTAACTGTTTGCTTCTTGCCGTTTGGAGTCTGCTACTTCTTGTTACAATTCTGAAACTTAGTCTGTATGTTTTCTAAATTCTTGCAAACGTCTTCTAGACTTGTAGGTTTTCTCTTACTCTATTAAATTTTCTTAAAGACAATCAATCATTTTACCTTTTTGATTAACACCAAAAATCATTACGTTTGGGTTTTCACTTATA
>JAECXD010000144.1:152500-191251 GCA_018151445.1 Zaprionus inermis | reverse complement strand
AAAACCTAGATCTCAGCTATTATAAGAGCTAGAGCTACCAAATTTGGGGACAATATGGCAAGTTAATTCTGCACGCAAGATCAAGGTTTATTCTGGATTTTCGCCACGCCTCCGTCCGCCCCCCACTTAAATCGAAAAAAAGCATCGATTGTAGCTGCAAATATAGCTCTACGGCAATCATTTTTCCATACAGTGATAAAAACCACCGCATGCGGGCGTGTTGGCTAAGTTTCAATAAGATCGGCCGATAAATAAGGAGAGATATTCAGAAATAGTATTACTGTGGCCGTAATGCTTATGTCAGTTTTTCTAATGTCAGAACCCGAGTTCAACTCCAGCAACAGACAACTTTTATACCCGCTACTCGAAGAGTATAAGGGTATTATAACTTTGTGCCAACCGAAAATGTTTGTAACAGGCAGAAGGAGACATCTCCGACCCCATAAAGTATATATATTCTGAATCAGCATGAACAGCCGAGGTCGATATAGCCCATGTCCGTCTGTCCGTCTGTCGACTGTCCGTCTGTCCGTCCGTGTGAAAACCTAGATCTCAGCTATTATAAGAGCTAGAGCTACCAAATTTGGGGACAATATGTGTTAATTTGCACGCAGATCAAGTTTATTTTGGGTTTTCGCCACACCTCCCATCCGCCCCCACAAATCTTGAAAAAAAAAAAGTCGATTGTAGCTGCAAATATGGCTCCTACACAATCATTTTACAAGCAATCATAAAAAAAAAAAAACATTTTATACCCGCTACTCGAAGAGTATAAGGGTATTATAACTTTGTGCCAACCGAAAATGTTTGTAACAGGCAGAAGGAGACATCTCCGACCCCATAAAGTATATATATTCTGAATCAGCATGAACAGCCGAGTCGATATAGCCATGTCCGTCTGTCGTTGCGCCGTCTGTCTGTCTGTCCGTCCGTGTGAAAACCTAGATCTCAGCTATTATAAGAGCTAGAGCTACCAAATTTGGGGAACAATATGTGTTAATTCTGCACGCAGATCAAGTTTATTTTGGATTTTCGCCACGCCTCCATCCGCCCCCACAAATCGAAAAAAGTCGATTGTAGCTGCAAATATAGCTCTACAGCAATCATTTTTTATACATGTGATAAAAACCACCATGCGGGCGTGTTGGCAAAGTTTCAATAAGATCGGCCGATAAATAAGGAAGATATTCAAGAAATAGTATTGCACTGTGGCCATGTCCGCTTATGTCGGTTTTTATACCCGCTACTCGAAGAGTATAAGGGTATTATAACTTTGTCCAACCGAAAATGTTTGTAACAGGCAGAAGGAGACATCTCCGACCCCATAAAGTATATATATTCTGAATCAGCATGAACAGCCGAGTCGATATAGCCATGTCCGTCTGTCCGTCTGTCCGTCTGTCTGTCCGTCTGTCTGTCTGTCCGTCCGTGTGAAAACCTAGATCTCAGCTATTATAAGAGCTAGAGCTACCAAATTTGGGAACAATATGTGTTAATTCTGCACGCAGATCAAGTTTATTTTGGATTTTCGCCACGCCTCCATCCGCCCCCACAAATCGAAAAAAAGTCGATTGTAGCTGCAAATATAGCTCTACAGCAATCATTTTTTATACATGTGATAAAAACCACCATGCGGGCGTGTTGGCAAAGTTTCAATAAGATCGGCCGATAAATAAGGAAGATATTCAAGAAATAGTATTGCACTGTGGCCATGTGCTTATGTCGGTTTTTATAACTTTGTGCCAACCGAAAATGTTTGTAACAGGCAGAAGGAGACATCTCCGACCCCATAAAGTATATATATTCTGAATCAGCATGAACAGCCGAGTCGATATAGCCATGTCCGTCTGTCCGTCTGTCTGTCTGTCCGTCCGTGTGAAAACCTAGATCTCAGCTATTATAAGAGCTAGAGCTACCAAATTTGGGAACAATATGTGTTAATTCTGCACGCAGATCAAGTTTATTTTGGATTTTCGCCACGCCTCCATCCGCCCCCACAAAAAAAAGTCGATTTAGCTGCAAATATAGCTCTACAGCAATCATTTTATACATGTAAAAAACCACCATGCGGGGGTGCAAAGTTTCAATAAGATCGGCCGATAAATTTTTTTTAGAATTTTCTATTTTTATACCCGCTACTCGAAGAGTATAAGGGTATTATAACTTTGTGCCAACCGAAAATGTTTGTAACAGGCAGAAGGAGACATCTCCGACCCCATAAAGTATATATATTCTGAATCAGCATGAACAGCCGAGTCGATATAGCCATGTCCGTCTGTCCGTCTGTCCGTCTGTCCGTCTGTCTGTCTGTCCGTCCGTGTGAAAACCTAGATCTCAGCTATTATAAGAGCTAGAGCTACCAAATTTGGGAACAATATGTGTTAATTCTGCACGCAGATCAAGTTTATTTTGGATTTTCGCCACGCCTCCATCCGCCCCCACAAATCGAAAAAAAGTCGATTGTAGCTGCAAATATAGCTCTACAGCAATCATTTTTTATACATGTGATAAAAACCACCATGCGGGCGTGTTGGCAAAGTTTCAACAAGATCGGCCGATAAATAAGGAAGATATCTCCGAAGAAAGTATATATATTCTGAAGCATACGCCATGGCCATGTCCGTATGTCCGTTGTCTGTCCGTCTTCTCTCGTCCGAAAACCCAGATCTCACATAACAACCCATGGCTTTCTGCACGCAGATCAAGTTTATTTTGGATTTTCGCCACCCATCCACAAATCAAAAATCGATGTACTCAAATTAGCTCTACAGCAATCATTTTTATACCCGCTACTCGAAGAGTATAAGGGTATTATAACTTTTTGTGCCAACCGAAAATGTTTGTAACAGGCAGAAGGAGACATCTCCGACCCCATAAAGTATATATATTCTGAATCAGCATGAACAGCCGAGTCGATATAGCCATGTCCGTCTGTCCGTCTGTCCGTCTGTCCGTCTGTCTGTCTCGTCCGTGTGAAAACCTAGATCTCAGCTATTATAAGAGCTAGAGCTACCAAATTTGGGAACAATATGTGTTAATTCTGCACGCAGATCAAGTTTATTTTGGATTTTCGCCACGCCTCCATCCGCCCCCACAAATCGAAAAAAGTCGATTGTAGCTGCAAATATAGCTCTACAGCAATCATTTTTTATACATGTGATAAAAACCACCATGCGGGCGTGTTGGCAAAGTTTCAATAAGATCGGCCGATAAATAAGGAAGATATTCAAGAAATAGTATTGCACTGTGGCCATGTGCTTATGTCGGTTTTTCCTAATGTCAGAACCCCAGTTCAACTCCAGCAGCAGACAACTTTTTTTAATTTTGTGGCAACCTTTTCTATACCCGCTACTCGAAGAGTATAAGGGTATTATAACTTTGTGCCAACCGAAAATGTTTGTAACAGGCAGAAGGAGACATCTCCGACCCCATAAAGTATATATATTCTGAATCAGCATGAACAGCCGAGTCGATATAGCCATGTCCGTCTGTCCGTCGTCTGTCCGTCTGTCCGTCTGTCTGTCTGTCCGTCCGTGTGAAAACCTAGATCTCAGCTATTATAAGAGCTAGAGCTACCAAATTTGGGAACAATATGTGTTAATTCTGCACGCAGATCAAGTTTATTTTGGATTTTCGCCACGCCTCCATCCGCCCCCACAAATCGAAAAAAGTCGATTGTAGCTGCAAATATAGCTCTACAGCAATCATTTTTTATACATGTGATAAAAACCACCATGCGGGCGTGTTGGCAAAGTTTCAATAAGATCGGCCGATAAATAAGGAAGATATTCAAGAAATAGTATTGCACTGTGGCCATGTGCTTATGTCGGTTTTTCCTAATGTCAGAACCCCAGTTCAACTCCAGCAGCAGACAACTTTTTTTAATTCTGTGGCAACCTTTTCTATACCCGCTACTCGAAGAGTATAAGGGTATTATAACTTTGTGCCAACCGAAAATGTTTGTAACAGGCAGAAGGAGACATCTCCGACCCCATAAAGTATATATATTCTGAATCAGCATGAACAGCCGAGTCGATATAGCCATGTCCATCTGTCCGTCTGTTCGTCTGTCCGAGTCGATATAGCCATGTCCGTCTGTCCGTCTGTCCGTCTGTCCGTCTGTCTGTCTGTCCGTCCGTGTGAAAACCTAGATCTCAGCTATTATAAGAGCTAGAGCTACCAAATTTGGGAACAATATGTGTTAATTCTGCACGCAGATCAAGTTTATTTTGGATTTTCGCCACGCCTCCATCCGCCCCCACAAATCGAAAAAAGTCGATTGTAGCTGCAAATATAGCTCTACAGCAATCATTTTTTATACATGTGATAAAAACCACCATGCGGGTGTGTTGGCAAAGTTTCAATAAGATCGGCCGATAAATAAGGAAGATATTCAAGAAATAGTATTGCACTGTGGCCATGTGCTTATGTCGGTTTTTCCTAATGTCAGAACCCCAGTTCAACTCCAGCAGCAGACAACTTTACCCGCTACTCGAAGAGTATAAGGGTATTATAACTTTGTGCCAACCGAAAATGTTTGTAACAGGCAGAAGGAGACATCTCCGACCCCATAAAGTATATATATTCTGAATCAGCATGAACAGCCGAGTCGATATAGCCATGTCCGTCTGTCCGTCTGTCCGTCTGTCCGTCTGTCTGTCTGTCCGTCCGTGTGAAAACCTAGATCTCAGCTATTATAAGAGCTAGAGCTACCAAATTTGGGAACAATATGTGTTAATTCTGCACGCAGATCAAGTTAATTTTGGATTTTCGCCACGCCTCCATCCGCCCCCACAAATCGAAAAAAGTCGATTGTAGCTGCAAATATAGCTCTACAGCAATCATTTTTTATACATGTGATAAAAACCACCATGCGGGTGTGTTGGCAAAGTTTCAATAAGATTGGCTGATAAATAAGGAAGATATTCAAGAAATAGTATTGCCCTGTGGCCATGTGCTTATGTCGGTTTTTCCTAATGTTAGTTCCCCAGTTCAACTCCAGCAGCAGGCAACTTTTTTTTAATTCTGTGGCAACCGAAAATATTCATAATGCAATTTAATCGATCATTTCGTAAGAAACGCAGTGGTCGAGTGGTGGTGTTAGCAGACTGTTAAGCGAGAGGTCCGGAGTTCAACTCCTAGGTTCGGCGACCAACTTATTATACCCGCAACTCGAAGAGTATAAGGGTATTATAGCTTTCTACCAACCGAAAATGTTTGTAACAAGCAGAAGGAGACATCTCCGACCCCATAAAGTATATATATTCTGAATCAGCATGAACAGCCGAGTCGATATAGCCATGTCCATCTGTCCGTCTGTCCGTGAAAACCTAGATCATGCATCCTCCCCATAAATCGAAAAAGTCGATTGTAGCGCAAATATAGCGTCTACAGTCAATCGTCTAAATACATGTGATAAAAACCACCCTGTCCGGCTGTCGTCTGTCCGAAAGTTTCAATAAAACCGGATCTCGCATAAATAAGAGCTAGAGCTATTCAATTTGGAAATAGTATGTGCCCTAATTGTGCACGTAGATCAAGTTTATGTCGGTTTTTCGCCACCCTCCACCGCCCCCACAAATCGAAAAAAGTCGATTATAACGGAAATTATAGCTCTACAGCAATCGAAAATGTTTGTAACAAGTAGATAAAAACCATCATGCGGGTGCATAAAGTTAGAAATTCGTTTCAATAAAATCGGCCGATAAATAAGGAAGATATTCAAGAAATAGTATTGCCCTGTGGCCATGTGCTTATGTCGGTTTTTCCTAATGTCAGAACCCCAGTTCAACTCCAGCAGCAGACAACTTTTTTTTAATTCTGTGGCAACCTTTTCTATACCCGCTACTCGAAGAGTATAAGGGTATTATAACTTTGTGCCAACCGAAAATGTTTGTAACAGGCAGAAGGAGACATCTCCGACCCCATAAAGTATATATATTCTGAATCAGCATGAACAGCCGAGTCGATATAGCCATGTCCATCTGTCCGTCTGGCCGTCTGTCCGGTCTGTCCGTCTGTCTGTCTGTCCGTCCGTGTGAAAACCTAGATCTCAGCTATTATAAGAGCTAGAGCTACCAAATTTGGGAACAATATGTGTTAATTCTGCATTCAACTCCAGCAGCAGACAACTTTTTTTATAATAATGTGGCAACTTTTTTTTTTTTTTTTTTTAATTATGTGGCAACTTTTTTTTTAATGATGTGCACCGAAAATATTCATAGTGCAATTTTATTGGTCATTGCGTTAGAAATGCAGTGGTCGAGTGGTGATGGTAGTTGACTGTTAAGCGAGAGGTCCGGAGTTCAACTCCTGGGTGCCGCGGCGAATTATATTTATTTTTTTTGTATCTTATATTTTTTTTTTTAGTTTATAGTGTGTCGCAAAATTCAAAATAAATTTTTAGTATATTTAAAGCCACTTAGAATCGAAAGAGACATTGAGCAGCAACACAAAAAACAAACGACAAATCTAATTAGATATGTTGAGATGTATTGTGAGGCAGCATATATGTATGATGCATAGGCGTCTCTATCACACATGCATAATTTATAACTGCAAAGTAATAAAAGCAAAGAGCAACATCCAATAAGAATCGAGTGGAACTTGCATAGGCAAAAAAAATTAGAGAGAGAAAGAAATAAAAAGCAAGAACGCATTGTTCACATTTGGCACGTGTTTTTCCGAAGAATTATAGCGGGTATATCACAGTCGAGTCAGCTCGACTGTAGCCTTTCCGACTTGTTTTTTATACATTTGATAAAAACCACCCTGCGGACGTGTTGCGAATGTTTCAATAAAATCGGCTGATAAATAAGGAAGATATTCAAGAAATAGTATTGTCCTGTGGCGATGTGCTTATATCGGTTTTTATACCCGATACTCGAAGATTATAAGGGTATTATAGCTTTGTGCCAACCGATAATGTTTGTAATAAGCAGACGGAGGCATCTCCGACCCCATAAAGAATATATATTCTGAATCAGTATGAACAGCCGAGTCGATATAGCTATGTCCGTCTGTTCGTCTGTCTGTCTGTCCGTCCGAGAAAACCTAGATATCAGCTATTATAAGAGTTAGAGATACCAAATTTGGAGACAATATATGTCAATTCTGTACGCAGATCAAGTTTATTGTGGATTTTTGCCACGCCTCCATCCGCCCCCATAAATCGAAAAAAGTCGATTCTAGCTGCAAATATAGCTCTACAGAAATCATTTTTTATACATATGATAAGTAACAACCCGCGGGCGTGTTGCAAAAGTTTCAATAAAAACGTCTGATAAATAAGGAATTTACCAAATTTGGAGACAATATGTGTTAATTCTGCACGCACATCAAGTTTATTGTGGATTTTTGCCACGCCTCCATCCGCCCCTATTAATCGAAAAAAGTCGATTGTAGCTTCAATAAAGCTCTACAGCAATCATTTTTAATACGTGTTGCGAAAATTTCAATAAAATCGGCTTAGAAATAAGGAAGATATTCAAGAAATAGTATTGTATTATGTCCATGTCTTATGTCGGTTTTTATACCCGCTACTCGAAGAGTATAAGGATATTATTGCTTTGTGCCAACCGAAAATGTTTGTAACAAACAAAAGGAGACATCTCCGACCCCATAAAATATATATATCCAGAATCAGCATGAACAGCCGAGTTGATATAGCTATGTCCGTTAGTCCGTCTGTCTGTCTGTCCGTCCGTGTGAAAACCTAGATCTATTAGCGTGCTATTATAAGAGCAAGAGCAACCAAATTTGGAGACAATATGTATTAATTCTGCATGCAGATCAAGTTTATTTTGGATTTTCGCCACGCCTCCATCCGCCCCCACAAATCGAAAAAAGTCGATTGTAGCTGCAAATATAGCTCTACAGCAATCATTTTTTATACATGTGATAAAAACCACCATGCGGGCGTGTTGGCCGATAAATAAGGAAAATATTCAAGAAATAGTATTGCACTGTGGCCATGTGCTTATGTCGGTTTTTCCTAATGTCAGAACCCCAGTTCAACTCCAGCAGCAGACAACTTTTTTTAATTCTGTGGCAACCTTTTTTATACCCGCTACTCGAAGAGTATAAGGGTATTATAGCTTTGTGCCAACCGAAAATGTTTGTAACAGGCAGAAGGAGACATCTCCGACCCCATAAAGTATATATATTCTGAATCAGCATGAACAGCCGAGTCGATGTAGCCATGTCCGTCTGTCCGTCTGTCCGTCTGTCTGCCTGTCCGTCCGTGTGATAACCTAGATCTCAGCTATTATAAGAGCTAGAGCTACCAAATTTGGGAACAATATGTGTTAATTCTGCACGCAGATCAAGTTAATTTTGGATTTTCGCCACGCCTCCATCCGCCCCCACAAATCGAAAAAAGTCGATTGTAGCTGCAAATATAGCTCTACAGCAATCATTTTTTATACATGTGATAAAAACCACCATGCGGGTGTGTTGGCAAAGTTTCAATAAAATTGGCTGATAAATAAGGAAGATATTCAAGAAATAGTATTGCCCTGTGGCCATGTGCTTATGTCGGTTTTTCCTAATGTTAGTTCCCGAATTCAACTCCAGCAGCAGGCAACTTTTTTTTTAATTATGTGCACCGAAAATATTCATAATGCAATTTAATCGATCATTTCGTAAGAAACGCAGTGGTCGAGTGGTGGTGGTAGCAGACTGTTAAGCGAGAGGTCCGGAGTTCAACTCCTAGGTTCGGCGACCAACTTATTATACCCGTCACTCGAAGAGTATAAGGGTATTATAGCTTTCTACCAACCGAAAATGTTTGTAACAAGCAGAAGGAGACATCTCCGACCCCATAAAGTATATATATTCTGAATCAGCATGAACAGCCGAGTCGATATAGCTATGTCTGTCTGTCTGTCTGTCCGTGAAAACCTAGATCATGCATCCTCCCCCATAAATCGAAAAAAAGTCGATTGTAGCGGCAAATATAGCTCTACAGCAATCATCTAAATACATGTGATAAAAACCACCCTGCGGATGTGTTGCGAAAGTTTCAATAAAATCGGTTGATAAATAAGGAAGATATTCAAGAAATAGTATTGCCCTATGTCCATGTGCTTATGTCGGTTTTTATACCCGCCACTCAAAGAGTATAAGGATATTATAGCTTTCTGCCAACCGAAAATGTTTGCAAGAAGCAGAAGGAGACATCTCCGACCCCATAAAGTATATATATTCTGTTTCAATAAAATCGGCTGATAAATAAGGAAGATATTCAAGAAATAGTATTGCCCTGTGGCCATGTGCTTATGTCGGTTTTTCCTAATGTCAGAACCCCAATTCAACTCCAGCAGCAGACAACTTTTTTTAATTCTGTGGCAACCTTTTCTATACCCGCTACTCGAAGATTATAAGGGTATTATAACTTTGTGACAACCGAAAATGTTTGTAACAGGCAGAAGGAGACATCTCCGACCCCATAAAGTATATATATTCTGAATCAGCATGAACAGCCGAGTCGATATAGCCATGTCCATCTGTCCGTCTGGCCGTCTGTCCGTCTGTCCGTCTGTCTGTCTGTCCGTCCGTGTGAAAACCTAGATCTCAGCTATTATAAGAGCTAGAGCTACCAAATTTGGGAACAATATGTGTTAATTCTGCATTCAACTCCAGCAGCAGACAACTTTTTTTAAATATGTGGCAACTTTTTTTTTTTTTTTTTATTATGTGGCAACTTTTTTTTTAATGATGTGCACCGAAAATATTCATAGTGCAATTTTATTGGTCATTGCGTTAGAAATGCAGTGGTCGTGTGGTGATGGTAGTTGACTGTTAAGCGAGAGGTCCGGAGTTCAACTCCTGGGTGCCGCGGCGAATTATATTTATTTTTTTTTGTATCTTATATTTTTTTTTTAGTTTATAGTGTGTCGCAAAATTCAAAATAATTTTTTAGTATATTTAAAGCCACTTAGAATCGAAAGAGACATTGAGCAGCAACACAAAAAACAAACGACAAATCTAATTAGATATGTTGAGATGTATTGTGAGGCAGCATATATGTATGATGCATAGGCGTCTCTATCACACATGCATAATTTATAACTGCAAAGTAATAAAAGCAAAGAGCAACATCCAATAAGAATCGAGTGGAACTTGCATAGGCAAAAAAAATTAGAGAGAGAAAGAAATAAAAAGCAAGAACGCATTGTTCACATTTGGCACGTGTTTTTCCGAAGAATTATAGCGGGTATATCACAGTCGAGTCAGCTCGACTGTAGCTTTCTCCGACTTGTTTTTTATACATTTGATAAAAACCACCCTGCGGACGTGTTGCGAATGTTTCAATAAAATCGGCTGATAAATAAGGAAGATATTCAAGAAATAGTATTGTCCTGTGGCGATGTGCTTATATCGGTTTTTATACCCGATACTCGAAGATTATAAGGGTATTATAGCTTTGTGCCAACCGATAATGTTTGTAATAAGCAGACGGAGGCATCTCCGACCCCATAAAGAATATATAATCTTAATCAGTATGAACAGCCGAGTCGATATAGCTATGTCCGTCTGTTCGTCTGTCTGTCTGTCCGTCCGAGAAAACCTAGATATCAGCTATTATAAGAGTTAGAGATACCAAATTTGGAGACAATATATGTCCATTCTGTACGCAGATCAAGTTTATTGTGGATTTTTGCCACGCCTCCATCCGCCCCCATAAATCGAAAAAAGTCGATTGTAGCTGCAAATATAGCTCTACAGAAATCATTTTTTATACATATGATAAGTAACAACCCGCGGGCGTGTTGCAAAAGTTTCAATAAAAACGTCTGATAAATAAGGAATTTACCAAATTTGGAGACAATATGTGTTAATTCTGCACGCACATCAAGTTTATTGTGGATTTTTCCCACGCCTCCATCCGCCCCTATTAATCGAAAAAAGTAGATTATAGCTGCAAATATAGCTCTACAGCAATCATTTTTTATACATATAATAAAAACCAACCAGCGGGCGTGTTGCGAAAGTGTCAATAAAATCGGCTGATAAATAAGGAAGATACCAAATTTCGAGACAATATTTGTTAATTCTGGACGCAGATCAAGTTTATTGTGGATTTTTGCCACGCCTCCATCCGCCCCTATAAATCGAAAAAAAGTCGATTGTAGCTGCAAATATAGGTCTACAGC
Source organism: Zaprionus inermis (assembly GCA_018151445.1). Taxonomy (NCBI): domain Eukaryota; kingdom Metazoa; phylum Arthropoda; class Insecta; order Diptera; family Drosophilidae; genus Zaprionus; species Zaprionus inermis. The sequence continues at coordinate 180,095 of JAECXD010000144.1, read as the reverse complement.
AATCATTTTTTATACGTGTTGCGAAAGTTTCAATAAAATCGGCTGAGAAATAAGGAAGACATTCAAGAAATATGTTGGTATTGTCCTATGTCCATGTGTTAGTCGGTTTTTATACCCGCTACTCGAAGAGTATAAGGGTATTATTGCTTTGTACCAACCGAAAATGTTTGTAACAAGCAAAAGAAGACTTCTCCGACCCCATAAAATATATATATTCTGAATCAGCATGAACAGCCGAGTCAATATAGCTATGTCCGTCTGTCCTTCTGTCTTTCTGTCCCTCCGTGTGAAAACCTAGATCTATTAGCTAGCTATTATAAGAGCAAGAGCAACCAAATTTGGAGACAATATGTGTTAATTCTGCATGCAGATCAAGTGTATTGTGGATTTTTGCCACGCCTCCATCCGCCCCCATTAATCGAAAAAAGTAGATTATAGCTGCAAATATAGCTCTACAGCAATCATTTTTTATACATATAATAAAAACCAACCTGCGGGCGTGTTGTGAAAGTGTCAATAAAATCATCTGATAAATAAGGAAGATACCAAATTTGGAGACAATATGTGTTAATTCTGCACGCAGATCAAGTTTATTGTGGATTTTTGCCCCGCCTCCATCCGCCCCCATAAATAAAAAAAAAGTCGATTGTAGCTGCAAATATAGCTCTACAGCAATCATTTTTTATACATGTGATAAAAACCACCATGCGGGCGTGTTGGCAAAGTTTCAATAAGATCGGCCGATAAATAAGGAAGATATTCAAGAAATAGTATTGCACTCTGGCCATGTGCTTATGTCGGTTTTTCCTAATGTCAGAACCCCAGTTCAACTCCAGCTGCAGACAACTTTTTTTAATTCTGTGGCAACCTTTTCTATACCCGCTAATCGAAGAGTATAAGGGTATTATAACTTTGTGCCAACCGAAAATGTTTGTAACAGGCAGAAGGAGACATCTCCGACCCCATAAAGTATATATATTCTGAATCAGCATGAACAGCCGAGTCGATATAGCCATATCCATCTGTCCGTCTGGCCGTCTGTCCGTCTGTCCGTCTGTCCGTCTGTCCTTCTGTCTGTCTGTCCGTCCGTGTGAAAACCTAGATCTCAGCTATTATAAGAGCTAGAGCTACCAAATTTGGGAACAATATGTGTTAATTCTGCATGCAGATCAAGTTTATTTTGGATTTTCGCCACGCCTCCATCCGCCCCCACAAATCGAAAAAAAGTCGATTGTAGCTGCAAATATAGCTCTACAGCAATCATTTTTTATACATGTGATAAAAACCACCATGCGGGCGTGTTGGCCGATAAATAAGGAAGATATTCAAGAAATAGTATTGCACTGTGGCCATGTGCTTATGTCGGTTTTTCCTAATGTCAGAACCCCAGTTCAACTCCAGCAGCAGACAACTTTTTTTAATTCTGTGGCAACCTTTTTTATACCCGCTACTCGAAGAGTATAAGGGTATTATAACTTTGTGCCAACCGAAAATGTTTGTAACAAGCAGAAGGAGACATCTCCGACCCCATAAAGTATATATATTCTGAATCAGCATGAACAGCCGAGTCGATGTAGCCATGTCCGTCTGTCTGTCTGTTCGTCCGTGAAAACCTAGATCGTGCATCCGCCCCCATATATAAAAAAAAAGTCGATTGTATCTGCAAATATAGCTCTACAGCAATCATTTTTTTATACATTTGATAAAAACCACCCTGCGGATGTGTTGCGAAAGTTTCAATAAAATCGGTTGATAAATAAAGAAGATATTCAAGAAATAGTATTGCCCTATGTCCATGTGCTTATGTCGGTTTTTATACCCGCCACTCAAAGAGTATAAGGGTATTATAGCTTTCTGCCAACCGAAAATGTTTGTAACAAGCAGAAGGAGACATCTCCGACCCCATAAAGTATATATATTCTGTTTCAATAAAATCGGCTGATAAATAAGGAAGATATTCAAAAAATAGTATTGCCCTGTGGCCATGTGCTTCTGTCGGTTTTTCCTAATGTTAGTTCCCGAATTCAACTCCAGCAGCAGGCAACTTTTTTGTTTAATTATGTGCACCGAAAATATTCATAATGCAATTTAATCGGTCATTTCGTAAGAAACGCAGTGGTCGAGTGGTGGTGGTAGCAGACTGTTAAGCGAGAGGTCCGGAGTTCAACTCCTAGGTTCGGCGACCAACTTATTATACCCGCCACTCGAAGAGTATAAGGGTATTATAGCTTTCTGCCAACCGAAAATGTTTGTAACAAGCAGAAGGAGACATCTCCGACCCCATAACGTATATATATTCTGAATCAGCATGAACAGCCGAGTCGATATAGCTATGTCCGTCTGTCTGTCTGTCTGTCCGTGAAAACCTAGATCATGCATCCTCCCCCATAAATCGAAAAAAGTCGATTGTAGCGGCAAATATAGCTCTACAGCAATCATCTAAATACATGTGATAAAAACCACCCTGCGGACGTGTTGCGAAAGTTTCAATAAAATCGGTTGATAAATAAGGAAGATATTCAAGAAATAGTATTGCCCTTTGTCCATGTGCTTATGTCGGTTTTTATACCCGCCACTCAAAGAGTATAAGGGTATTATAGCTTTCTGCCAACCGAAAATGTTTGTAACAAGCAGAAGGAGACATCTCCGACCCCATAAAGTATATATATTCTGTTTCAATAAAATCGGCTGATAAATAAGGAATATATTCAAGAAATAGTATTGCCCTGTGGCCATGTGCTTATGTCGGTTTTTCCTAATGTTAGTTCCCGAATTCAACTTCAGCAGCAGGAAACTTTTTTGTTTATTTATGTGCACCGAAAATATTCATAATGCAATTTAATCGGTCATTTCGTAAGAAACGCAGTGGTCGAGTGGTGGTGGTAGCAGACTGTTAAGCGAAAGGTCCGGAGTTCAACTCCTAGGTTCGGTGACCAACTTATTATACCCGCCACTCGAAGAGTATAAGGGTATTATAGCTTTCTACCAACCGAAAATGTTTGTAACAAGCAGAAGGAGACATCTCCGACCCCATAAAGTATATATATTCTGAATCAGCATGAAGAGCCGAGTCGATATAGCCATGTCCGTCTGTCCGTCTGTCTGTCTGTCCGTCCGAGAAAACCTAGATATCAGCTATTATAAGAGTTAGAGATACCAAATTTGGAGACAATATATGTCAATTCTGCACGCAGATCAAGTTTATTGTGGATTTTTGTCACGCCTCCATCCGCCCCCATAAATCGAAAAAAGTCGATTCTAGCTGCAAATATAGCTCTACAGAAATCATTTTTTATACATATGATAAGTAACAACCCGCGGCCGTGTTGCAAAAGTTTCAATAAAAACGGCTGATAAATAAGGAATTTACCAAATTTGGAGACAATATGTGTAAAATCTGCACGCACATCAAGTTTATTGTGGATATTTGCCACGCCTCCATCCGCCCCTATTAATCGAAAAAAGTCGATTGTAGCTGCAAAAATAGCTCTACAGCAATCATTTTTTATACGTGTTGCGAAAGTTTCAATAAAATCGGCTGAGAAATAAGGAAGATATTCAAGAAATATGTTAGTATTGCCCTATGTCCATGTGCTTATGTCGGTTTTTATAAAATCGGCTGAGAAATAAAGAAGATATTCAAGAAATAGTATTGCCTTATGTCCATGTGCTTATGTCGGTTTTTATACCCGCTACTCGAAGGGTATAAAGGTATTATTGCTTTGTGCCAACCGAAAATGTTTGTAACAAGCAAAACGAGATATCTTCGACCCCATAAAATATATATATTCTGAATCAGCATGAACAGCCAAGTCGATATAGCTATGTCCGACTGTCTATCTGTTCGTCCGTGAAAACCTAGATCGTGCATCCGCCCCCATATATCAAAAAAAGTCGATTGTATCTGCAAATATAGCTCTACAGCAATCATTTTTTTATACGTTTGATAAAAACCACCCTGCGGATGTGTTGCGAAAGTTTCAATAAAATCGGTTGATAAATAAAGAAGATATTCAAGAAATAGTATTGCCCTATGTCCATGTGCTTATGTCGGTTTTTATACCCGCCACTCAAAGAGTATAAGGGTATTATAGCTTTCTGCCAACCGAAAATGTTTGTAACAAGCAGAAGGAGACATCTCCGACCCCATAAAGTATATATATTCTGTTTCAATAAAATCGGCTGATAAATAAGGAATATATTCAAGAAATAGTATTGCCCTGTGGCCATGTGCTTATGTCGGTTTTTCCTAATGTTAGTTCCCGAATTCAACTTCAGCAGCAGGAAACTTTTTTGTTTATTTATGTGCACCGAAAATATTCATAATGCAATTTAATCGGTCATTTCGTAAGAAACGCAGTGGTCGAGTGGTGGTGGTAGCAGACTGTTAAGCGAAAGGTCCGGAGTTCAACTCCTAGGTTCGGTGACCAACTTATTATACCCGCCACTCGAAGAGTATAAGGGTATTATAGCTTTCTGCCAACCGAAAATGTTTGTAACAAGCAGAAGGAGACATCTCCGACCCCATAACGTATATATATTCTGAATCAGCATGAACAGCCGAGTCGATATAGCTATGTCCGTCTGTCTGTCTGTCTGTCCGTGAAAACCTAGATCATGCATCCTCCCCCATAAATCGAAAAAAGTCGATTGTAGCGGCAAATATAGCTCTACAGCAATCATCTAAATACATGTGATAAAAACCACCCTGCGGACGTGTTGCGAAAGTTTCAATAAAATCGGCTGATAAATAAGGAAGATATTCAAGAAATAGTATTGCCCTGTGGCCATGTGCTTCTGTCGGTTTTTCCTAATGTTAGTTCCCGAATTCAACTCCAGCAGCAGGCAACTTTTTTGTTTAATTATGTGCACCGAAAATATTCATAATGCAATTTAATCGGTCATTTCGTAAGAAACGCAGTGGTCGAGTGGTGGTGGTAGCAGACTGTTAAGCGAAAGGTCCGGAGTTCAACTCCTAGGTTCGGTGACCAACTTATTATACCCGCCACTCGAAGAGTATAAGGGTATTATAGCTTTCTGCCAACCGAAAATGTTTGTAACAAGCAGAAGGAGACATCTCCGACCCCATAAAGTATATATATTCTGTTTCAATAAAATCGGCTGATAAATAAGGAAGATATTCAAGAAATAGTATTGCCCTGTGGCCATGTGCTTATGTCGGTTTTTCCTAATGTTAGTTCCCGAATTCAACTTCAGCAGCAGGAAACTTTTTTGTTTAATTATGTGCACCGAAAATATTCATAATGCAATTTAATCGGTCATTTCGTAAGAAACGAAAAAAGTCGATTCTAGCTGCAAATATAGCTCTACAGAAATCATTTTTATACATATGATAAGTAACAACCCGCGGGCGTGTTGCAAAAGTTTCAATAAAAACGGCTGATAAATAAGGAATTTACCAAATTTGGAGACAATATGTGTAAATTCTGCACGCACATCAAGTTTATTGTGGATTTTTGCCACGCCTCCATCCGCCCCTATAAATCGAAAAAAAGTCGATTGTAGCTGCAATAAAGCTCTACAGCAATCATTTTTTATACGTGTTGCGAAAGTTTCAATAAAATCGGCTTAGAAATAAGGAAGATATTCAAGAAATAGTATTGTATTATGTCCATGTCTTATGTCGGTTTTTATACCCGCTACTCGAAGAGTATAAGGGTATTATTGCTTTGTGCCAACCGAAAATGTTTGTAACAAACAAAAGGAGACATCTCCGACCCCATAAAATATATATATCCAGAATCAGCATGAACAGCCGAGTTGATATAGCTATGTCCGTCAGTCCGTCTGTCCGTCCGTGTGAAAACCTAGATCTATTAGCGTGCTATTATAAGAGCAAGAGCAACCAAATTTGGAGACAATATGTATTAAATCTGCATGCAGATCAAGTGTATTGTGGATTTTTGCCACGCCTCCATCCGCCCCATTAATCGAAAAAAGTAGATTATAGCTGCAAATATAGCTCTACAGCAATCATTTTTTATACATATAATAAAAACCAACCTGCGGGCGTGTTGCGAAAGTGTCAATAAAATCGGCTGATAAATAAGGAAGATACCAAATTTCGAGACAATATTTGTTAATTCTGCACGCAGATCAAGTTAATTGTGGATTTTTGCCACGCCTCCATCCGCCCCTATAAATCGAAAAAAAGTCGATTGTAGCTGCAAATATAGGTCTACAGCAATCATTTTTTATACGTGTTGCGAAAGTTTCAATAAAATCGGCTGAGAAATAAGGAAGACATTCAAGAAATATGTTGGTACTGTCCTATGTCCATGTGCTTAGTCGGTTTTTATACCCGCTACTCGAAGAGTATAAGGGTATTATTGCTTTGTACCAACCGAAAATGTTTGTAACAAGCAAAAGAAGACTTCTCCGACCCCATAAAATATATATATTCTGAATCAGCATGAACAGCCGAGTCGAAATAGCTTTGTCCGTCAGTCCGTCTGTCTGTCTGTCCGTCCGTGTGAAAACCTAGATCTATTAGCTAGCTATTATAAGAGCAAGAGCAACCAAATTTGGAGACAATATGTGTTAGTTCTGCATGCAGATCAAGTGTATTGTGGATTTTTGCCACGCCTCCATCCGCCCCATTAATCGAAAAAATAGATTATAGCTGCAAATATAGCTCTACAGCAATCATTTTTTATACATATAATAAAAACCAACCTGCGGGCGTGTTGCGAAAGTGTCAATAAAATCATCTGTTAAATAAGGAAGATACCAAATTTGGAGACAATATGTGTTAATTCTGCATGCAGATCAAGTGTATTGTGGATTTTTGCCACGCCTCCATCCGCCCCTATAAATCGAAAAAAAGTCGATTGTAGCTGCAAATATAGGTCTACAGCAATCATTTTTTATACGTGTTGCGAAAGTTTCAATAAAATCGGCTGAGAAATAAGGAAGACATTCAAGAAATATGTTGGTACTGTCCTATGTCCATGTGCTTAGTCGGTTTTTATACCCGCTACTCGAAGAGTATAAGGGTATTATTGCTTTGTACCAACCGAAAATGTTTGTAACAAGCAAAAGAAGACTTCTCCGACCCCATAAAATATATATATTCTGAATCCGCATGAACAGCCGAGTCGAAATAGCTTTGTCCGTCAGTCCGTCTGTCTGTCTGTCCGTCCGTGTGAAAACCTAGATCTATTAGCTAGCTATTATAAGAGCAAGAGCAACCAAATTTGGAGACAATATGAGTTAGTTCTGCATGCAGATCAAGTGTATTGTGGATTTTTGCCACGCCTCCATCCGCCCCATTAATCGAAAAAAGTAGATTATAGCTGCAAATATAGCTCTACAGCAATCATTTTTTATACATATAATAAAAACCAACCTGCGGGCGTGTTGCGAAAGTGTCAATAAAATCGGCTGATAAATAAGGAAGATAACAAATTTCGAGACAATATTTGTTAATTCTACACGCAGATCAAGTTAATTGTGGATTTTTGCCACGCCTCCATCTGCCCCTATAAATCGAAAAAAAGTCGATTGTAGCTGCAAATATAGGTCTACAGCAATCATTTTTTATACGTGTTGCGAAAGTTTCAATAAAATCGGCTGAGAAATAGGGAAGACATTCAAGAAATATGTTGGTACTGTCCTATGTCCATGTGCTTAGTCGGTTTTTATACCCGCTACTCGAAGAGTATAAGGGTATTATTGCTTTGTACCAACCGAAAATGTTTGTAACAAGCAAAAGAAGACTTCTCCGACCCCATAAAATATATATATTCTGAATCAGCATGAACAGCCGAGTCGAAATAGCTTTGTCCGTCAGTCCGTCTGTCTGTCTGTCCGTCCGTGTGAAAACCTAGATCTATTAGCGTGCTATTATAAGAGCAAGAGCAACCAAATTTGGAGACAATATGTATTAAATCTGCATGCAGATCAAGTGTATTGTGGATTTTTGCCACGCCTCCATCCGCCCCATTAATCGAAAAAAGTAGATTATAGCTGCAAATATAGCTCTACAGCAATCATTTTTTATACATATAATAAAAACCAACCTGCGGGCGTGTTGCGAAAGTGTCAATAAAATCATCTGTTAAATAAGGAAGATACCAAATTTGGAGACAATATGTGTTAATTCTGCACGCAGATCAAGTTTATTGTGGATTTTTGCCCCGCCTCCATCCGCCCCCATAAATCAAAAAAAGTCGATTGTAGCTGCAAATATAGCTCTACAGCAATCATTTTTTATACATATGATAAAAACCAACCCGCGGGCGTGTTGCGAAAGTGTCAATAAAATCGTCTGACAAATAAGGAAGATACCAAATTTGGAGACAATATGTGTTAAATCTGCACGCAGATCAAGTTTATTGTGGATTTTTGCCAAGCCTCCGTCCGCCACTATAAATCGAAAAAAAGTCGATTGTTGCTGCAAATATAGGTCTGCAGCAATCATTTTTTATACATATGATAAATACCAACCCGCGGGAGTGTTGCGAAAGTGTCAATAAAATCGACTGATATATAAGGAAGATACCCAATTTGGAGACAATATGTGTTAATTCTGCACGCACATCAAGTTTATTTTGGATTTTTGCCACGCCTCCATCCGCCCCTATAAATCGAAAAAAAGTCGATTGTAGCTGCAAATATAGGTCTACAGCAATCATTTTTTATACGTGTTGCGAAAGTTTCAATAAAATCGGCTGAGAAATAAGGAAGACATTCAAGAAATATGTTGGTACTGTCCTATGTCCATGTGCTTAGTCGGTTTTTATACCCGCTACTCGAAGAGTATAAGGAAAATGTTTGTAACAAGCAAAAGAAGACTTCTCCGACCTTATAAAATATATATATTCTGAATCAGCATGAACAGCCGAGTCGAAATAGCTTTGTCCGTCAGTCCGTCTGTCTGTCTGTCCGTCCGTGTGAAAACCTAGATCTATTAGCTAGCTATTATAAGAGCAAGAGCAACCAAATTTGGAGACAATATGTGTTAGTTCTGCATGCAGATCAAGTGTATTGTGGATTTTTGCCACGCCTCTATCCGCCCCCATTAATCGAAAAAAGTAGATTATAGCTGCAAATATAGCTCTACAGCAATCATTTTTTATACATATAATAAAAACCAACCTGCGGGCGTGTTGCGAAAGTGTCAATAAAATCATCTGTTAAATAAGGAAGATACCAAATTTGGAGACAATATGTGTTAACTCTGCACGCAGATCAAGTTTATTGTGGATTTTTGCCCCGCCTCCATCCGCCCCCATAAATCAAAAAAAAGTCGATTGTAGCTGCAAATATAGCTCTACAGCAATCATTTTTTATACATATGATAAAAACCAACCCGCGGGCGTGTTGCGAAAGTGTCAATAAAATCGTCTGACAAATAAGGAAGATACCAAATTTGGAGACAATATGTGTTAATTCTGCACGCAGATCAAGTTTATTGTGGATTTTTGCCAAGCCTCCGTCCGCCACTATAAATCGAAAAAAAGTCGTTTGTTGCTGCAAATATAGGTCTGCAGCAATCATTTTTTATACATATGATAAATACCAACCCGCGGGCGTGTTGCGAAAGTGTCAATAAAATCGACTGATATATAAGGAAGATACCCAATTTGGAGACAATATGTGTTAATTCTGCACGCAGATCAAGTTTATTTTGGATTTTTGCCACGCCTCCATCCGCCCCTATAAATCGAAAAAAAGTCGATTGTAGCTGCAAATATAGGTCTACAGCAATCATTTTTTATACGTGTTGCGAAGGTTTCAATAAAATCGGCTGAGAAATAAAGAAGATATTCAAGAAATATGTTAGTATTGCCCTATGTCCATGTGCTTAGTCGGTTTTTATACCCGCTACTCGAAGAGTTTAAGGGTATTATTGCTTTGTACCAACCGAATATGTTTGTAACAAGCAAAAGGAGACATATCCGACCCCATAAAATATATGTATTCTGTATCAGCATGAACAGCCGAGTCGAAATAGCTTTGTCCGTCTGTCCTTCTGCCTGTCTGTCCGTCCGTGTGAAAACCTAGATCTATTAGCTAGCTATTATAAGAGATAGAGCTACCAAATTTGGAGACAATATGTGTTAATTCTGCACGCAGATCAAGTGTATTGTCGATTTTTGCCACGCCTCCATCCGCCCCCATAAATCGAAAAAAGTCGATTCTAGCTGCAAATATAGCTCTACAGCAATCATTTTTTATACATATGATAAAAACCAACCTGCTGGCGTGTTGCAAAAGAATCAATAAAATCGGCTAATAAATAAGGAAGATACCAAAATTGAAGACAATATGTGTAAATTCTGCACGCAGATCAAGTTTATTGTGGATTTTTGCCACGCCTCCATCCGCCCCTATAAATCGAAAAAAGTCGATTCTAGCTGCAAATATAGCTCTACAGCAATCATTTTTTATACATATGATAAGTACCACCCCGAGGGCGTGTTGCGAAAGTGTCTATAAAATCGTCTGATAAATAAGGAAGATACCAAATTTGGAGACAATATGTGTTAATTCTGCACGCAGATCAAGTTTATTGTGGATTTTTGCCACGCCTCCATCCGCCCCTATAAATCGAAAAAAAGTCGATTGTAGCTGCAAATATAGCTCTACATATTATAAAAACCAACCTGCGGGCGTGTTGCGAAAGTTTCAATAAAATCGGCTGATAAATAAGGAAGATACCAAATTTGGAGACAATATGTGTTAATTCTGCACGCAGATCAAGTTTATTGTGGATTTTTGCCACGCCTCCATCCGCCCCTATAAATTGAAAAAAAGTCGATTCTAGCTGCAAATATAGCTCTACAGCAATCATTTTTTATACATATGATAAAAACCAACCCGCGAGCGTGTTGCGAAAGTGTCAATAAAATCGTCCGATAAATAAGGAAGATACCAAATTTGGAGACAATATGTGTTAATTCTGCACGCAGATCAAGTTTATTTTGGATTTTTGCCACGCCTCCATCCGCCCCTATAAATCGAAAAAAAGTCGATTGTAGCTGCAAATATAGCTCTACAGCAATCATTTTTTATACATATGATAAGTACCACCCCGCGGGCGTGTTGCGAAAGTGTCAATAAAATCGTCTGATAAATAAGGAAGATACCAAATTTGGAGACAATATGTGTTAAATCTGCACGCAGATCAAGAGAATTGTCGATTTTTGCCACGCCTCCATCCGCCCCTATAAATTGAAAAAAGGCGTGTTGCGAAAGTGTCAATAAAATCGTCCGATAAATAAGGGAGATACCAAATTTGGAGACAATATGTGTTAATTCTGCACGCAGATCAAGTTTATTTTGGATTTTTGCCACGCCTCCATCCGCCCCTATAAATCGAAAAAAAGTCGATTGTAGCTGCAAATATAGGTCTACAGCAATCATTTTTTATACGTGTTGCGAAAGTTTCAATAAAATCGGCTGAGAAATAAGGAAGACATTCAAGAAATATGTTGGTACTGTCCTATGTCCATGTGCTTAGTCGGTTTTTATACCCGCTACTCGAAGAGTATAAGGAAAATGTTTGTAACAAGCAAAAGAAGACTTCTCCGACCTTATAAAATATATATATTCTGAATCAGCATGAACAGCCGAGTCGAAATAGCTTTGTCCGTCAGTCCGTCTGTCTGTCTGTCCGTCCGTGTGAAAACCTAGATCTATTAGCTAGCTATTATAAGAGCAAGAGCAACCAAATTTGGAGACAATATGTGTTAGTTCTGCATGCAGATCAAGTGTATTGTGGATTTTTGCCACGCCTCTATCCGCCCCCATTAATCGAAAAAAGTAGATTATAGCTGCAAATATAGCTCTACAGCAATCATTTTTTATACATATAATAAAAACCAACCTGCGGGCGTGTTGCGAAAGTGTCAATAAAATCATCTGTTAAATAAGGAAGATACCAAATTTGGAGACAATATGTGTTAACTCTGCACGCAGATCAAGTTTATTGTGGATTTTTGCCCCGCCTCCATCCGCCCCCCATAAATCAAAAAAAAAGTCGATTGTAGCTGCAAATATAGCTCTACAGCAATCATTTTTTATACATATGATAAAAACCAACCCGCGGGCGTGTTGCGAAAGTGTCAATAAAATCGTCTGACAAATAAGGAAGATACCAAATTTGGAGACAATATGTGTTAATTCTGCACGCAGATCAAGTTTATTGTGGATTTTTGCCAAGCCTCCGTCCGCCACTATAAATCGAAAAAAAGTCGTTTGTTGCTGCAAATATAGGTCTGCAGCAATCATTTTTTATACATATGATAAATACCAACCCGCGGGCGTGTTGCGAAAGTGTCAATAAAATCGACTGATATATAAGGAAGATACCCAATTTGGAGACAATATGTGTTAATTCTGCACGCAGATCAAGTTTATTTTGGATTTTTGCCACGCCTCCATCCGCCCCTATAAATCGAAAAAAAAGTCGATTGTAGCTGCAAATATAGGTCTACAGCAATCATTTTTTATACGTGTTGCGAAGGTTTCAATAAAATCGGCTGAGAAATAAAGAAGATATTCAAGAAATATGTTAGTATTGCCCTATGTCCATGTGCTTAGTCGGTTTTTATACCCGCTACTCGAAGAGTTTAAGGGTATTATTGCTTTGTACCAACCGAATATGTTTGTAACAAGCAAAAGGAGACATATCCGACCCCATAAAATATATGTATTCTGTATCAGCATGAACAGCCGAGTCGAAATAGCTTTGTCCGTCTGTCCTTCTGCCTGTCTGTCCGTCCGTGTGAAAACCTAGATCTATTAGCTAGCTATTATAAGAGATAGAGCTACCAAATTTGGAGACAATATGTGTTAATTCTGCACGCAGATCAAGTGTATTGTCGATTTTTGCCACGCCTCCATCCGCCCCCATAAATCGAAAAAAGTCGATTCTAGCTGCAAATATAGCTCTACAGCAATCATTTTTTATACATATGATAAAAACCAACCTGCTGGCGTGTTGCAAAAGAATCAATAAAATCGGCTAATAAATAAGGAAGATACCAAAATTGAAGACAATATGTGTAAATTCTGCACGCAGATCAAGTTTATTGTGGATTTTTGCCACGCCTCCATCCGCCCCTATAAATCGAAAAAAGTCGATTCTAGCTGCAAATATAGCTCTACAGCAATCATTTTTTATACATATGATAAGTACCACCCCGAGGGCGTGTTGCGAAAGTGTCTATAAAATCGTCTGATAAATAAGGAAGATACCAAATTTGGAGACAATATGTGTTAATTCTGCACGCAGATCAAGTTTATTGTGGATTTTTGCCACGCCTCCATCCGCCCCTATAAATCGAAAAAAAGTCGATTGTAGCTGCAAATATAGCTCTACATATTATAAAAACCAACCTGCGGGCGTGTTGCGAAAGTTTCAATAAAATCGGCTGATAAATAAGGAAGATACCAAATTTGGAGACAATATGTGTTAATTCTGCACGCAGATCAAGTTTATTGTGGATTTTTGCCACGCCTCCATCCGCCCCTATAAATTGAAAAAAGTCGATTCTAGCTGCAAATATAGCTCTACAGCAATCATTTTTTATACATATGATAAAAACCAACCCGCGAGCGTGTTGCGAAAGTGTCAATAAAATCGTCCGATAAATAAGGAAGATACCAAATTTGGAGACAATATGTGTTAATTCTGCACGCAGATCAAGTTTATTGTGGATTTTTGCCACGCCTCCATCCGCCCCTATAAATTGAAAAAAGTCGATTCTAGCTGCAAATATAGCTCTACAGCAATCATTTTTTATACATATGATAAGTACCACCCCGCGGGCGTGTTGCGAAAGTGTCAATAAAATCGTCTGATAAATAAGGAAGATACCAAATTTGGAGACAATATGTGTTAAATCTGCACGCAGATCAAGAGAATTGTCGATTTTTGCCACGCCTCCATCCGCCCCTATAAATTGAAAAAAGGCGTGTTGCGAAAGTGTCAATAAAATCGTCCGATAAATAAGGGAGATACCAAATTTGGAGACAATATGTGTTAATTCTGCACGCAGATCAAGTTTATTGTGGATTTTTGCCACGCCTCCATCCGCCCCTATAAATTGAAAAAAGTCGATTCTAGCTGCAAATATAGCTCTACAGCAATCATTTTTTATACATATGATAAGTACCACCCCGCGGGCGTGTTGCGAAAGTGTCAATAAAATCGTCTGATAAATAAGGAAGATACCAAATTTGGAGACAATATGTGTTAAATCTGCACGCAGATCAAGAGAATTGTCGATTTTTGCCACGCCTCCATCCGCCCCTATAAATTGAAAAAAGGCGTGTTGCGAAAGTGTCAATAAAATCGTCCGATAAATAAGGGAGATACCAAATTTGGAGACAATATGTGTTAATTCTGCACGCAGATCAAGTTTATTGTGGATTTTTGCCACGCCTCCATCCGCCCCTATAAATTGAAAAAAGTCGATTCTAGCTGCAAATATAGCTCTACAGCAATCATTTTTTATACATATGATAAGTACCACCCCGCGGGCGTGTTGCGAAAGTGTCAATAAAATCGTCTGATAAATAAGGAAGATACCAAATTTGGAGACAATATGTGTTAAATCTGCACGCAGATCAAGTTTATTGTGGATTTTTGCCACGCCTCCATCCGCCCTTATAAATTGAAAAAAGTCGATTCTAGCTGCAAATATAGCTCTACAGCAATCATTTTTTATACATATGATAAATACCAACCCGCGAGCGTGTTGCGAAAGTTTCAATAAAAACGGCTGATAAATAAGGAATTTAACAAATTTGGAGACAATATGTGTTAATTCTGCACGCAGATCAAGTTTATTGTGGATTTTTGCCACGCCTCCATCCGCCCCTATTAATCGAAAAAAGTCGATAGTAGCTGCAAATATAGCTCTACAGCAATCATTTTTTATACGTGTTGCGAAAGTTTCAATAAAATCGGCTGAGAAATAAGGAAGATATTCAAGAAATATGTTAGTATTGCCCTATGTCCATGTGCTTATGTCGGTTTTTATAAAATCGGCTGAGAAATAAAGAAGATATTCAAGAAATAGTATTGCCTTATGTCCATGTGCTTATGTCGGTTTTTATACCCGCTACTCGAAGGGTATAAAGGTATTATTGCTTTGTGCCAACCGAAAATGTTTGTAACAAGCAAAACGAGATATCTTCGACCCCTTAAAATATATATATTCTGAATCAGCATGAACAGCGAAGTCGATATAGCTATGTCCGTCAGTCCGTCTGTCTGTCTGTCCGTCCGTGTGAAAACCTAGATCTATTAGCTAGCTATTATAAGAGCAAGAGCAACCAAATTTGGAGACAATATGTATTAATTCTGCATGCAGATCAAGTGTATTGTGGGCGTGTGCGAAAGTGTCAATAAAATCGGCTGATAAATAAGGAAGATACCAAATTTCGAGACAATATTTGTTAATTCTACACGCAGATCAAGTTTATTGTGGATTTTTGCCACGCCTCCATCCGCCCCTATAAATCGAAAAAAAGTCGATTGTAGCTGCAAATATAGGTTTACAGCAATCATTTTTTATACGTGTTGCGAAAGTTTCAATAAAATCGGCTGAGAAATAAGGAAGACATTCAAGAAATATGTTGGTATTGTCCTATGTCCATGTGCTTAGTCGGTTTTTATACCCACTAGTCGAAGAGTATAAGGATATTATTGCTTTGTACCAACCGAAAATGTTTGTAACAAGCAAAAGAAGACTTCTCCGACCCCATAAAATATATATATTCTGAATCAGCATGAACAGCCGAGTCGAAATAGCTTTGTCCGTCAGTCCGTCTGTCTGTCTGTCCGTCCGTGTGAAAACCTAGATCTATTAGCTAGCTATTATAAGAGCAAGAGCAACCAAATTTGGAGACAATATGTGTTAGTTCTGCATGCAGATCAAGTGTATTGTGGATTTTTGCCACGCCTCCATCCGCCCCCATTAATCGAAAAAAGTAGATTATAGCTGCAAATATAGCTCTACAGCAATCATTTTTTATACATATAATAAAAACCAACCTGCGGGCGTGTTGCGAAAGTGTCAATAAAATCATCTGTTAAATAAGGAAGATACCAAATTTGGAGACAATATGTGTTAATTCTGCACGCAGATCAAGTTTATTGTGGATTTTTGCCCCGCCTCCATCCGCCCCCATAAATCAAAAAAAAGTCGATTGTAGCTGCAAATATAGCTCTACAGCAATCATTTTTTATACATATGATAAAAACCAACCCGCGGGCGTGTTGCGAAAGTGTCAATAAAATCGTCTGACAAATAAGGAAGATACCAAATTTGGAGACAATATGTGTTAATTCTGCACGCAGATCAAGTTTATTGTGGATTTTTGCCAAGCCTCCGTCCGCCACTATAAATCGAAAAAAAGTCGATTGTTGCTGCAAATATAGGTCTGCAGCAATCATTTTTTATACATATGATAAATACCAACCCGCGGGCGTGTTGCGAAAGTGTCAATAAAATCGTCCGATAAATAAGGAAGATACCAAATTTGGAGACAATATGTGTTAATTCTGCACGCAGATCAAGTTTATTGTGGATTTTTGCCACGCCTCCATCCGCCCCTATAAATTGAAAAAAGTCGATTCTAGCTGCAAATATAGCTCTACAGCAATCATTTTTTATACATATGATAAAAACCAACCCGCGAGCGTGTTGCGAAAGTGTCAATAAAATCGTCCGATAAATAAGGAAGATACCAAATTTGGAGACAATATGTGTTAATTCTGCACGCAGATCAAGTTTATTGTGGATTTTTGCCACGCCTCCATCCGCCCCTATAAATTGAAAAAAGTCGATTCTAGCTGCAAATATAGCTCTACA
Organism: Zaprionus inermis; assembly: GCA_018151445.1. Classification (NCBI taxonomy): domain Eukaryota; kingdom Metazoa; phylum Arthropoda; class Insecta; order Diptera; family Drosophilidae; genus Zaprionus; species Zaprionus inermis. Next base: position 163,242 of record JAECXD010000144.1, on the reverse strand, counting down.
GCAATCATTTTTTATACATATGATAAGTACCACCCCGCGGGCGTGTTGCGAAAGTGTCAATAAAATCGTCTGATAAATAAGGAAGATACCAAATTTGGAGACAATATGTGTTAAATCTGCACGCAGATCAAGTTTATTGTGGATTTTTGCCACGCCTCCATCCGCCCCTATAAATCGAAAAATAGTCGATTGTAGCTGCAATAAAGCTCTACAGTAATCATTTTTTATACGTGTTGCGAAAGTTTCAATAAAATCGGCTTAGAAATAAGGAAGATATTCAAGAAATAGTATTGTTTTATGTCCATGTCTTATGTCGGTTTTTATAACCGCTACTCGAAGAGTATAAGGGTATTATTGCTTTGTGCCAACCGAAAATGTTCGTAACAAACAAAAGGAGACATCTCCGACCCCATAAAATATATATATCCAGAATCAGCATGAACAGCCGAGTTGATATAGCTATGTCCGTCAGTCCGTCTGTCTGTCTGTCCGTCCGTGTGAAAACCTAGATCTATTAGCTAGCTATTATAAGAGCAAGAGCAACCAAATTTGGAGACAATATGTATTAATTCTGCATGCAGATCAAGTGTATTGTGGATTTTTGCCACGCCTCCATCCGCCCCCATTAATCGAAAAAAGTAGATTATAGCTGCAAATATAGCTCTACAGCAATCCATCCGCCCCTATAAATCTGAAAAAACCACATTGCGTGTTGCGCAAAGTTTAATAAGCTCGACATATTATAAACCAAGGTTAGTCAATAAAATCGCTGATAAATAAGGAAGATACCAAATTTGGAGACAATATGTGTTAATTCTGCACGCAGATCAAGTTTTGTGGATTTTGCCACGCCTCCATCCGCCCCTATAAATTAAAAAAAGTCGATTGTAGCTGCAAATATAGCTCTACAGCAATCATTTTTATACATATGATAAAAACCAACCCGCGGGCGTGTTGCGAAAGTGTCAATAAAATCGTCCGATAAAAAGGAAGATACCAAATTTGGAGACAATATGTGTTAATTCTGCACGCAGATCAAGTTTATTGTGGATTTTTGCCACGCCTCCATCCGCCCCTATAAATTGAAAAAGTCGATTCTAGCTGCAAATATAGCTCTACAGCAATCATTTTTTATACATATGATAAGTACCACCCCGCGGGCGTGTTGCGAAAGTGTCAATAAAATCGTCTGATAAATAAAGAAGATACCAAATTTGGAGACAATATGTGTTAAATCTGCACGCAGATCAAGAGAATTGTCGATTTTTGCCACGCGTCCATCCGCCCCCATAAATCGAAAAAAGTCGATTCTAGCTGCAAATATAGCTCTACAGAAATCATTTTTTATACATATGATAAGTACCAACCCGCGGGCGTGTTGCAAAAGTTTCAATAAAAACGGCTGATAAATAAGGAATTTACCAAATTTGGAGACAATATGTGTTAATTCTGCACGCAGATCAAGTTTATTGTGGATTTTTGCCACGCCTCCATCCGCCCCTATAAATCGAAAAAAAGTCGATTGTAGCTGCAATAAAGCTCTACAGTAATCATTTTTTATACGTGTTGCGAAAGTTTCAATAAAATCGGCTTAGAAATAAGGAAGATATTCAAGAAATAGTATTGTTTTATGTCCATGTCTTATGTCGGTTTTTATAACCGCTACTCGAAGAGTATAAGGGTATTATTGCTTTGTGCCAACCGAAAATGTTTGTAACAAACAAAAGGAGACATCTCCGACCCCATAAAATATATATATCCAGAATCAGCATGAACAGCCGAGTTGATATAGCTATGTCCGTCAGTCCGTCTGTCTGTCTGTCCGTCCGTGTGAAAACCTAGATCTATTAGCTAGCTATTATAAGAGCAAAAGCAACCAAATTTGGAGACAATATGTGTTAATTCTGCATGCAGATCAAGTGTATTGTGGATTTTTGCCACGCCTCCATCCGCCCCCATTAATCGAAAAAAGTAGATTATAGCTGCAAATATAGCTCTACAGCAATCATTTTTTATACATATAATAAAAACCAACCTGCGGGCGTGTTGCGAAAGTGTCAATAAAATCGGCTGATAAATAAGGAAGATACCAAATTTCGAGACAATATTTGTTAATTCTGCACGCAGATCAAGTTTATTGTGGATTTTTGCCACGCCTCCATCCGCCCCTATAAATCGAAAAAAGTCGATTGTAGCTGCAATAAAGCTCTACAGTAATCATTTTTTATACGTGTTGCGAAAGTTTCAATAAAATCGGCTTAGAAATAAGGAAGATATTCAAGAAATAGTATTGTTTTATGTCCATGTCTTATGTCGGTTTTTATAACCGCTACTCGAAGAGTATAAGGGTATTATTGCTTTGTGCCAACCGAAAATGTTTGTAACAAACAAAAGGAGACATCTCCGACCCCATAAAATATATATATCCAGAATCAGCATGAACAGCCGAGTTGATATAGCTATGTCCGTCTGTCCTTCTGTTTGTCTGTCCGTCCGTGTGAAAACCTAGATCTATTAGCTAGCTATTATAAGAGCTAGAGCTACCAAATTTGGAGACAATATGTGTTAATTCTGCACGCAGATCAAGTGTATTGTGGATTTTTGCCACGCCTCCATCCGCCCCCATTAATCGAAAAAAGTAGATTATAGCTGCAAATATAGCCCTACAGCAATCATTTTTTATACATATAATAAAAACCAACCCGCGGGCGTGTTGCGAAAGTGTCAATAAAATCGTCTGACAAATAAGGAAGATACCAAATTTGGAGACAATATGTGTTAATTCTGCACGCAGATCAAGTTTATTGTGGATTTTTGCCAAGCCTCCGTCCGCCACTATAAGTCGAAAAAAAGTCGATTGTTGCTGCAAATATAGGTCTGCAGCAATCATTTTTTATACATATGATAAATACCAACCCGCGGGCGTGTTGCGAAAGTGTCAATAAAATCGGTTGATAAATAAGGAAGATACCAAATTTGGAGACAATATGTGTTAATTCTGCACTCAGATCAAGTGTATTGTCGACTTTTGCCACGCCTCCATCCGCCCCCATAAATCGAAAAAAAAGTCGATTGTAGCTGCAAATATAGGTCTACAGCAATCATTTTTTATACGTGTTGCGAAAGTTTCAATAAAATCGGATGAGAAAGAAAGATATTCAAGAAATAGTATTGCCCTATTTCCATGTGCCTTTGTCGGTTTTTATACCCGCTACTCGAAGAGTATAAGGTTATTATTGCTTTGTACCAACCGAAAAAGTTTGTAACAAGCAAAAGGAGACATCTCCGCCCCATAAAATATATATATTCTGAATCAGCATGAACAGCCGAGTCGATATAACTATGTCCGTCAGTCCGTCTGTCTGTCTGTCCGTCCGTGTGAAAACCTAGATCTATTAGCTAGCTATTATAAGAGCAAGAGCAACCAAATTTGGAGACAATATGTGTTAGTTCTGCATGCAGATCAAGTGTATTGTCGACTTTTGCCACGCCTCCATCCGCCCCCATAAATCGAAAAAAAAGTCGATTGTAGCTGCAAATATAGCTCTACAGCAATCATTTTTTATACGTGTTGCGAAAGTTTCAATAAAATCGGCTGATAAATAAGGAAGATATTCAAGAAATAGTATTGCCCTATGTCCATGTGCCTTTGTCGGTTTTTATACCCGCTACTCGAAGAGTATAAGGTTATTATTGCTTTGTACCAACCGAAAATGTTTGTAACAAGCAAAAGGAGACATCTCCGACCCTATAAAATATATATATTCTGTATCAGCATGAACAGCCGAGTCGAAATAGCTATGTCCGTCTGTCCTTCTGTTTGTCTGTCCGTCCGTGTGAAAACCTAGATCTATTAGCTAGCTTTTATAAGAGATAGAGCTACCAAATTTGGAGACAATATGTGTTAATTCCGCACGCAGATCAAGTTTATTGTGGATTTTTGCCACGCCTCCATCCGCCCTCATAAAACGAAAAAAGTCGATTCTAGCTGCAAATATAGCTCTACAGAATTATTTTTTATACATGTGATAAAAACCACCCTGCGGCCGTGTTGCAAAAGTGTCAATAAAAACGGCTGATAAATAAGGAAGATACCCAATCTGGAGACAATATGTGTTATTTCTGCACGCAGATCAAGTTTATTGTGGATTTTTACCACGCCTCCATCCGCACCTATAAATCGAAAAAAAAGCGATTGTAGCTGCAATTAATTCTTACAGCAATCATTTTTTATACATATGATAAATACCAACCCGCGGGCGTGTTACAAAATTATCAATAAAATCGGCTGATAAATAAGGAAGATACCAAATTTGGAGACAATATGTGTTCTGCACGGAGATCAGGTTTATTGTGGATTTTTGCCACGCCTCTATCCGCCCCTATAAATCGAAATAAAGTCGATTGTAGCTGCAAATATAGGTCTACAGCAATCATTTTTTATACGTGTTGCGAAAGTTTCAATAAAATCGGCTGAGAAAGAAAGATATTCAAGAAATAGTATCGCCCTATGTCCATGTGCCTTTGTCGGTTTTTATACCCGCTACTCGAAGAGTATAAGGTTATTATTGCTTTTTACCAACCGAAAAAGTTTGTAACAAGCAAAAGGAGACATCTCCGCCCCATAAAATATATATATTCTGAATCAGCATGAACAGCCGAGTCGATATAACTATGTCCGTCAGTCCGTCTGTCTATCTGTCCGTCCGTGTGAAAACCTAGATCTATTAGCTAGCTATTATAAGAGCAAGAGCAACCAAATTTGGAGACAATATGTGTTAGTTCTGCATGCAGATCAAGTGTATTGTCGATTTTTGCCACGCCTCCATCCGCCCCCATAAATTGAAAAAAGTCGATTCTAGCTACAAATATAGCCTTACAGCAATCATTTTTTATAGATATGATAAAAACCAACCCGCGGGCTTGTTGCGAAAGTGTCAATAAAATCGGCTGATAAATAAGGAAGATACCAAATTTGGAGACAATATGTGTTAATTCTGCACGCAGATCAAGTTTATTGTGGATTTTGCCACGCCTCCATCCCCCCCTATAAATCGAAAAAAAGTCGATTGTAGCTGCAAATATAGGTCTATAGCAATCATTTTTTATACGTGTTGCGAAAGTTTCAATAAAATCGGCTGAGAAATTAGGAAGATATTCAAGAAATAGTATTGCCCAATGTCCATGTGCTTATGTTGGTTTTTATACCCGCTACTCGAAGAGTATAAGGGTATTATTGCTTTGTACCAACCGAAAATGTTTGTAACAAGCAAAAGGAGACATCTCCGACCCCATAAAATATATATATATTCTGTATCAGCATGAACAGCCTAGTCGAAATAGCTATGTACGTCTGTCCTTCTGTCTGTCTGTCCGTCCGTGTGAAAACCTAGATCTATTAGCTAGCTTTTTTATGAGATAGAGCTACCAAATTTGGAGACAATATGTGTTAATTCTGCACGCAGATCAAGTTTATTGTGGATTTTGCCACGCCTCCATCCCCCCCTATAAATCGAAAAAAAGTCGATTGTAGCTGCAAATATAGGTCTATAGCAATCATTTTTTATACGTGTTGCGAAAGTTTCAATAAAATCGGCTGAGAAATAAGGAAGATATTCAATAAATATATTAGTATTGCCCTATGTCCATGTGCTTATGTCGGTTTTTATAAAGTCGGCTGAGAAATAAAGAAGATATTCAAGAAATAGTATTGCCTTATGTCCATGTGCTTATGTCGGTTTTTATACCCGCTACTCGAAGAGTATAAGGGTATTATTGCTTTGTGCCAACCGAAAATGTTTGTAACAATCAAAACGAGACATCTTCGACCCCATAAAATATATATATTCTGAATCAGCATGAACAGCCGAGTCGATATAGCTATGTCCGTCAGTCCGTCTGTCTGTCTGTCCGTCCGTGTGAAAACCTAGATCTATTAGCTAGCTTTTATAAGAGCAAGAGCAACCAAATTTGGAGACAATATGTGTTAATTCTGCATGCAGACGAAGTGTATTGTGGATTTTTGCCACGCCTCCATCCGCCCCATAAATCGAAAAAAGTAGATTATAGCTGCAAATATAGTTCTACAGAAATCATTTTTTATACATATAATAAAAACCAACCTGCGGGCGTGTTGCGAAAGTGTCAATAAAATCGGCTGATAAATAAGGAAGATACCAAATTTGGAGACAATATGTGTTAATTCTGCACGCAGATCAAGTTTATTGTGGATTTTTGCCACGCCTCCATCCGCCCCTATAAATAAAAAAAAAGTCGATTGTAGCTGCAAATATAGCTCTACAGCAATCATTTTTTATACATATGATAAAAACCAACCTGCGGGCGTGTTGCGAATGTGTCAATGAAATCTGCTGATAAATCAGGAAGATACAAAATTCGGAGACAATATGTGTTAATTCTGCACGCAGATCAAGTTTATTGTGGATTTTTGCCACGCCTTCATCCGCCCCTATAAATCGAAAAAAAGTCGATTGTAGCTGCAAATATAGCTCTACAGCAATCATTTTTTATACGTGTTGCGAAAGTTTCAATAAAATCGGCTGATAAATAAGGAAGATATTGAAGATATAGTATTGCCTAATGTCCATGTGCTTATGTCGGTTTATATAAAATCGGCTGAAAAATAAGGAAGATACCAAATTCGGAGACAATATGTGTTAATTCTGCACGCAGATCAAGTTTATTGTGGATTTTTGCCACGCCTTCATCCTCCCCTATAAATCGAAAAAAAGTCGATTGTAGCTGCAAATATAGCTCTACAGCAATCATTTTTTATACGTGTTGCGAAAGTTTCAATAAAATCGGCTGATAAATAAGGAAGATATTGAAGATATAGTATTGCCTAATGTCCATTTGCTTATGTCGGTTTTTATAAAATCGGCTGAGAAATAAGGAAGATATTCAAGAAATAGTATTGCCCAATGTGCATGTGCTTATGTCGGTTTTTATAAAATCGGCTGATAAATAAGGAAGATATTGAAGAAATAGTATTGCCCTATGTCCATGTGCTTAGTCGGTTTTTATACACGCTACTCGAAGAGTATAAGGGTATTATTGCTTTGTACCAACCGAAAATGTTTGTGACAAGCAAAAGGAGACATCGCCGACCCCATAAAATATATATATTCTGAATCAGCATGAACAGCCGATTCGAAAAAGCTATGTCCATCAGTCCGTCTGTCTGTCTGTCCGTCCGTGTGAAAACCTAGATCTATTAGCTAGCTATTATAAGAGCAAGAGCAACCAAATTTGGAGACAATATGTGTTAATTCTGCACGCAGATCAAGTGTATTGTCGATTTTTGCTACGCCTCCATCCGCCACCATAAATCGAAAAAAAGTCGATTGTAGCTGCAAATATAGCTATACAGCAATCATTTTTATACGTGTTGCGAAAGTTTCAATAAAATCGGCTGATAAATAAGGAAGATACCAAATTCGGAGACAATATGTGTTAATTCTGCACGCAGATCAAGTTTATTGTGGATTTTTGCCACGCCTCCATCCGCCCCTATAAATAAAAAAAAAGTCGATTGTAGCTGCAAATATAGCTCTACAGCAATCATTTTTTATACATATGATAAAAACCAACCTGCGGGCATGTTGCGAATGTGTCAATGAAATCTGCTGATAAATCAGGAAGATACCAAATTCGGAGACAATATGTGTTAATTCTGCACGCAGATCAAGTTTATTGTGGATTTTTGCCACGCCTCCATCCGCCACCATAAATCGAAAAAAAGTCGATTGTAGCTGCAAATATAGCTATACAGCAATCATTTTTATACGTGTTGCGAAAGTTTCAATAAAATCGGCTGATAAATAAGGAAGATACCAAATTCGGAGACAATATGTGTTAATTCTGCACGCAGATCAAGTTTATTGTGGATTTTTGCCACGCCTTCATCCTCCCCTATAAATCGAAAAAAAGTCGATTGTAGCTGCAAATATAGCTCTACAGCAATCATTTTTTATACGTGTTGCGAAAGTTTCAATAAAATCGGCTGATAAATAAGGAAGATATTAAAGACATAGTATTGCCTAATGTCCATTTGCTTATGTCGGTTTTTATAAAATCGGCTGAGAAATAAGGAAGATATTGAAGAAATAGTATTGCCCTATGTCCATGTGCTTAGTCGGTTTTTATACACGCTACTCGAAGAGTATAAGGGTATTATTGCTTTGTACCAACCGAAAATGTTTGTAACAAGCAAAAGGAGATATCTCCGACCCCATAAAATATATATATTCTGAATCAGCATGAACAGCCGATTCGAAAAAGCTATGTCCATCAGTCCGTCTGTCTGTCTGTCCGTCCGTGTGAAAACCTAGATCTATTAGCTAGCTATTATAAGAGCAAGAGCAACCAAATTTGGAGACAATATGTGTTAATTCTGCACGCAGATCAAGTTTATTGTGGATTTTTGCCACGCCTCCAGCCGCCCCTATAAATCGAAAAAAAAGTCGATCGTAGCTGCAAATATAGCTCTACAGCAATCATTTTTTATAGGAAGATACCAAATTCGTGGCAAATGTGTCAATAAGTCGGCTAAATCAGGAAGAGATTCAAGTTTATTTTGGATTTTCGCCACGCCTCCATCCGCCCCCACAAATCGAAAAAAAGTCGATTGTAGCTGCAAATATAGCTCTACAGCAATCATTTTTTATAACGTGTTGCGAAAGTTTCAATAAAATCGGCTGAGAAATATGGAAGGTATTACAGAGAAATAGTATTGCCCGTATGTCCATGTGCTTATGTCGGTTTTTATAAAACATTCGGCTGATAAATAAGAGATAGAGTACAATTTGAAGAATATGTGTTAATTTGCCCACATGTCCATGTGCTTATGTCGGTTTTTATAAAACTCGTCCGCAAATCGAAAAAAGTCATTTAGCGCAAATATAGCTCAAGAAATAGTATTGTCCACATGTGAAAACCCATGCGGGCTTATTGTCAAGTTTTTAATAAAATCGGCTGATAAATAAGGAAGATATTCAAGAAATAGTATTGCACTGTGGCCATGTGCTTATGTCGGTTTTTATACCCGCTACTCGAAGAGTATAAGGGTATTATTGCTTTGTACCAACCGAAAATGTTTGTGACAAGCAAAAGGAGACATCGCCGACCCCATAAAATATATATATTCTGAATCAGCATGAACAGCCGAGTCGAAATAGCCATGTCCATCTGTCCGTCTGTCTGTCCGTCCGTGTGAAAACCTAGATCTAATAGCTAGCTATTATAAGAGCTAGAGCTACCAAATTTGGGGACAATATGTGTTAATTCTGCACGCAGATCAAGTTTATTTTGGATTTTTGCCACGCCTCCATCCGCCCCCACAAATCGAAAAAAAGTCGATTGTAGCTGCAAATATAGCTCTACAGCAATCATTTTTTATACGTGTGATAAAAAACATGCGGGTGTGGCAAAGTTTCAATAAAATCGGCCGATAAATAAGGAAGATATTGAAGAAATAGTATTGCCCAAGCCATGTGCTTATGTCGGTTTTTATAAAACGGCTGAAAATAAGGAAGATATTCAAGAAATAGTATTGCCCAATGCCATTTTTATCTCGGTTTTTATAAAATCGGCATAAATAAGAAGATATTGAAGAAATAGTATTGCCCTATGTCCATGTGCTTATGTCGGTTTTTATACCCGCTACTCGAAGAGTATAAGGGTATTATAACTTTGTGCCAACCGAAAATGTTTGTAACAGGCAGAAGGAGACATCTCCGACCCCATAAAGTATATATATTCTGAATCAGCATGAACAGCCGAGTCGATAAAGCCATGTCTGTCTCTCCGTCTGTCTGTCTGTCCGTCCGTGTGAAAACCTAGATCTCAGATATTATAAGAGCTAGAGCTACCAAATTTGGGGACAATATGTGTTAATTCTGCACGCAGATCAAGTTTATTTTGGATTTTCGCCACGCCTCCATCCGCCCCACAAATCGAAAAAAAGTCGATTGTAGCTGCAAATATAGCTCTACAGCAATCATTTTTTATACATGTGATAAAAACCACCATGCGGGCGTGTTGGCAAAGTTTCAATAAGATCGGCCGATAAATAAGGAAGATATTCAAAAATAGTATTGCACTGTGGCCATGTGCTTATGTCGGTTTTTTTATACCCGCAGATCGAAGTTTATTGTGGATTTTTGCCATAACCGCCTATAAATATAAACAACCAAAATGTTTGTAACAGGCAGAAGGAGACATCTCCGACCCCATAAAGTATATATATTCTGAATCAGCATGAACAGCCGAGTCGATATAGCCATGTCCGTCTGTCTGTCTGTCTGTCTGTCCGTCCGTGTGAAAACCTAGATCTCAGCTATTATAAGAGCTAGAGCTACCAAATTTGGGGACAATATGTGTTAATTCTGCACGCAGATCAAGTTTATTTTGGATTTTCGCCACGCCTCCATCCGCCCCCACAAATCGAAAAAAAGTCGATTGTAGCTGCAAATATAGCTCTACAGCAATCATTTTTTATACATGTGATAAAAACCACCATGCGGGCGTGTTGGCAAAGTTTCAATAAGATCGGCCGATAAATAAGGAAGATATTCAAGAAATAGTATTGCACTGTGGCCATGTGCTTATGTCGGTTTTTATACCCGCTACTCGAAGAGTATAAGGGTATTATAACTTTGTGCCAACCGAAAATGTTTGTAACAGGCAGAAGGAGACATCTCCGACCCCATAAAGTATATATA